>CM042387.1:33129461-33189461 GCA_023634145.1 Thymallus thymallus | reverse complement strand
GGTATGACGGCTGCGTGGTCCCATGGTGTTTATACTTGCGTACTATTGTTTGTACAGATGAACGTGGTACCTTCAGGTGTTTGGAAATTGCTCCCAAGGATGAACCAGACTTGTGGAGGTCTACAATGTACAACATCATCAATACATACACATAGAGTACACCACAACATCATCAATACACACACAGAGTACACCACAACATCATCAACACACACACACACAGGAATACACAACATCATCAATACACACACCAGGAGTACACCACAACATCATCAACACACACACAGGAGTACACCACAAAATCATCAACACACACACAGGAGTACACGCTGATATGTTTAGTAATGTTAGAGTATTTACCTAATGTGATGGCTGATATGTTTAGTAATGTTAGAGTATTTACCTAACGTGATGGCTGATATGTTTAGTAATGTTAGAGTATTTACCTAACGTGATGGCTGATATGTTTAGTAATGTTAGAGTATTTACCTAACGTGATGGCTGATATGTTTAGTAATGTTAGAGTATTTATGTAAAAAATTGTGCAAATAAAGAAAAACCCTTGAATGAGTAATATTCCAAACTTTTGACCGGGGGTGTATAAATATTAGGACGAGCAATGTCGGAGTGGCATAGACTAGAATACAGTAGAATAGAATATAGTATATACAGCGGGTGAAATAAGTATTGAACACGTCACCATTTTTCTCTGTAAATATATTTCCAAAGGTGCTATTGACATGAAATGTTCACCAGATGTTGGTAACAACCCAAGTAATCCATACATACAAAGAAACCAAAACAAATAAGTTCAGAAATTAAGTTATGTGTAATAATGTGAAATGACACAGGGAAAAAGTATTGAACACACTTACTGATATTTATTTAATACTTTGTACAAAAGCCTTTGTTGGTAATGACAGCTTCAAGACACCTCCTGTATGGAGAAACTAGTCGCATGCATTGCTCTGATGTGATTTTGGCCCATTCTTCCACACAAACAGTCTTCAAATCTTGAATGTTCCGTGGGTCTCTTCTATGAATCTTGATCTTCAGTTCTTTCCATAGATTTTCAATGGGATTTAAGTCAGGTGATTGGCTGGGCCATTCTAGCAGCTTTATTTTCTTTCTTTGAAACCAATTGAGAGTTTCCTTGGCTGTGTGTTTGGGATCATTGTCTTGCTGAAATGTCCACCCTCGTTTCATCTTCATCATCCTGGTAGATGGCAGCAGATTTTTGTCAAGAATGTCTCGGTAAATTTGCCCATTCATCCTTCCTTCAATTATGTGAAGTTTGCCAGTACCATTTGCTGAAAAGCAGCCCAACACCATGATGTTCCCACCTCCAAACTTCACTGTTGGTATGGTGTTTTTAGGGTGATGTGCAGTGCCATTTCTCCTCCAAACATGGTGTGTATTTTGACATCCAAACAGTTCAATTTTGCTCTCATCAGACTGTTAAATAGCCATCACTAGCACATTAGAGGCACAATTTTGCTCTCACACTATATTATCCCAGTATTTCACTGGCTTTTCCAAATGTTGTGCAGCAAACTTTAAACGAGCTTCAACATGCTTTTTTTTCAGCAATGGAGTCTTGCGTGGTGAGCGTGCATACAGGCCATGGCGGTGGAGTGCATTACTTACTGTTTTCTTTGAGACAACAGTACCTGCTAATTGCAGGTCTTTTTGAAGCTCTCCACAAGTGGTCCTTGGCTCTTGGACAACTCTTCTGATTATTCTTTTCACTCCTCTGTCAGAAATCTTGCGAGGAGCACCTGGTCGAGGCAGATTTATGGTGAAATTATTGTCTTTCCACTTCCATATTATGGCCCCAACAGTGCTCACTGGAACATTCAGAAGCTTAGAAATGCGCCTATAACCAATGCCATCATTATGTTTTGCAACAATTAGGTTGTGAAGGTCTTGAGACAGCTCTTTGCTTTTACCCATCATGAGATGTGTCTTGTGTGACACCTTGGCAATCAGACCTTTTTGTAGGCCATCAGTTGGGACTGAACCAGCTGATATTAACTTGCACTGACAGGGGGCTGAATTGCTTTTTAATTACTGATAGTTTTCAGCTGTTGTCTTGGCTTTCCATGCCTTTCTGCACCTCCCTTTCTTCATATGTTCAATACTTTTTCCCTGTGTCATTTCACATTATTACACAACTGAATTTCTGAACTTATTTGTTTTGGTTTATTTGTATGTATGGATTACTTGGGTTGTTACCAACATCTGGTGAAAATTTCATGTCAATAGCACCTTTGGAAATATATTTACTGAGAAAAATGGTGACCTGTTCAATACTTATTTCACCCGCTGTACATATGAGATGAGTAAAGCAAAAATATGTAAACATTATTGAAGTGACTAGTGTTCCATTATTAAAGTGGCCAGTGATTACAAGTCTATGTATAAAGGGCAGCAGCCTCTAAGGTGCAGGGTTGAGTAACCGGGTGGAAGCCGCCTAGTGATGGCTATTTAACAGTCTGATGAACTTGAGATAGAAGCTTTTTCAGTCACTCTGTCCCAGCTTTGACGCACCTGTACTGACCTCACCTTCTGGATGATAGCAGGTTGAACAGCCCGTTGCTCGGGTGGATGTTGTCCTTGATGATCTTTTTGGCCTTCCTGTGACATTTGGTGCTGTAGGTGTCCTGGAGGGCAGGTAGTTTGTCCCCGGTGATGCGTTGGGCAGACTGCACCACCCTCTGGAGAGCTCTGCGGTTGCGGGCGGTGAAGTTGCCATACCAGGTGGTCAATTGTGCATCTGTAAAAGTTTGTGAGGGTTTTAGGTGCCAAGACAAATTTCTTCAGCCTCCTGAGGTTGAAGAGGTGCTGTTGTGCCTTCTTCACCACACTGTCATTGTGGGTGGACCATTTCAGATCGTCAGTGATGTTTACACCGAGGAACTTGAAGATTTCCACCTTCTCCACTGTGGTCTGCAATTAAAACGATTTCACTGAGTTATAGTTCATATAAGGAAATCAGTCAATTGAAATAAATTCACTAGGCCTTAATCTCTGGATTTCACATGACTGGGCAGGGGTGCAGCCATGGGTCGGAGGTTGTGAGGCCGGTTGGACGTACTGCCAAATTCTCTAAAACGACGTTGGAGGCAGTTTATGGAGGTGAAATGAACATTAAATTCTCTGATAACAGCTCTGGTGGATATCCCTGCAGTCAGCATGCCAGTTGCATGCACCCTGAAAACTAGAGACATCTGTGGCGTTGTGTGGTGTGACAAAACTGCACATCTTAAAGTGTCCTTTTATTGTCCCTGCCATAGCAGGATTTTTTATTTCAGCTCATGAAACATGGGACCAACACTTTACACGTTGTGTTTATATTTTTGTTCAGAGTCATTCTAAAACTCACAGTGTGCTCTCTGTCTGGTCTTGGTCAGTACCCTTGCTGCAGCACTCTGTGCATTCTGCGTGTTTTGCAGTTGACCAATGGTTTTCTTGGGTAGACCAGACGGGAGAGCATTGCAGTAGTCAAGCCTGCTTGTAATAAAAGCATGGATAAGTTTCTCTGTACCAGCCTGAGAGAGAAACGCCAATGTTCCTCAGGTGGTAAAAAGTTATTTTGGTCACAATTCTAATGTGTGATTAGAAATTGGTTTGAGAAACTAAAATGGAACCTACGTTTTACACCTGGTGTTCTATCTTCATTACCTGTGAATAATAATGTGCAGTCAGACATGACGTGTATCTGACAGCAGTATAGATGCCTCTATAATCCTTTATGTTGTTCCCCACAGAGAGGATGATGACGTTTGGGAGCAAGCGCCACCGCCAGTCAAGGTCTTCACCCTCCCCTGCCAACCCCCATTGCTGTCTCTACTGCTGTCTCTACTGATGGTTCCACTACCCCCACTGCTACCCAGGCCCTGGCTCCACTCACCTTTCAGCCAGTTCATCTAGAGGTGGACACCTAGATCTCAACAGAGAAGAAGGAGGAGCAGAGGTGGGGCCACTGGAAGCAGCACAACAGAGGGAGATAAACCTGAGGACAGATGGTATACAGTCATTGAAGATGATGTGGAGTCAGTACCACCCAGGTTCAGAGCCAAATGACCTGTAGGCCCACAGTTGGACAGTACTCAAACATACACCCCCTTCCAGCTGTTTCACCTCTACCTCATCACCTCTGTGCAGCTGGGGACACTAGTTTCCAATCAAATCTAATCAAATCAAATGTCATTGGTCACATACACGTGTTTAGCAGATGTTAATGTGAGTGTAATGAAATGCTAGTGTTTCTAGCATCATATCTAACAAGTAATATCTAACAAGTAATATCTAACAAGTAATATGTAACAAGTAATATCTAACAAATTCACAACAATACACACAATACACACTCATCTAAAGTAAAGGAATGGAATTAAGAATATATACATATTTGGACGAGAAATGTCAGAGCGGTATAGACTAAGATACAGTATAATAGTATGGAATACAGTATATACATATGAGATGAGTAATTAAACATTATTAAAGTGACTAGTGTTATATTATTAAAGTGGCCAGTGATTTCAAGTATATTTATATAGGGCAGCAGCCTCTAATGTGCTAGTGATGGCTGTTTAACAGTCTGATGGCCTTGAGATAGAAGCTGTTTTTCAGTCTCTCGGTCCCAGCATTAATGCGCCTGTTCTGACCTTGTCTTCTGGACGATAGCAGTGAAAGCACTGAAAACATATCACCATGATAGGTTGAAAGGACACATCCCCTGGATGTCCGCTGGATGTCCCCTGACACCACCACACTGTTTGAGAGAGGTCGATGTTGTAGAAAATGTGCTTTTATAGTGACAACAATAACTTTTAGGCTTATTTAATGTGTAGAAGCAGTGGAATTAACTCATTTACATACTTAGGTCACTTGGAAATGGTCACCGCACCTGACACCCCTTACTAAAACATCTGCACATTTCTAGCTAGTTTTTTACGTGTTGTGGAAGTCATCTGATGTGTTTCCAGCTATTTTCATCAATAATTGATTAATAGCATGTCCATGAAAGATGACTTTCCCCAAAAAAATGTTTTAACTTTGTGTGGTCATGATCTGAACTGTACCATTCCTATCTATGTCCTGACCATGTCCTGATCTGAACCATTCCTATCTATGTCCTGACCATTTCCATATAATCTCCCAGGTGGTTTCATTCTAATGATATATATTTTATGTATGTCCTTATCATATACTCATTAAAAGTAGTTCCTTCTGAGGTATGTCTATTTAGGCGGAAATCTATGTCTTTGCCATTAAATTAAAAGCTTTTAACTTGCAGAGCGCTACCTCCCTGCTTCCTTCCAGTCCTAGTTCTAGTATCTTAACTTGCAGAGCGCTACCTCCCTGCTTCCTTCCAGTCCTAGTATCTTAACTTGCAGAGCGCTACTTCCCTGCTTCCTTCCAGTCCTAGTATCTTAACTTGCAGAGCGCTACCTCCCTGCTTCCTTCCAGTCCTAGTATCTTAACTTGCAGAGCGCTACCTCCCTGCTTCCTTCCAGTCCTAGTATCTTAACTTGCAGAGCGCTACTTCCCTGCTTCCTTCCAGTCCTAGTATCTTAACTTGCAGAGCGCTACCTCCCTGCTTCCTTCCAGTCCTAGTTCTAGTATCTTAACTTGCGGAGCGCTACCTCCCTGCTTCCTTCCAGTCCTAGTATCTTAACTTGCAGAGCGCTACCTCCCTGCTTCCTTCCAGTCCTAGTTCTAGTATCTTAACTTGCAGAGCGCTACCTCCCTGCTTCCTTCCAGTCCTAGTTCTAGTATCTTAACTTGCAGAGCGCTACTTCCCTGCTTCCTTCCAGTCCTAGTATCTTAACTTGCAGAGCGCTACTTCCCTGCTTCCTTCCAGTCCTAGTTCTAGTATCTTAACTTGCAGAGTGCTACCTCCCTGCTTCCTTCCAGTCCTAGTTCTAGTATCTTAACTTGCAGAGCGCTACCTCCCTGCTTCCTTCCAGTCCTAGTTCTAGTATCTTAACTTGCAGAGCGCTACTTCCCTGCTTCCTTCCAGTCCTAGTATCTTAAGTTGCAGAGCGCTACTTCCCTGCTTCCTTCCAGTCCTAGTTCTAGTATCTTAACTTGCAGAGTGCTACCTCCCTGCTTCCTTCCAGTCCTAGTTCTAGTATCTTAACTTGCAGAGCGCTACTTCCCTGCTTCCTTCCAGTCCTAGTTCTAGTATCTTAACTTGCAGAGCGCTACCTCCCTGCTTCCTTCCAGTCCTAGTTCTAGTATCTTAACTTGCAGAGCGCTACCTCCCTGCTTCCTTCCAGTCCTAGTTCTAGTATCTTAACTTGCAGAGTGCTACCTCCCTGCTTCCTTCCAGTCCTAGTTCTAGTATATTAACTTGCAGAGCGCTACCTCCCTGCTTCCTTCCAGTCCTAGTTCTAGTATCTTAACTTGCAGAGCGCTACCTCCCTGCTTCCTTCCAGTCCTAGTATCTTAACTTGCAGAGAGCTACCTCCCTGCTTCCTTCCAGTCCTAGTTCTAGTATCTTAACTTGCAGAGCGCTACTTCCCTGCTTCCTTCCAGTCCTAGTATCTTAACTTGCAGAGCGCTACTTCCCTGCTTCCTTCCAGTCCTAGTTCTAGTATCTTAACTTGCAGAGCGCTACATCCCTGCTTCCTTCCAGTCCTAGTTCTAGTATATTTTATACTACATCTTCCCTTGAACCTAATCAAGCATCTGACACAATTATGCATGATTTTAGTTCTGCGATTCAGAGAGTAACAATACCCTGACAGTAAGACCATGATTCAATCCGATTGGTCTTTGTCGGCTAAGAGCCATTTAAAGTTATTTTCCATTTTAGCCAACATATGCAGCGTTTACCGTTAACGTGGTCATTGACTTTAAAAGGTGCACAAACATCCACATCCGTAAAATAGACCCATTATCTTTATGGTTTAATCTGCCATGATATGTTTTGGCCTGCTGTACTTGTACGCAAGTGTGCTGCTTCTCTAAGAGAACAGCTAATGTTGTCACCAGAGAATTGAAGAGAAGTAATGGGCTTACTGTGGCATTGTGTCACTCGCTAAGCCACATCAGCTATGCAGAGAGAGAAATGAAGGATGCTTGATGCTTCCAAACCTGCACCAGTATTGGTAGAATAGAATAGTAGTGTGTGCAGTGCGTTAGGTGTTAGGGTTCACACACTGGCTGATGCATTCATGACACTGAAAATAAAAAGCTGTGTAGCTCAGCGTGAATGTTTGGTAGAGTCCTAAGAATGTAATTTGGTGTGATTGTATGGATGAGCAGTGAAGAGAAGGGGTAGAGCTGCTGAAACTTGCTTTCAGTCATAGCACCATGGCAACTATGGTGATAACTGGAAGCACTGGGTAATAAGACAACATTCAAAAAGGTTTGTGAATAATGTACAGTATCTGAAACTAACTGTTCACAAGGTTGATTTTGCAAAACACATTTAAAATGAGTAATAGATTGATTATAGTTCCTGAACAGCAGTATGATGGATAGGTTAGAGTGGGATTGGATGGTTTTATTTTCTACACAGTACTTTGACTGTCTTATCTTCTTACTGTGACTAAACAATATCAACGCAACGGTTTTGGCAACAGAAGATTGAATGATAACCCTGAACCGAACGCATGATTAATGATTAATAAAACGGGACAGGAGAATGACGTGTGTTGATCTAGTTGTCTTTGTCATTAGAAACTGTCAGGCAGCATGAAACACATTTACTTTGCTTTTATTTAGACAACAAATGCATCCAACCTTCGGTCCTAAGGCACGTTTTATCCTCAATGTATTCTCAGTTTTCAAAGTGAGCTTAGTGATCCTAAAAGTCAATTTCCTTCCCAACATTTCAATAGCTTCCCTCAGCTCTTTGAAGAGGAGGGGATCTATAATGAATGCCATCCATTTTTATCCCAATTAGAACGTTTATCTCAGTTAAGTTCAACTGTGGTGTTGCTGCCTTGTCTTTGCCTGCCTCTTGTGTGAGGGAGGGCAATGAATGAAGGACAAACAAACACATTTCAGATAAAAACAGCTTATCCAGCTCTGGGGAGAGAGAGGGAGAGAGTGAGGGGAGAGCGAGAGAAAGAGTGAGGGGAGAGCGAGAGAGAGGGGAGAGCGAGAGGTAGAGAGGGGAGAGCGTGAGGTAGAGAGAGGCAGTGAGGGGAGAGCGAGAGGTAGAGAGAGAGATAAAGAGTGAGAGAGAGAAAGAGGGGAGGGAGAGAGAGAGAGAGAGAGAGAGAGAGAGAGAGAGAGAGAGAGAGGATCAGACAGGAGTGTGTAAAGTAATATGCTGGATCTGCGTACCAAATGGGCCCATAGGGCTCTGGTCAAACGTTGTGCACTATAAAGGAATAGGGTGCCATTTAGGACCCATCCAGGGTTTTATGGATACTGAAGACTAAGAGTTAAACGGTGGGGCTGACTCACTGCAAGCTGTCACGGATAAATGGCTTCCTAATAAACTGACTAATGTATGATTATCAAACATGATTGACACACTAGATTGTTGGAGATTATGAAACAACTGCTCTATTGGTTAAAGTTAGATTATTATTAGACAGAATTAGTCCTGCTGAAGCTGACGATACAGTGGGTCCACATCAACTGTGAGGAGGTCAATGTCTCTGTTCTTATTGCCTGCAAGAACAGAACAAAAAGCATTAGTTGAAGTCTATGGAAAACCAGTCAGAGTTTAAGCAAACTCTGCTCTGTGTACTGCTCTTCATCATGTTCTTCTTCTTCAGAGGGTTGAGGTGAACTCTGCTCTGTTAACATCTTCCTCATCATCATGTTGTTAGTCTTCTTCAGAGGGTTGAGGTGAACTCTGCTCTGTTTAATGCTCTTTGACGACTTCACTGGTTATCAGAAGTCTAAATTGAATAGAGGAACTTTGTAATGATAATGATGATCCGTAAGAAACCACCTCTACCACAGTGTTACTGTTTAACAACACCTCTACCACAGTGTTACTGTTTAGCAACACATCTACCACAGTGTGCTACCGTTTAGCAACACATCTACCACAGTGTGCTACCGTTTAACAACACCTCTACCACAGTGTTACTGTTTAACAACACCTCTACCACAGTGCTACTGTTTAACAACACCTCTACCACAGTGTTACTGTTTAACAACACCTCTACCACAGTGTTACTGTTTAACAACACCTCTACCACAGTGTTACTGTTTAACAACACCTCTACCACAGTGTTACTGTTTAACAACACCTCTACCACAGTGTTACTGTTTAACAACACCTCTACCACAGTGTTACTGTTTAACAACACCTCTACCACAGTGTTACTGTTTAACAACACCTCTACCACAGTGTTACTGTTTAACAACACCTCTACCACAGTGCTACTGTTTAACAACACCTCTACCACAGTGTTACTGTTTAACAACACCTCTAGCACAGTGTTACTGTTTAACAACACCTCTACCACAGTGTTACTGTTTAACAACACCTCTACCACAGTGTTACTGTTTAACAACACCTCTACCACAGTGTTACTGTTTAACAACACCTCTACCACAGTGTTACTGTTTAACAACACCTCTACCACAGTGTTACTGTTTAACAACACCTCTACCACAGTGTTACTGTTTAACAACACCTCTACCACAGTGTTACTGTTTAACAACACCTCTACCACAGTGTTACTGTTTAACAACACTGGACTCCGACATTTAGAGAAAGACAGAAAGAACATAATGATGTCAACAGGACATAAAGAGTACTCCAGATCATGATGTCACATGAAACAGGACATAAAGAGTACTCCAGATCATGATGTCACATGAAACAGGACATAAAGAGTACTCCAGATCATGATGTCACATGAAACAGGACATAAAGAGTACTCCAGTTCTTGATGTCATATGAAACAGGACATAAAGAGTACTCCAGATCATGATGTCACATGAAACAGGACATAAAGAGTACTCCAGTTCATGATGTCATATGAAACAGGACATAAAGAGTACTCCAGATCATGATGTCACATGAAACAGGACATAAAGAGTACTCCAGTTCATGATGTCATATGAAACAGGACATAAAGAGTACTCCAGATCATGATGTCATATGAAACAGGACATGTAGCACAACTGACCTCTATTTGATGGAGAACAAAAGCGTTGAACGTTTAGTTCCATGAGGTAGAAGGTAGAGACATCTTTCTTCATTGAAGTCATTTTCTGGTGTAACACATGTTAAGGTCATTTTTGGTAATTTTCTGATATTACGTTTTCTTCAGTCCTATGGGCCCTGGTTAAAAGTAGTTCACTATATAGGGAATTGGGTGCCATTTGGGACGCACACAAACTCAGAGCATCATTACTTAGTCTTCCCATTATGTGAGAGGTCAAAGCTTTTAGCTCCAGCAAACATCAATTTCCATTTGAACTATCTCTAGTGACGCAGTAAAAAGACTGTTCTTATCATCACCCAATAAAGATAAATAAGACATTTACATTTAAACAAGGAATGCTCTTTTAATTACGCTGTACAAATCACCCAAAGAGACTTTAAATAAGACAGAGAGGAAGAGTCCCTGTGTTGCTGTCTACAATTAGCAACACACACACACACACACAGACACACACTCCACAAGTCATTAAGGTTTCCTCGTGTTGATTTCCAACAGCCAGTTAAGAGGAACCTGAACGCCTTAATGAAGGAAAATGAAAAGAAACAGCTCTGAAAAGCGTTCGACAATTACATTTCACATTAATAAATGCATTAGTTTACTTGAATATGCTAAATAATTCTGGCTTCCTGTTTTGAAAAAATAAACAAGAAGTGCTAACACTCACATTTGGTGTTCACCCTACTTGGATTCTTTGTGGGATTGAAACTGACTTAGTTGTGATTTTGAAACTGACTTAGTTGTGATTTTGAAACTGACTTAGTTGTGATTTTGAAACTGATGTGATTTTGAAACTGACTTAGTTGTGATTTTGAAACTGACTTAGTCGTGATTTGTTTTCATTGATCTGCAGAGAATACTCCATAATGTGAAAGGGGAAAAGACAATTCTACAAATGTTAACAAATTAATAAAAATGTAATTCCTAAAATATAGCTGTTGCAAATGTATTCACCCCTTTTGTTCAGGCAAGCCTCAATTTGTTCAGGATTAACAAATGAACATAATAAGTTACATGGACAAGTATTTTATTTCAAGCCCAGATTCAACTATAAAAGACCAGGGAGCTTTCTGAAAGCCTCATAAAGGGCAGTGATTGGTCGATGGGTACCAATAATAAATCAGTAGTCCTAAGTGATTGGTGCTTTTTTGAGGTCAGATTCAGTTTTTATTTTGGTTTCATTTTTTTCTTATGCATTATTCATTATTGTAGAGCTTTCTAATTGAAATTCCAAAGCCAAATATTGAGAAGATTTAACTGACTAAACATTGAAAACATTCCATTGTCTCTAACAACACAGAATAAAGCACTTAATAAGAAACCCATGATGCTAGTCATGCCCATTACTGCTTATCACTTATTAACCATCATTTATTTAATACTTGACTTAAATAAACATTTTTAATTGTGTATATTACTTATTTGTTATTCGATTACTTAATTTCATAATCTAATTTCTGCTCAGGCAGTAGCTGCCAGACAACCCTTTAACGTTATCTCTGTGCTCCCCAACGAGCCAAGCTCCTCTGCACACAGTTCGTTCTTGATTTTATGTCTCTCATGCTTGATAGGATTTCTCTTCAGAGAAACGGCACGTTGAGCACACAAAAACGGATTTCAAGTAATTGAACAGACATTGGTCAATTTGTTGGTTAATAATCTGGAAATGTGTTAATCGCTCAGAACTACAAATCAGACATTGAATATATATTTAAGGTCAAGTTAACAATGATGCTCTGAATTATGTATTAAATCACCCAGTTACTACAAAGATACAGTCATCCTTCCTAACTCAGTTGCCGGAGAAGAAGGAAACCGCTCAGGGATTTCACCATGAACCAGCAGGTGACTTTAAAACAGTTACAGAGTTTAATGGCTGTGAGGAGAAAACTGAGGATGGATCAACAACACTGCAGTTACTCCACAATAATGACCTAAATGACAGAGTGAAAAAAATATATATACAGAATAAAAATAATCCAAAACATGCATCCTGCACTAAAGTAATACTGGAATAAAAACCCTGCAAACAATTAACTTTTTGTCCTGAATTTGTCCTGGATCTTTCTAGAATGTTGACCCATGTTGAATCACAATCATGTGTTCTCTACTCTGACAATTCATCCACAGATAAAAAGGGAACGTTTTTCTCCTTGTTCATTATTCTTCTTCTGCTGTGGATTTTCTATGGCGGTTGGCAACCAACATTAAGGTGCATTACCACCACTAAATGGACCGGACTGTGACCCTTGTTCATCTTTCAATCACCCACATGCGAGTGTGCTCCTAAAAACCAATGAGGAGATGGGAGAGGCGGGACTTAGCGCGTCAACCATCTAAAATAGACCACATTATATTTTAGCGCTTGGCTATGCTGACGTTATATTTTAGCGCTTGGCTATGCTGACGTTATATTTTAGCGCTTGGCTACGCAGACGTTATATTTTAGCGCTTGGCTATGCAGGCGTTATATTTTAGCGCTTGGCTATGCAGACGTTATATTTTAGCGCTTGGCTATGCAGGCGTTATATTTTAGCGCTTGGCTATGCAGACGTTATATTTTAGCGCTTGGCTACGCTGACGTTATATTTTAGCGCTTGGCTACGCAGACGTTATATTTTAGCGCTTGGCTATGCAGGCGTTATATTTTAGCGCTTGGCTATGCAGGCGTTATATTTTAGCGCTTGGCTATGCAGGCGTTATATTTTAGCGCTTGGCTATGCTGACGTTATATTTTAGCGCTTGGCTACGCTGACGTTATATTTTAGCGCTTGGCTATGCAGAAGCGTGCTAGCAGTTTGGATGAAATTATTGAATAACATGTATACGTCAGTTTATTCTGCAGTGCTCGAGTACACAACGTGGGCGGTGTGGTCAGCATGTATGTCCCTCTGGATATAAGCGTCTCCTGAATGACTAAAATGTAAAATGTTCAGTATGGGTTTCGACCTGAAAATGGCAGCCTGTTCGCCCCGTCTGCTACCCTGGGTCTTTACTTTGCCACATCAAATGTATGGGGTGTGTAGTAGGATTGTACAGAGTCTTGGATTACAGGATAGATGTCTATCACCAGAGATTACACAGGAGATGGTCTAATAGAAATACAACTGTGTTGAATGTGTGTGTGTGTGTGTGTGTGTCTCACCATTTGTGAGGTAAAGATCTGCATCTTCTCTGTCTCCAGGTTTTTTTGTGATGAATTGAGGAATCATCCATTATTCACCCTGATAACACATCTTCACAAAGAATAGCCAGGCTCAGCAAGAGACACGTTCTGGATGTCTTCTCTCCCCTCCTCCATAGAACACACACACACACGGAAACACACACACACACGGAAACACACACACACACGGAAACACACACACACACGGAAACACACACACACACGGACACACACACACGGACACACACACACACACACGGAAACACACACACGGACACACACACACACACGGAAACACACACACGGACACACACACACACACACTCGGCACAGTTCTCCTTCGATACACCCAAGTACTGTTGCCGTAGCAACAGACAGAATGTAGTGAGCCCCTGTAAGGTGAATGGGGGTTAGTGTCTGTCTGTCTGTCTGTCTGTCTGTCTGGCCCTCGTTCATCTTCCAATCACCCACGTGGGTATGTGCTCCTAAAAACCAATGAGGGGATAGGATAGGCGGGACCACGTTATATTTTAGCGCTGGCAAGGCAGACGTGTGCAAGCAGTTTGGATTAAATTATTGTATGTATGCATACATGCGAGCATGCAACGTGGTGTGTGTGTGGTCAGGTGAATGGGGTCACACGTCAAACACCACCTGGCTGAATTGAAAATAGCAACTCTTCTTTTTTTACCCACTGGCTTGCACACTATAGACTATATGTCTGAAAATGGGTTCTTACAGGACTGTTTCAGTTCAGTTTGTAACACAGTAAGCATAGCTATGGGCTACACTGTACAGGACAGAAGGTATATTCTGATCTCCAGGTATACTATATTCTACAGATGTAACATGAACTACAGTTTTCCAATGGATTTTAGTTGTCCAGTCGGCTAACCTAATAGCTGTGGCTGTGTGGGTTAGATGATGTAGAAAAACGCTACAGGCCAGCAGTGAACAGTGAGCACAAACCACAACAACAATATTAGCAGTTGGATCATCATATCAGTACATCTAAAAAAGCAAAAACTCTCCTCCTCTCCTCTGCACTCCTAGAAAAATATGTTGACTCACCCTAATTGTAGGGAGACGCCAATGCCATCCTCCTCTCTTTCATGTTGACGAAACAGTCTATCACTCTGTCATACAGTACATACTTTTATTTTTTGTTGTCCTAGGCTACCTGGCTAAAATGCTTACTCGCTAGCCTAACTTCCATTCATGGGCAACGTTAGCCTTCTACATCTAGCTACATACTGAACTTCCATCCTCTCAGGCCATTGGCCAGTACCGAGTTTTAAGTAAAACCACAAGTCCAAATCCTTATCTCTATCCATGGCTACTTTAGGAAAAGGACAATTTTAGCTAGCTGGCTAGCTAGCCACCGGAGAACAACAACACAACGAGATGCAACAATTCAAGTTTTTCTGTCAATGACGTACTGTATTCTCAATGGGATATGATAGGAGGGACGCCAAATCCAAGCTTGCTTCCCTTTACACTTTTGTTTTGGTACGCCAGCACCATTCCCGCTCAGTTTAGCTCAACGCTGATTGGTTCATTTGTTATACTTTTTTGGTCAAGGGAGGCCAGATGCTGTTTCGTTCGCTCAGATGATTTCTCCTGTGAGATACATTCAGCCTCTTGTGAATTGAAGGAAAATTATGAAACACAGAGAGATGAAAGATAAATAATTTGTATGTTTTTATGTTGGTCCATTTTTTTGGGAAGCCTGGCTTCCCTTGGCATCCATGACCCAAAGGGCATCCAGCCAACTTGACATAACTGTGGGACGCATTGTCGTCAACATGGGCCATAATCCCTGTGGAACCTTTCAACACCTTGTCCATGACTCAATGAATTGAGGCTGTTCTGAGGACAGGTGTTCCTAATGTTTGTTATGCTCAGTCCATATCTTGCTATATATAAAGTGATATGTTGCGTTTGCTATTTAGTTGTAAATTGTTATGCAAGTGTTATAGCTACTATGAATTACTTGTTCTGATTGTTGTTTTCAAGTCACGTTAGCAGCTAGCTAGCTAGTGTAGCTAGCTTGTTAATTAGCTGACTGCACCATACATTGGTTTGTTTCATTTGAATATAACATGTTGGTCCGCTATTTAGTTGTAACTAGTTATAACCATATGTATCCTTGACATTGTGTTATATTTATGATGTCTGTGATCTGAAAACCACACACCTGATTAGCTAGCCAGTTAGCCAGCTACTTCATTTCACACTAGTGGCACAGAATATCCATGATAATTGGAAGAATTGTAAATCCATTATGAAAGTCTATGGAGTTTATATTGCAAATTATTCAGATTAAATGTGTCCATTTGTCTTTTAGTACCAGCTGTCAGTTATAACTGTGGATGCTACCCGGCTGAGCGTCTGTGGATGCTACCCGGCTGAGCGTCTGTGGATGCTACCCGGCTGAGCGTTTGTGGATGCTACCCGGCTGAGCGTCTGTGGATGCTACCCGGCTGAGCGTCTGTGGATGCTACCCGGCTGAGCGTCTGTGGATGCTACCCGGCTGAGCGTCTGTGGATGCTACCCGGCTGAGCGTCTGTGGATGCTACCCGGCTGAGTTGAGTTGAGCCATCGCTTGTGTATCTTAGGCTACATTGGTATTTACATTTGTTGAAATGTGTTTGTCAGTTTCAGTTAATAGCCATATCTGTTGCATGGTGAACTTGGGCTTCATCAAGGTTTATTTGTAAGTATATCAGCTTTGATACTAGCCAGTGCATACCCAGCCACCGACCTCGCCGCACATCACTGAAGAGCAGTGGTGCAAACTCCAGAGGCAAAATCAGTTTATTCATCAATCAGTCTATCCCCACGTGCCTCTAGTCGAGGCAAATTTATGGTGAAATGATTGTCTTTCCACTTCCGTATTATGGCCCCAACAGTGCTCACTGGAACATTCAGAAGCTTAGAAATGCGCCTATAACCAATGCCATCATTATGTTTTGCAACAATTAGGTTGCGAATGTCTTGAGACAGCTCTTTGCTTTTACCCATCATGAGATGTGTCTTGTGTGACACCTTGGCAATGATACCTTTTGTAGGCCAACAGTTGGGACTGAACCAGCTGATAATAATTTGCACCTTTGGAAATATTTACTGAGAAAAATGGTGACGTGTTCAATACTTATTTCACCCGCTGTATATCAACATGTTCCTTTACTACACATCAGAGAACCAGTCCCTCTCACCATGTCTAGTTGTCTCCATATCGTCCATCTCTACTACACAGCTTGATACCCTGTGTGTGTCTTTTCTCTAATCCTAATATATATGACCAATCCCCTCAGAAGCCAATTCTCCAGCTAACCACCACGTTCCAGACATCCATCAGGCTCTGGTAATGCAGTCTTTCACCATCTGTCAGACCCCAGACTGCTGGCTATAAACTTCTCACTTACTCAGCCTTCGCACTCATTTTCTTTTCATAAATTTCTCTGAGGATGGAGGGATAAAGATGGAAATATGCAGGAGGTGGACTGGTGGGTGAGAGAGCGAGAGAGCGAGACATTTCCTGACAAAATGTAAAACAAAGAGTTTAATGTCCCACCAGATTTGCCACCAATGCTCCTTATAGGACACATCACTGTACACTATACTCCTCTGTAAACTGGTCATCTCTGTATACGTCTGAGAGCCACTCTATACTCCTCTGTAAACTGGTCATCTCTGTATACTTCTGAGAGTCACTCTATACTCCTCTGTAAACTGGTCATCTCTGTATACCGGTCACAAGACCCACTGGTTTATGCTTATTAATAAAACCCTCTTAGGCCTCATTCCCCCCTATCTGAGATATCTGCTGCAGCCCTCATCCTCCACATACAACACCTGTTCTGCCAGTCACATTCTGTTAAAGGTCCCCAAAGCACACACATCCCTGGGTCGCTCGTCTTTTCAGTTCGCTGCAGCTAGCGACTGGAACGAGCTGCAACAAACACTCAAACTGGACAGTTTTATCTCCATCTCTTCATTCAAAGACTCAATCATGGACAATCATGGACACTCTTAATGACAGTTGTGGCTGCTTTGTGTGATGTATTCTCATCTCTACCTTCTTGCCCTTTGTGCTGTTGTCTGTGCTCAATAATGTTTGTACCATGTTTTGTGTTGCTACCATGTTGTGTTGCTACAATGTTGTGTTAATCCCAGCCCCCATCCCTGCAGGAGGCCTTTTGCTAGGCCGTCATTGTAAATAAGAATTTGTTCTTAACTGACTTGCCTAGTTAAATGAAGGTTAAATAAAATAAATACAAACAAATGTGAAACCCTTGTCACGGTTAGACAGGACCCGAGGCACAGAGCTGTGGTGCAAAAACATTCCTTTTATTAAGTAAAAATCCCAAACCAACAAAAGGAGACAGCGACCATGAACAGGTGTGCACAAAAAGAACATACAAAAATCCACAACACAGGTGGGAATCACTCAATTTAAATAATCTCCCCAATTAGAGGCAATGCAGCGCAGCTGATCTAACTGGGGACAAATTCCAAACTGAACACAGAGTATCCAGAGAGGTCTGGTACTGGCGCTATCGAGCTGGGAACACGTACCTGGAGGCTCCGGGCTGTGGATGCGCACCGGAGGTCTGGTGCGTGAAACCGGCGCTACAGGTACCGGCCTGAGAACCGGCGCTGGAGGTACCGGGCCAGGCACCAACCCAGGAGCCTTGGGGAGAGAAGCCGCCAGCCGACAACACAGGCGTGAATCACTCAACTTAAATAGCCTCCCCAATTAGAGGCAATGCGGCGCAGCTGTCTCTACTTGGAAACCAATCCCAAACTGAACATAGAGATATCCAGAGAGGTCTCTGGAGACTAAACCTGAAAACCATAAAGGTTTCCAGAGACCTCTCTGAACATAGATCCTTACACCCTTATTCAAGGTTTAGAATAGTTGACAAATAAGAGACCATCTAAAGTAGACAACAAAAAGATCCAGAGGAGAGATCCAGGGGAGAGATCCAGGGGAGAGATCCAGGGGAGAGGCACAAGAAGAAGGTGGGGACGGCCCCGACATGGGTCCTGACATGTAGCCGTCACTGTCTGACATACACACTCTCTCTCTCACTCTCTCTCTCTCTCACACACACACACACACACACACACACACACACACACACACACACACACATAAGTGTCTGTCACCTACACAAAACAGCCCCTTGTCCTGTCACTGTCACTGTCACTGCTCCAGCCTCCACTTATCCAACCACACAATCAAATGATAGATGTCCAGAAAGAGGGGTGATATAAAGATGGAGGGGTGGAGAAAAGGAGAATAGCATTATAGGGATGGAAGGATGGAGTAAAAGGAGAATATGATCTCAGAGATGGAGGGAGGAGGAAAGGAGAATATGATCTTAGAGATGGAGGGAGGAGGAAAGGAGAATATGATCTCAGAGATGGAGGGAGGAGGAAAGGAGAATATGATCTCAGAGATGGAGGGAGGAGGAAAGGAGAATATGATCTCAGAGATGGAGGGAGGAGGAAAGGAGAATATGATCTCAGAGATGGAGGGAGGAGGAAAGGAGAATATGATCTCAGAGATGGAGGGAGGAGGAAAGGAGAATATGATCTCAGAGATGGAGGGAGGAGGAAAGGAGAATATGATCTCAGAGATGGAGGGAGGAGGAAAGGAGAATATGATCTCAGAGATGCAGGGAGGAGGAAAGGAGAATATGATCTCAGAGATGGAGGGAGGAGGAAAGGAGAATATGATCTCAGAGATGGAGGGAGGAGGAAAGGAGAATATGATCTCAGAGATGCAGGGAGGAGGAAAGGAGAATATGATCTCAGAGATGCAGGGAGGAGGAAAGGAGAATATGATCTCAGAGATGGAGGGAGGAGGAAAGGAGAATATGATCTCAGAGATGGAGGGAGGAGGAAAGGAGAATATGATCTCAGAGATGCAGGGAGGAGGAAAGGAGAATATGATCTCAGAGATGCAGGGAGGAGGAAAGGAGAATATGATCTCAGAGATGGAGGGAGGAGGAAAGGAGAATATGATCTCAGAGATGCAGGGAGGAGGAAAGGAGAATATGATCTCAGAGATGCAGGGAGGAGGAAAGGAGAATATGATCTCAGAGATGCAGGGAGGAGGAAAGGAGAATATGATCTCAGAGATGGAGGGAGGAGGAAAGGAGAATATGATCTCAGAGATGGAGGGAGGAGGAAAGGAGAATATGATCTCAGAGATGCAGGGAGGAGGAAAGGAGAATATGATCTCAGAGATGGAGGGAGGAGGAAAGGAGAATATGATCTCAGAGATGGAGGGAGGAGGAAAGGAGAATATGATCTCAGAGATGCAGGGAGGAGGAAAGGAGAATATGATCTCAGAGATGGAGGGAGGAGGAAAGGAGAATATGATCTCAGAGATGCAGGGAGGAGGAAAGGAGAATATGATCTCAGAGATGCAGGGAGGAGGAAAGGAGATCCAAGGGAGGACAACAAAAGAAAGTTAAGTATTTTTAGCAGATCCATTGCACTCTGTAATGACAGGTTGACATGGTAACAGAGTCTTTATTCTTCTCCCATGATAGATCCTGCGTATAGCTTCTCTTGCAGATATAGGTCATTGTATGTCAGCCGAGATGACTTATTACGACTATAGTTAAATGTCACCATTTTGACATATTTTAATGAGACCATGTTGGCTGTTGACATGAGTCACAAACAACATAATTCCCAGCATGCATGTCTGTGTGCACGTCTTCGTTATTTCAACTTGCGAGCAGCCTTTAATAGTTTTCATTCCATCCTCACCGTTGTTTGATCATTACAGCTTCATTGAGTATGGGGCATAATTATCTCTTCTTTCATATCCTCAGTCGTTTCTCCTCTGTTCTGTTCCCTCTGTTCTCTGATGGACCAGATACAACTTTTTTCATATTAACAGCTAGAATTAATCAACGGCTTCTTTCCTCTTAAATCTCAGACAGAGAAGTTTCTTCCCAAAGCTTCCTAGGTTTGACATTTTAATTGGATTCACGTTTTTTTCGGATTATATTTCAACTCTCATCATCACTAATTTTTTGGGTGACCTTTTTACAATCTGCATGTGGTCTTTTTAGTACCCGAGTATAATAACCCTCTCTCTGGAGGAAGAGTCTAGTCCAGGGTGTCAAACTTATGCAGAGGGGGCCACTTTCAACAAGGTACGGGGGCCGCACTGAAAATGTGTTATATTTTCTGGTAAAATGTGTTATATTTCCTGGCCATCAATTATTTGTTTTTATAGTATTGTTTTTGGTGCTCCCTGACTGTCTAGCTTCATTTTGGTGGTTATTAGAGAGCTGGACAGTCAATAAATGTAATGAATGTAGGTCCATTATCACGTCTACAGTTTCAATTTGTCTTTTTTATGTTTTACTCAAATCACCCGCTGTCCGGATTGACACCCCTGGTCTAGTCCAAATTAACTAGAAGCCATCACACATAATCATGCAAGGAAAACTCTCGTACTAACTTCAAAACGAATGTCTTGGTGATTGCATTATTGAGTCAGAATGGTAACCTTGTCTTACTCAGAGCTATATGTTTGGATACAAGAGTTTGGTCTGACTTGACTGCTGGATTGTTGCATAAGACCAGAATGAATGTCTAGCTGAAGAGAGATTAGTTCTAAAATGCTCAAGATCTGCCATGTCACTGCTGTCACCATGGCGATGTCATGCTCTGTGTGACTGACTGATGGATGATCAGTGATGTCAGAGGGATAAAAGCTGACATGACAGGAGACCGAGACCAAACACACATCCCATTCTGAACAGACATGCAGGGGACATACATACAGGGATAAAGGCTGTATAAACACACATCACATTCTGAACAGACATGCAGGGATAAAGGCTGTATAAACACACATCCCATTCTGAACAGACATGCAGGGATAAAGGCTGTATAAATCACTCAATATGTGTAGTTTATAATACAGCTCATCCACAGCAGGAACTTCCAAATATGGGCACAGACCTTCATATTGGCACACAACCCTGAGCAGGAACTCCATACATGGGCACCGACATTCCTATTGGAACACAGCACTGGAGCAGGAACTCCATACATGGGCACCGACATTCCTATTGGAACACAGCACTGGAGCAGGAACTCCATACATGGGCACCGACATTCCTATTGGAACACAGCACTGGAGCAGGAACTCCATACATGGGCACCGACATTCCTATTGGAACACAGCACTGGAGCAGGAACTCCATACATGGGCACCGACATTCCTATTGGAACACAGCACTGGAGCAGGAACTCCATACATGGGCACCGACATTCCTATTGGAACACAGCACTGGAGCAGGAACTCCATACATGGGCACCGACATTCCTATTGGAACACAGCACTGGAGCAGGAACTCCATACATGGGCACCGACATTCCTATTGGAACACAGCACTGGAGCAGGAACTCCATACATGGGCACCGACATTCCTATTGGAACACAGCACTGGAGCAGGAACTCCATACATGGGCACCGACATTCCTATTGGAACACAGCACTGGAGCAGGAACTCCATACATGGGCACCGACATTCCTATTGGAACACAGCACTGGAGCAGGAACTCCATACATGGGCACCGACATTCCTATTGGAACACAGCACTGGAGCAGGAACTCCATACATGGGCACCGACATTCCTATTGGAACACAGCACTGGAGCAGGAACTCCATACATGGGCACCGACATTCCTATTGGAACACAGCACTGGAGCAGGAACTCCATACATGGGCACCGACATTCCTATTGGAACACAGCACTGGAGCAGGAACTCCATACATGGGCACCGACATTCCTATTGGAACACAGCACTGGAGCAGGAACTCCATACATGGGCACCGACATTCCTATTGGAACACAGCACTGGAGCAGGAACTCCATACATGGGCACCGACATTCCTATTGGAACACAGCACTGGAGCAGGAACTCCATATATGGGCACCGACATTCCTATTGGAACACAGCACTGGAGCAGGAACTCCATATATGGGCACCGACATTCCTATTGGAACACAGCACTGGAGCAGGAACTCCATATATGGGCACCGACATTCCTATTGGAACACAGCACTGGAGCAGGAACTCCATATATGGGCACCGACATTCCTATTGGAACACAGCACTGGAGCAGGAACTCCATATATGGGCACCGACATTCCTATTGGAACACAGCACTGGAGCAGGAACTCCATATATGGGCCAAGACACCAATATTGAACCGCGGCCTATTAGCAAAGAACTCCATATATGGACATAGAGCCCTGCATCCAATCTTCATTAGCCACAAGCCACCACACTCACCTGAACCACACTCACCTGAACCACACTCACACCACACTTTAATCAACCATTGTCACAATATTTAAACAGGGTTTGTGCTGAGTCATTGACCCACCTCCACGCCATTGAGTCACCTGCCATACTGCTGTCACAATGGTGCCAGCAGAAGCAGCGTACCCTTAGTTCAATACTGGGGCGGCAGGTAGCCCAGTGGTTAGAGTGTTGGGCCCATAACCGAAAGGTTGCTGGATCAAATCCCCGAGCTGACAAGGTAAAAATCTGTCGTTCTGCCCCTGAACAAGGCAGTTAACCCACTGTTCCTAGGCCGTCATTGAAAATAAGAATATGTTCTTAACTGACTTGCCTAGTAAAATAAAAAAAAATAAATAAATAAAATACTGGAGGCTGATCCTGCTGGGTGGCCAGATACCAACCATGGTCCATGAACGGGGGCTGCCCTCCCCATTGATTCACCCTCCAGGCTTCCTGCGTAATGGCGCCATCGTACCAACTCTACCAACCAATACCCCTTCCTGTTGGTCAGATGGTGATAAGCTGAACACTTAATACATACATGCATGCATACATGCATACATACATACAGAGGGGTGGTAGTAGGGGGGAGGTAGTAGGGGGAGGTAGTAGGGGGGAATGGATGGCTGGAGGGCAGGCACACCACAATCATGTTTGTGAGAGAAAAGAGAGGAGAAGAGAGAGGGGTGGTATGTGGGTAGGATGTTGGATGTCGCCATGGATTACTGCTGCTCCCTACTGTTAGGTCTGGAACCTTACGATATCTACACACACACACCTAACATAAACCACAGGTCAGAGTGAAGATTTCTGTGTGATAAAGACCGAGCTAGCACATAACATTCTGAGAACCATATGTTTCTTAGAGCTTGGTGAGAATGTGTTTGTCCTATGGTTATTTTGCCTCAACCTTCCAACAACTTTCTGTGAATGGACAGGGTAGTTGCTCGACTTTGGAATATTCTCAGCACATTTAAGGAACTTTTCCTTAAAGTTCAAACATGGTTTAACTAAATTTCAAGGTTTGCAATGTTCTTCAACTGTTTTGACATTTGGAGAGTGTTAAGAATGTTCTTCTGTGGGAATTTCAGTACTTCAGCATTCCGTTTCCTACAGGTGTCTCCATGGTTCTATTTAAAGTAATGTTCTCAAATTGTTCAGGAAAGTTAAGAACTTTAGTATTGTTCAGAGAACGTTCTAAGAATGTTGTTTAAAAACAAGTACATTTCATTCTCAGCCTCAACAAAACTCTCAATCCTCTATCTTGTTAAGTGTGTTCAGGTGTGTTGGCCACACCTGATCTTAATGAGTGTTTATTTCCTTTGAAATGGGGTCTGTTTGAATAGACTAAAATGAACATCTTTGTATGAGTAAAACAAGCATGGCTCCATCCTGGTGGTGCAGTGGACTAGTTCCATGGATAGAGAACAGAAGATGCCACAATACAAATTAAATGTGTTTGCATGTTTAATGCCTAAGAAAATGAATTTCCATGTGTCCTATCTGTGCTTGGAGTTCAAAATGTTAACCCAAACTAAGCTACCAGTGTTATTAATTAAAAATGTATTAAAACATGTTGTCAGAACATTATGGCTTCATTCCCAGTACCAATGGGAAACCAAAAAAACTGACGTTCCCACAACTTCTAAGAAACCAAATGTGCTAGCTGGGGAGTGAGCATCTGCTAATGGAGGGCATCCCTTGTGTGGAGGCCTACACTAAGTAGTGCATGGGAAAGAACACAGAAAGGAGGATAACTGCCATCATTACCGGATGTGCTACTTCTTTGTGGATTCTCCATATGTATGTATTCAGGCCTATACTCTAGTGGAGCCTTCTGAGGGGAGAACGGCTCATAATAATACCTGGAATGGAGTCAATGAAATGGTATCAAACACATCAAACACGTGGTTTCCATTCCATTGACCACATTCCAGCCATTATTATGAGCCATCCTCCCAAACAGCAGCCTCCACTGCTATACTTCCATCTTTATGTTTGTCTGTGCTCCCTGGGGCTGGTTGTGTGGGGATAACCGGAGAGACTGTAACAGTCTGCCCCCAAGGGAGCTGAGAAGTAGCCTGTAAACCACCACCGAGAGACAAAGTCATATCACCCTGAATTTACATAAACAGTCTTCCAATGGCACCCTATTCCCTACGTAATGCACTACTTTAGACAAGGACCCATAGTGCGCTATATAGGGAACATGGTGGTATTTTTTCCTTGGGGACCAGCGCTGTGGAGGATTAGAATCCTTTAGCACTTTAACATACTCCCAGGAGAGGCTCTTCATGTTGGACAAATTGCCCCAGCCTCAGTGCCTCGTCAGCGTGTAGATCTGGCTAGATCGGGCAGAGGGTAAGTACCAGGGGAGCTGTTAACAGGCCTGCAGAGAGGCAGAGAGAGAAACAGAGAGAGAGAGGCAGAGAGAGAGACAGAGAGAGACACTTAGCTACCTGTCTGCTCCCTCCACTCAAAGAAGAGGGACTATAGGCCTAATCAAACAGACAAAATGGCACCTGGAGCATCAGTACCAGTTACATAGAAACAGAGCAGACCTGGAGCATCAGTACCAGTTACATAGAAACAGAGCAGACCTGGAGCATCAGTACCAGTTACATAGAAACAGAGCAGACCTGGAGCATCAGTACCAGTTACATAGAAACAGAGCAGACCTGGAGCATCAGTACCAGTTACATAGAAACAGAGCAGACCTGGAGCATCAGTACCAGTTACATAGAAACAGAGCAGACCTGGAGCATCAGTACCAGTTACATAGAAACAGAGCAGACCTGGAGCATCAATACCAGTTACATAGAAACAGAGCAGACCTGGAGCATCAGTACCAGTTACATAGAAACAGAGCAGACCTGGAGCATCAGTACCAGTTACATAGAAACAGAGCAGACCTGGAGCATCAGTACCAGTTACATAGAAACAGAGCAGACCTGGAGCATCAGTACCAGTTACATAGAAACAGAGCAGACCTGGAGCATCAGTACCAGTTACATAGAAACAGAGCAGACCTGGAGCATCAGTACCAGTTACATAGAAACAGAGCAGACCTGGAGCATCAGTACCAGTTACATAGAAACAGAGCAGACCTGGAGCATCAGTACCAGTTACATAGAAACAGAGCAGACCTGGGGCTGAGGGAAATGGAGCTAGGCCATAGACACTGGGGATAATGACTGAGTGAGGGAAATGGAGCTAGGCCATAGACACTAGGGATAATGACTGAGTGAGGGAAATGGAGCTAGGCCATAGACACTAGGGATAATGACTGAGTGAGGGAAATGGAGCTAGGCCTTACTAGGCCATAGACACTGGGGATAATGACTGAGTGAGGGAAATGGAGCTAGGCCATAGACACTAGGGATAATGACTGAGTGAGGGAAATGGAGCTAGGCCATAGACACTAGGGATAATAACTGAGTGAGGGAAATGGAGCTAGGCCATAGACACTAGGGATAATGACTGAGTGAGGGAAATGGAGCTAGGCCTTACTAGGCCATAGACACTGGGGATAATGACTGAGTGAGGGAAATGGAGCTAGGCCATAGACACTAGGGATAATGACTGAGTGAGGGAAATGGAGCTAGGCCATAGACACTAGGGATAATAACTGAGTGAGGGAAATGGAGCTAGGCCATAGACACTAGGGATAATGACTGAGTGAGGGAAATGGAGCTAGGCCTTACTAGGCCATAGACACTGGGGATAATGACTGAGTGAGGGAAATGGAGCTAGGCCATAGACACTAGGGATAATGACTGAGTGAGGGAAATGGAGCTAGGCCTTGCTATGCCATAGACACTGGGGATAATGACTGAGTGGTAGTTGGGCTGAGAATAAGATGAGGGCTGAGATCTTGAGGATGGGGCATATGGACATTGGAGGTGTAAGTAACGACAGAGAACTTTTCACTTCCTGGAAGGCGCACGCAGACACACACAGAGACGCACACACAGAGACACACAGAGACGCACACACAGAGACACACACAGACACATACACAGAGACACACACAGAGACGCACACACAGAGACATACACAGAGACACACACAGAGACGCACACACAGAGACACACACAGAGACACACACAGAGACACACACAGACACACACAGAGACATACACAGAGACACACACAGAGACACACACAGACACACACAGAGACATACACAGACACACACAGACACACACAGAGACACACACAGAGACACACACAGAGACATACACAGAGACACACACAGAGACACACACAGAGACACACACAGAGACACACACAGAGACACACACAGAGACACACACAGAGACACACACAGAGACACACACAGAGACACACACATAGACACACACAGAGACACACACAGAGACACACACAGAGACACACAGAGACACACACAGAGACATACACAGAGACACACACAGACACACACAGAGACACACACACAGACACACACACAGAGACACACACAGACACACACAGAGACACACACAGAGACATACACAGAGACACACACAGAGACACACACACAGACACACACAGAGACACACACAGAGACATACACAGAGACACACACAGAGACACACACAGAGACATACACAGAGACACACACAGAGACACACACAGACACACACACAGACACACACACAGAGACACACACAGAGACACACACACAGACACACACAGACACACACACAGACACATACACAGAGACACACACAGAGACACACACAGAGACACACACAGAGACACACACAGAGACACACACAGAGACATACACAGAGACACACACAGACACACACACAGAGACACACACAGACACACACAGAGACACACACACAGACACACACACAGAGACACACACAGACACACACAGAGACACACACAGAGACATACACAGAGACACACACAGAGACACACACACAGACACACACAGAGACACACACAGAGACATACACAGAGACACACACAGAGACACACACAGACACACACACAGACACACACACAGAGACACACACAGAGACACACACAGAGACACACACAGAGACACACACAGAGACACACACAGAGACACACACAGAGACACACACAGAGACACACACAGAGACACACACAGAGACACACACAGAGACACACACAGAGACACACACAGAGACACACACAGAGACACACACAGAGACATACACAGAGACACACACAGACACACACACAGAGACACACACAGACACACACAGAGACACACACACAGACACACACACAGAGACACACACAGACACACACAGAGACACACACAGAGACATACACAGAGACACACACAGAGACACACACACAGACACACACAGAGACACACACAGAGACATACACAGAGACACACACAGAGACACACACAGACACACACACAGAGACACACACAGAGACACACACAGAGACACACACAGAGACACACACAGAGACACACACAGAGACACACACAGAGACACACACACAGACACACACAGAGACACACACAGAGACATACACAGAGACACACACAGAGACACACACAGACACACACACAGACACACACACAGAGACACACACAGAGACACACACAGAGACACACACAGAGACACACACAGAGACACACACAGAGACACACACAGAGACACACACAGAGACACACACAGAGACACACACAGAGACACACACAGAGACACACACAGAGACACACACAGAGACACACACAGAGACACACACAGAGACATACACAGAGACACACACAGAGACACACACAGAGACATACACAGAGACACACACAGAGACACACACAGAGACATACACACAGACACACACAGAGACACACACAGACACACACACAGACACACACACAGAGACACACACAGAGACACACACAGAGACACACACAGAGACACACACAGAGACACAAGGGCGAAATAGTGAGTCACACATTGTGGGGGACGAATATAATGGGTTTTTATGTTAGCTAGAATGAACCAAAGAATTTTGACAGAATTTTCTGTCAATTCCTTGCAGTCTTTCTCTGTGTACATGACACACAGCCACATGGTTCAACCTGTTCTGGGTCATAGTTGATCTCAGCCAGGTTTTTAACCTTCTCAAAGCACTGAAGCTTCTTTCCGATCTGTGCTGAGAAAGCAGGAACTACAAGTAAAAGTCTCAGCAGTATCTCCACTTGCTTGAACAGATTCCTGACCTCAGGCACCATTGTCTTCAGTAGGTCTACCACATCCCCACAGCTGCTGTACTGGTAGCTGGACTTGAGCATCGCCAACTGCACCTGTAAAAAGGGGAGAAAAGTAGCATGAAGACTTTTTATATAATGTTATTTGCTTTTTCTACTAGACTGAATTGTTCCACCTTAACAATATATGTATTATACACATACAGTTTAGTTATTAAAGAAAATTAACTGAATTGTCAAAATAATCATTACCAATACTTAAATGGAAATGCTTCTAACTCACCTCCAAAGTTCTTTGATCCAACTCTGGGTAGTTATTGACTAAATCGTCCAACTCTCCAGAGATGAGGATCTTTTCCAGCCTCTTGAATGTATGAATGCCTGGCTGATCAAATCTCTGTCCAAGTTGCAGAATTGCTGTGTCGACCAAGTTGAAATAGTGACTTCTGTAGTGTGACTCTGCAGAGGAGTGAAAGCGTGGCTCAGCCTGTCCAGTAAATCTTTTTGGAGGACGGCGAATGTGAGGCATCTGGACGGGCACTAGGTCTAACGATGAGGCCATGTCTTGGGCTTGGGCATACAATTTCCTAAATTGTTTTTCTGTTCTTTTCTTCCCCAACTGTTTCTTGACATGCTCCACAGCCTCTGTCATACCAGAGATGGTCTGACGTGGACCATGAAGGGAGGTATTCAGGTTTTCCAGGTCTGCCATTACATCCTCAGCTATCAAAAGCCTCATGACTGTGTTTCCCTTGAGTAGTGCTTCATGAAGTCCACTTGCCCTAGATGCAGTCTCCCTCACACTACAGGTCACCATTTCTTCAAGTGATGTGAGCACACTCTCATTCTGGCTGAGCACAGAGCGAATTGCTGGTGTGCGGACAGTCCATCTAGTTGGACACAATGGCTTTAGGGATGTAGCCTGTACAGCATTAGAGTTTGGGACTAAAAATGGATTTAAATTTGCCAGACTGTTTTGATAACTTTCCTAATTCATTGACCAATTCCAGTGAGTTACTGACAACAGCTGAGGCTGAAATAGTCGTCTGTGACACAAGGTTTATGCAGTGGGGGCCACAGTGGACATATAGAGCCAGAGGTTGATCCTTGTTTATGACAGCCTGCAGTCCTTGTATGCTACCATGTCTGTCCTCTCAGGCAGGTTCAGTCGGAGCAACTGTAGTATTGGAAAATATATTAGCTAGGCCACTAACTAAGTTTAGATAACAAAGCCCAATGGGGCTTCAACAACTTACACTGTTTTTTTTGGTGAAGAAAGTCCTGATGTCGGCGGCTGCCGTCCTCTTACTCATGATCCCTATTTATTTCGTAATGTGCAATCACAATAGTAAGGAATGATTAAGACCGGATTGGCTAACGTAAGGAAGCTAGAAGCCAGCTGCGTTGTGGTCCTTTACTGATAGCTAAAGGTGGTTACAACATGTACGGTTACTTTTTCGCCCTGTTTTGAAATCTCTAATCGTTTTAAAAATCTCATGCTGTAGCAATCCCACGGCCTAACAAAACTCACATATTATTACAGTCTCTCTAGTACAGCAAAATACTGAGTGAAACTTACCTATAATTAAGTACTTGTAGTCAATAGTTAGAAAGTAAGCTGTCCATCTGAAATGTACCTCGTACTCCTAACCGCGAGATGTTTCACGGCGAAAAACTGTCAAAACTCACTGTAACCCGGTAACTATGGGAGCAAGGATTATGAGTGAAACATGACATGGATTCTAAGAAATTACTTATTTTGTTAATGAAACAAGTGGAATGGACTTTGGAAGCGGACAAAATACAACAGAGAGAGAGATAGGAGGGTTAACATGAACAGTCACATCGGTTCCATTTGAAATTAAATTATTGCGGGGGACAAATGTTCCATCCTTGAACATTGGAGGGGACGTGTCCCCTCATCCCCCCCATGAATTTCGTCTATGCATAGACACACACAGAGACACACTAAATGGATGGCAGGTAGCGCAAGAGAGCACAGGAAGGAAAAATGGAAACTTTGCAGAAGACTTCGTAGGGTTATTCTAAGGGTTACAGGCGTAGGGTTCTTCGTAGGGTTCTCGGCCTCTAATGTAGAGGCCGAGAAAGAGAGTGTGTGTGTGTGTGTGTGTGTGTGTGTGTGTGTATGTGTGGGTGTGTGTGTGTGTGTGTGTGTGTGTGTGTGTGTGTGTGTGTGTGTGTGTGTGTGTGTGTGTGTTGGCTGGAAGAAGGAAGTTATCGTGTACCTCTGCAGGCCTAGAGCAAAGGACGTTAGGAGGAGAATGGGCGTTATCTTGACTCAGTGACACAGAGGGAGGACGGGACAGGTGGTTCTGTGGGGCCTGCCTAGCTCTTAGAGGTGAAGCAGGCCTCATAGGACAGGCCAAGACACAGTTCTGGGAACAGTTTTACTCTGCCCTGGCTGGGCAGGGTCAAATAAAGCCTTCCACCAGCATGCAGCGTAGCCCCTTTACACGCACAGAACTGGCCTGGGAAATGTTTTATACCACTATCTCTATTTAATCTGTATAGTATGGTTTGGTTCAAATGATATACTGCAGCAAGGTGCAGGCCAACGGAACAACTGACTAGTGTTGGAAATCCCAGAGCTAGGGGAACATTGTGGAAGGAAACCTGTCTGTCTAGAGAGACTAACAACTTACAAAGAATCAATTTACTGAAACAAGAGCAACACACTGAGCTCAGCCTGTCAGGAACAGCAGGCCTTCACTGAAGGTTCTGAGATGTCTCTACACTGAGCTCACCCTGTCAGGAACAGCAGGCCTTCACTGAAGGTTCTGAGATGTCTATACACTGAGCTCAGCCTGTCAGGAACAGCAGGCCTTCACTGAAGGTTCTGAGATGTCTATACACTAAGCTCAGCCTGTCAGGAACAGCAGGCCTTCACTGAAGGTTCTGAGATGTCTCTACACTGAGCTCAGCCTGTCAGGAACAGCAGGCCTTCACTGAAGGTTCTGAGATGTCTCTACACTGAGCTCAGCCTGTCAGGAACAGCATTCCTTCACTGAAGGCTAGGGTTAGGGTTAGGGGTTAGGAAAATAGGATTTTGAATGGGATTCAATTGTTGGTCCCCAAAAAGTTGTCACAAGTATCTTAAGACATAGTTTTGTGTGTGTGTGTGTGTGTGTGTGGCACCGTTGGACTCCATAATGAACAGAGTGTGTTTGTGTGTGTGTGTGTGTAGTGTTTAGCTGTCCATACAGACTGTCTCTCCTCTCCTCTCCTCTCCTCTCCTCTCCTCTCCTCTCCTCTCCTCTCCTCTCCTCTCCTCTCCTCTCCTCTCCTCTCCTCTCCTCTCATCTCCTCTCCTCTCCTCTCCTCTCCTCTCCCCTGATGTAAATTGGCCTCAATGCTTTCTAAGGATGTATCGTTATGTTAATACCCCAGCCTCCATCCCTCCATCCCTCCATGCTGTGCCCTTTCAGCCTATCTACTGTACGTGTAAACAATATTATTCCACTTGGCTTCTATTCTGCCTGAGTCCCCACAGAAAATGTCCTTGTTATGAAAACGTAATTGACATTTAATGGACTCTTTTCTCAGATGGTATCTGAATAATGGACTATACCCAGTTTCCATTCAAATAAAACATAAACATTTATTCATATTTTCCCACGTGTTTAGTTCCTTTTGCAAAAACATAACCTCAAGGGAATATGAATAAATGTTTATATTTTCAGTCTGCTGATACCTAGAGCACTTAGTAATAACACATTATAATCCCCAGATATCACAGAGCCACTGGGGCTTCAGAGTGGTGGCAGAGATGGCAGTAGTCTCTTAAGGACTCTCTCACGCATGCATGCATGCACACATGCACATGCACACGCAAACACACACGCACGTGTAAGTACGCACACACACTCTCTCAAGTCTCTGCTGGGTAGCTGCAGCCAATCTAAGAGAGATTCAACAGATGGTCTAACTGAAGGCTGCTCTGCTCTGTCACGTCCCCCCGGGGCAGCAGTCAAATGGAGCCAATGAAATCTGTCACAATCTGTGGCAAATGTCTCGCTGTTCCTACAAATGCTAATTCAACTCATGAGAGGTTAAAAAAAACGAGGAGGGTTGGAAAGAGGACGGTCGGCGGGGTTGGAGGGGATTCGGAATGTATTCCAATTTAGAAATGGCACTGTGTGACAAAACCATCTTTCTAAAAAGGGCATTGAAATTTCTCTGGCCTGCGGACAGACAGACACAAATGAGCTCTGAGAGGGATGTGGTGATGGTGGTGTGACATTCAGGGTGTGACTTTCTCCTCAGAGACTAACCCCCCGACACATTCCATCAGAAGCGCTGAATAAAACCCTGGTCTGTTGCCTCACACTGGGTTCATTAGAGCAGAGAGAGAGAGAGAGAGAGAGAGAGGAGAAAGAGAGGAGAAAGAGAGGAGAAAGAGAAGAGAAAGAGAGGAGAAAGAGAAGAGAAAGAGAGGAGAAATTTCAATCAGCTGCTGCTGGGCATGAAATGTAGCAGACTGGAGGAGCTCAGTCAGTCCTGACCTCAGACTGGGTGTTTGAGTGTGTGTACTTAATTAGTCCATTTGTCAGCCTTTTCCGCTTCTCGTTGACTTTGACCTCAAATTCTGGAACATGATGATCAACTGTTAAACCTTTATCACCATCCGTTTTTATTTCATCAGTGCAGTGCAATGTTAACTGGAAAGGCCAGGGAATTCCATTGGGTATAGGGTGGGTTCAATAGGAGTTATAAAGTTTCACCTTGACCTTAGTGCTTAGAGAGGTAGGGGTGTGGTGTTGAGCTTAGAGTAGAATACTGGTTTAACCATGGTCCTTCAGACTGGCGAGTCTGGGTCCTGGGTCCTCCTTCAGACTGGCGAGTCTGGGTCCTGGGTCCTCCTTCAGACTGGCGAGTCTGGGTCCTGGGTCCTCCTTCAGACTGGCGAGTCTGGGTCCTGGGTCCTCCTTCAGACAGGCGAGTCTGGGTCCTGGGTCCTCCTTCAGACTGGCGAGTCTGGGTCCTGGGTCCTCCTTCAGACTGGCGAGTCTGAGTCCTGGGTCCTCCTTCAGACTGGCGAGTCTGGGTCCTGGGTCCTCCTTCAGACAGGCGAGTCTGGGACCTGGGTCCTCCTTCAGACAGGCGAGTCTGGGTCCTGGGTCCTCCTTCAGACTGGCGAGTCTGGGTCCTGGGTCCTCCTTCAGACTGGCGAGTCTGGGTCCTGGGTCCTCCTTCAGACTGGCGAGTCTGGGTCCTGGGTCCTCCTTCAGACTGGCGAGTCTGGGTCCTGGGTCCTCCTTCAGACTGGCGAGTCTGGGTCCTGGGTCCTCCTTCAGACTGGCGAGTCTGGGTCCTGGGTCCTCCTTCAGACTGGCGAGTCTGGGTCCTGGGTCCTCCTTCAGACTGGCGAGTCTGGGTCCTGGTCCCCGGTGCCATCCCCCCCACAGACTAGGCTTCTCTCTGAAAAGACAGACAGACATTTGAGTTTTATTTGAAATCTTCAGCTCTTATCTGCCCACTGACTTTCTTTCCTTGAAATAATTTAAAATATAGTAGTATAATATGAGCTATCCTTTCAAGACCAACATTACTACAATACTATTACTACAACAATACTATTACTACAATACTATTACTACTACGATACTAGTACTACAATACTATTACTACTACACTACTATTACTACAATACTATTACTACTACAATACTATTACTACAATACTATTACTACTACACTACTATTACTACACTACTATTACTACAATACTATTACTACAATACTATTACTACAATACTATTACTACACTACTATTACTACAATACTATTACTACAATACTATTACTACAATACTATTACTACACTACTATTACTACTACAATACTATTACTACAATACTATTACTACAATACTATTACTACACTACTATTACTACAATACTATTACTACAAAACTATTACTACAATACTATTACTACACTACTATTACTACAATACTATTACTACAACAATACTATTACTACACTACTATTACTACTACAATACTATTACTACACTACTATTACTACACTACTATTACTACAATACTATTACTACAATACTATTACTACACTACTATTACTACAATACTATTACTACACTACTATTACTACACTACTATTACTACAATACTATTACTACACTACTATTACTACAATACTATTACTACTACAATACTATTACTACAATACTATTACTACAATACTATTACTACACTACTATTACTACACTACTATTACTACACTACTATTACTACAATACTATTACTACACTACTATTACTACAATACTATTACTACAATACTATTACTACACTACTATTACTACAATACTATTACTATAATACTATTACTACAATACTATTACTACACTACTATTACTACAATACTATTACTACACTACTATTACTACAATACTATTACTACAATACTATTACTACACTACTATTACTACACTACTATTACTATACTACTATTACTACAATACTATTACTACACTACTATTACTACAATACTATTACTACACTACTATTACTACTACAATACTATTACTACACTACTATTACTACAATACTATTACTACACTACTATTACTACAATACTATTACTACAATACTATTACTACACTACTATTACTACAATACTATTACTACAAAACTATTACTAAAATACTATTACTACACTACTATTACTACAATACTATTACTACAACAATACTATTACTACACTACTATTACTACTACAATACTATTACTACACTACTATTACTACACTACTATTACTACAATACTATTACTACAATACTATTACTACACTACTATTACTACACTACTATTACTACAATACTATTACTACACTACTATTACTACAATACTATTACTACACTACTATTACTACACTACTATTACTACTACACTACTATTACTACAATACTATTACTACAATACTATTACTACACTACTATTACTACAATACTATTACTACAATACTATTACTACACTACACTTCAGTACCACTACAACAATACTACTACCTGTCCATGTTGCCATGCAGTAGATACACAAGGTCAGCTAGGGTCTTGTGGAACTGACCAGATAGCCTGAGCCCAGCATCCAATAGCAGGTCAGGTACCTGGGCCTTCCAGTCCAGAGAGCTCCATCAGGTCCTCCTTCAGGGGGGGGTGCTGTGCCACTCGCTGGTCCCCAGGGGAGAACACCCCTAGCAGGGTGTGGGTGAGGGCCTGGGTGAAGGTCTGACTGTGGGTGTGGAGATACAGCAGAGCTTTGATCAAATGTATTTATCTTATTCAAGAAACATGTCTTAGTAGCAGGTTAACGTTTATTGTCATGAATCTTGCCATGGAGGCAGAACTGAGTGATTTCTGCTAGATTAGGCCAGCTGCAAAGTCAAAATTAACAGAGAATGCATGAAAAAAACAAAAAACAAAAAACAAAAGTGGAACTGACAGCTTTTTACCTACTTTCCAAGGACAACCATAATATCAGTAACAATATATACAATTCCCAGTTTTGCTTCAAAACCAACTTAAATAAAGAAAATTCCATGACGTACAGTAAGACCTTGTTGGCAGAATAGATGGATGCAGTTAAATGCATTTCTTTGTAGTTCAACAAATATCGCCATGAGGTTGTGAATCACAGCTGGCCTGGTACATCGTTTGCTGCTTCCGCCCATTCAGGATGCACTGTTTCAGTTTCAATGACTCAATATTTTAGATAATGGCTAGAGTATGAATGTTCGAGTGTTGTAGAGATGGTGGTGATACACACAAAATCCCAGCGGATGCTGGCTGTATTAAACCCAGTCAGAGGTTCCTGTCAGTCTGTCTGGATGGTGTCTGTATTACATCCAGTCAGAGGTTCCTGTCAGTCTGTCTGGACGGTGTCTGTATTACATCCAGTCAGAGGTTCCTGTCAGTCTGTCTGGACGGTGTCTGTATTACATCCAGTCAGAGGTTCCTGTCAGTCTGTCTGGATGGTGTCTGTATTACACCCAGGCAGAGGTTACAGATACTATAACAACGTTTCATCAATATACAGAATACACAGCATCCAGCAAACAATGAATCAAATGTATTTTTAAAAAGCCCTTTTTACATCAAAATAATAACCACATTGTTTATAGTGCAACAGTTCAACAACTCAGGAGCAAATTTATGTCAGTTGGCTTTTCATAGCTGAGCATTGATAGGTTGAGAGAGAGATGAAACAGCAGGACCGAGACAAGGTAGTTCCTTGATAGGTTGAGAGAGAGTCATTTTATATGGGATGACAGACTGTGTCTTGAAATAAACAATAGCCTTAAAAATAACTTGGATTTTCATTGTACCTCTTCTGCCTCCTGCAGTCTGCTCCAAGATGAAAACCTTTTCAGGGATGAAGATGTCATCCTGAAAACAAAAACATTTGTTAAGACTGAACCCAAATATATCAGTTGGCATTAACAAGCTACCCGTCTTGTATGCTTTGTCAACACACACACACACACACACACACACACACACACACACACACACACACACACACACACACACACACACACACACACACACACACACACAGCAAATCCAGGGACATTTATTTTTCAGCAAACATTACCTAAGTCAACTTCAGTCTAGCTAAATGAGGTATTACAGTACTTGACTATCTGAGGTGGAAGCTAGCTACAGTAACTACCTAATAACAGTACTATCTGAGGTGGAAGCTAGCTACAGTAACTACCTAATAACAGTACTATCTGAGGTGGAAGCTAGCTACAGTAACTACCTAATAACAGTACTATCTGAGGTGGAAGCTAGCTACAGTAACTACCTAATAACAGTACTATCTGAGGTGGAAGCTAGCTACAGTAACTACCTAATAACAGTACTATCTGAGGTGGAAGCTAGCTACAGTAACTACCTAATAACAGTACTATCTGAGGTGGAAGCTAGCTACAGTAACTACCTAATAACAGTACTATCTGAGGTGGAAGATAGCTACAGTAACTACCTAATAACGGGTCACGGAGAAACTGATGCAATTCTAGTTGCAGTTGAGTTGCTTCCTAACGTTAGTTGCTGGGAGTTGTTACACAAAACACTTCAGACGCAGTTAGCTGGTTACCTTCAACTAGAGTTGCAACAAAGTTGTCCAGTGTCTAACGCTAGCCTAGTGTTAGATCGCGTCAATTCAAATCTGGTATTGGAATAAGAGAAGACATCAGGAGCTGTTTCAAACTAAGCTAAGTTTATTAAATGCAAATGTATAGATGATAAGTATGAAGGTTCGTATACGGGCTCACTGTAACACCTCGCAGGGCAGACAGAGAACTGACTACAGTTTCACGTGTTCTTCTTTAAATACCCCAGACAAAGTTAGTTCCGGTTTCCGAACAGACCAGTCAGGGTAGAGGCTGAGTGTGGTTTAGACTTACTCAGCCTATCCGTTGGCGCACGGGTTGGTCCCAACCCCTTGGCGCTCTGTCTCCGGGCAAAGTTGTTGTTTCGAGCAGCCAAGTACACCTACAGCAACACCCTGATATTATGTTAACAAAGCATGAATAGGTTATTAACTAAAAGGTCAGGTCCCCACAATAGTCAACAACAGTCATGACCGGTTAACGTTACCTCAGGCTCCATTGACTCGCATCGCCTCCTCCGTGCAGTCTGGCTTTTTCTTGACTCCGAAGTCAGCTATGCCTACGTTGATGTTGGTCGGTCGGTAACCCCTACACCATAACCCTAGAAATGTTAAATGGATGCGAAAGCAGAGGGCTTCAACTTAGGCCTATGACTCCTATCGGTTGCTGCATCGAAAATGCCCTTCATCGAGAAGTCTGCCTCTGTGAAGTGCTGTCTGCAGATCCTGCTAACTCGAGCTGGCACGTCCTTCCTCTTCAGGACATGGAGACACTTCTTCAAAAGTTGTGGGTCCTTGGACAGCCGATGGTAGTTTACAGAGTGATTGGAGCCAATTCATAAATCTTGCGAGGAGCACCTGCTCGAGGCAAATTTATGGTGAAATTATTGTCTTTCCACTTCCGTATTATGGCCCCAACAGTGCTCACTGGAACATTCAGAAGCTTAGAAATGCGCCTATAACCAATGCCATCATTATGTTTTGAAACAATTAGGTTGCGAAGGTCTTGAGACAGCTCTTTGCTTTTACCCATCATGAGATGTCTTGTGTGACACCTTGGCAATGAGACCTTTTTGTAGGCCATCAGTTGGGACTGAACCAGCTGATATTAATTTGCACTGACAGGGGGCTGGATTGCTTTTTAATTACTGATTTCAGTTTTCAGCTGTTGTCTTGGCTTTCTATGCCTTTTTGCACCTCCCTTTCTTCATGTGTTCAATACTTTTTCCCTGTGTCATTTCACATTATTACACATAACTTAATTTTGTGTAATATTTATTTGTATGTATGGATTACTTGGGTTGTTACCAACATCTGGTGAACATTTCATGTCAATAGCACCTTTGGAAATATATTTACTGAGAAAAATGGTGACATGTTCATTACTTATTTCACCCGCTGTATAGTGGCTGGGTTTGGGCCTACTGAGCCACAGCTTCAGCGACTTTTGGAAAGCAACCACCTGTTCCCAGTTTCTGGAAACATCATCATGCTGTCTTTGCAATTTCAAATGTATATCTGCAAGGTATGATAGGATAAAAATCCACTCATCAGTAAACAAATCATCAAGGGGAGAACGCGTCTGAAGGAGGAAAGCGTGTATTTCATCCACTCTGATAAACACTATCTTTAGAGCTTTAGACAGCCAGCGTACATCTGTGTAGAACAGTAAGTGTGTGATCCGCACCCATGTAATAAAGCTAACAACTTTCACCACTTCTTTGAATGCACTGTCAGGAGGCTTTAATGTTGCTGCTAATGCCTCTCTGTGAATGAAGCAGTGATTCCAGACGATTTCTGGCCCAGCTGCCTCCTGGATTCGCTTCACAACTCCGCTGTTTTTCCCCCTCATCTTCGCGGCCCCATCACTCGTTATTCCCTTAACATTAGCCCAGTCAAGCCCGCACTTACTAACTACGTAGTTATTCAGTTGAGCAAATATTTGTTCACCCCGTCTTAGTAGTAGGGAGAGTCAAGGAGCACAAAAATATCCTCCAAAAAAATCATTTCCCCAGGAATATTTTACATAATCCAGCTAAATTGCGCTGTCTGAAACATCTGTACTTTCATCCAATTGGATTGAGAAATCATCCGCTGCTTTTAATCTAGAAATAAATTGCTCTTCAGGGTTGTCTGAAACGTCATACATTTTTCTAGAAACAGTGTTGTCACTGAGGGTGATAGATTGTAATTTATTAACTGACTTTTCGTCTATAGCTGAAGGCAGGATACATTTCTCCGAAACAGTGTGGGGCATTTTCTCTTTAGCTACACGTACGAAACCATATACGATTCTAACTGTGCTTTCCCATTCAATGTTGTGTATTTATTAAGAACCTTAGAAGAAGACTTCATCTCTTGTACTTTTCTTTGAAATAAATCCAGTAGCTTTCCTGCCACCTCGCTGTGATGAGTATCTCAATGTCAGAGGCATGATCGAGAGTGTCAGGGTCAAGGGTCAGGGCTAGAGGCAGGACTCCAATAGGAGGACGATGGAAGGGTGTGGGCGAGGCTGGCTGCAGTTGGCCACGCCCAGAGGGGAGGACGGACTGGAGGGTGGACAACGGAAGGGACTGGAGTTTAACCAGAGCCTCTGGGAACTATCTGAGAGAAAGAGTGAGAATGGTTTATTTTAATAAAGCTACATTTCATAATAGGACTTAGAAACACACCTGGTAATATACCTGGACACCCCCAGTCCTCTGCTTCGCCTGCCCAGAAACAAAGCACTCCTCTAGACCTGCGGACCTGGCGTTGTTGTGATGGTGTCTGAGAGGAACTGGGGTGGTGGTTACAGGAGCCTCTAGAGACGTGTCCTCTGTCTGGGTGAGGAAGGGAGGGAGGGGTAAAGAGATGAGCAAACATGATAATCACTTCTGTTTCATGCTTCAACTTCAAAGTAATTCCTCATATAACCAGGGAGCCTGTCTATTGTTAGGCCAAGAAACGATGAACAAAAACAAATATTTGAAAGTAAAAGGACTGATAAAAAGGCAGTTAAACTACATTGTTAATTCAAAAAGAACTCAGCCATTGCATTAAAAAGCCAATGGAGAGTGTGAGTGAGTGAGTGAGTGAGTGAGTGAGTGAGTGAGTGAGTGAGTGAGTGAGTGAGTGAGTGAGTGAGTGAGTGAGTGAGTGAGTGAGTGAGTGAGTGAGTGAGTGAGTGAGTGAGTGAGTGAGTGAGTGAGTGACGAGTGAGTGAGTGAGTGAGTGAGTGAGTGAGTGAGTGAGTGAGTGAGTGATGAGTGAGTGAGTGAGTGAGTGAGTGAGTGAGTGAGTGAGTGAGTGAGTGAGTGAGTGAGTGAGTGAGTGAGTGAGTGAGTGAGTGAGTGAGTGAGTGAGTGAGTGAGTGAGTGAGTGAGTGAGACACTAACGTCTTGAAGTGCTTTGAGTACAACGTGCTTTCACAAAACGTTAGTCGTTTTTTCTGAGATGGGCTCTGAAAATCCTGCATTAAGGTTATATTAAATATTAAAGGAATGCCCAATACATTCCTTTATTGTAAGTGCCAAGTGTGGATAGTGGATGGCTTGGGGGTAAAAGCTGTTGAGAAGCCTTTTGTACCTAGACTTGGCGTTACGGTGCCGCTTGCCATGCGGTATCAGAGAGAACAGTCTATGACTAGGGTGGCTGGAGTCTTTGACATTTCTTAGGGACTTCCTCTGACACCGCCTGGTATAGAGTTCCTGGGTGGCAGGAAGCTTTGCCCCAGTGATGTACTGGGCCGTACGCACTACCCTCTGTAGTGCCTTGCGGTCAGAGGCAGAGCAGTTGCCATACCAGGCAGTCATGCAACCAGTCAGGATGCTCTCGATGGTGCAGCTGTAGAACTTTTTGAGGATCTGAGGACCCATGCCAGATCTTTTCAGTCTCCTGAGGTGGAATAGACTTTGTCGTGCCCTCTTCACAACTGTGTTGGTGTGTTTGGAACATTCTAGTTTGTTGGTGATGTGGACACCAAGGAACTTGAAGCTCTCAACCTGCTCCACTGCAGCCCCGTCGATGAGAATGGGGGCATGCTCGGTCCTGCTCCTTTTCCTGTAGTCCACAATCATCTCCTTCATTTTGATTACGTTGAGGTTGTTGTTTTCATGGCACCCAACGGCCAGGTCTCTGACCTCCTCCCTATAGGCTGTCTCGTCGTTGGATCAGGCCTACCACTGTTGTGTCATCTGCAAACTTAATGATGGTGTTGGAGTCGTGCCTGGCCATGCAGTCATGAGTGAACAGGGAGTACAGGAGAGGACTGAACACGCACCCCTGAGGGGCCCCAGTGTTGAGGATCAGTGTGGCAGATGTGTTGTGTCCTACCCTTACCACCTGGGGGCGGGCCGTCAGGAAGTCCAGGATCTAGTTGCAGAGGGAAGTGTTCAGTCCCAGGATCCTTAGCTTAGTGATGAGCTTTGAGGGCACTATGGTGTTGAACGCTGAGCTGTAGTCAATGAATAGCATTCTCACCTAGGTGTTCCTTTTGTCCAGGTGGGAAAGGGCAGTGTGGAGTGCAATAGAGATTGCATCATCTGTGGATCTGTTTGAGCGGTATGCAAATTGGAGTGGGTCTATGGTTTCTGGGATGATGGTGTTAATGTGAGCCATGATCAGCCTTTCAAAGCACTTCATGGCTACAGACGTGAGTGATACGGGTCTGTAGTCATTTAGGCAGGTTACCTTAGTGTTCTTGGGCACAGGGACTATGGTGGTCTGCTTGAAACATGTTGGTGTTACAGACTCAATCAGGGACAGGTTGAAAATGCCAGTGAAGACAATTGCCAGTTGGTTAGCACATGCTCGGAGTACACGTCCTGGTAATCCGTCTGGCCCTGCGGCCTTGTGAATGTTGACCTGTTTAAAGCTCTTACTCACATTGGCTACGGAGAGCGTGATCACACAGTCGCCCGGAACAGCTGATGCACTCATGCATGCCTCAGTGTTGCTTGCCTCGAAGCGAGCATAGAAGTGATTTAGCTTGTCTGGAAGGCTCGTGTCACCTTCATGTTTAACTTTCCTTAGAAAAACAATAGGTGAAAATTTGTCCCAATGTTGGCTAGTAAAAGTTTTACCCATCCACAGTATATCCATTCATATGAGTGTAGGTATATACTGTATATGTATCTGTATACGTGTGTGTGCACACCCGTGTAAGTACCATTACCGTACAGGTCTGTAGTGGAGATGATAGCGCAGAGCTCCTCGGTTGTCTAGTGTCTCTATTCTCTCCTACTACAGCTAGCAAATCCATCCTGTTGGAAGAGGCTACAGCTAGCATATCCATCCTGTTGGAAGAGGCTACAGCTAGCATATCCATCCTGTTGGAAGAGGCTAGCACATCCATCCTGTTGGAAGAGGCTACAGCTAGCATATCCATCCCGTTGGAAGAGGCTAGCATATCCATCCTGTTGGAAGAGGCTACAGCTAGCATATCCATCCTGTTGGAAGAGGCTACAGATAGCATATCCATCCTGTTGGAAGAGGCTACAGCTAGCATATCCACCCTGTTGGAAGAGGCTACAGATAGCATATCCATCCTGTTGGAAGAGGCTACAGCTAGCATATCCATCCTGTTGGAAGAGGCTACAGCTAGCATATCCATCCTGTTGGAAGAGGCTACAGCTAGCATATCCATCCTGTTGGAAGAGGCTACAGCTAGCATATCCATCCTGTTGGAAGAGGCTACAGCTAGCATATCCATCCTGTTGGAAGAGGCTACAGAGAGCACATCCATCCTGTTGGAAGAGGATACAGCTAGCATATCCATCCTGTTGGAAGAGGCTACAGCTAGCACATCCATCCTGTTGGAAGAGGCTACAGCTAGCATAGCCATCCTGTTGGAAGAGGCTACAGCTAGCATATCCATCCTGTTGGAAGAGGCTACAGCTAGCATATCCACCCTGTTGGAAGAGGCTACAGATAGCATATCCATCCTGTTGGAAGAGGCTACAGCTAGCATATCCACCCTGTTGGAAGAGGCTACAGCTAGCATATCCATCCTGTTGGAAGAGGCTACAGCTAGCATATCCATCCTGTTGGAAGAGGCTACAGCTAGCATATCCATCCTGTTGGAAGAGGCTACAGCTAGCATATCCATCCTGTTGGAAGAGGCTACAGATAGCACATCCATCCTGTTGGAAGAGGATACAGCTAGCATATCCATCCTGTTGGAAGAGGCTACAGCTAGCACATCCATCCTGTTGGAAGAGGCTACAGCTAGCATAGCCATCCTGTTGGAAGAGGCTACAGCTAGCATATCCATCCTGTTGGAAGAGGCTACAGCTAGCATATCCATCCTGTTGGAAGAGGCTACAGATAGCACATCCATCCTGTTGGAAGAGGATACAGCTAGCACATCCATCCTGTTGGAAGAGGCTACAGATAGCACATCCATCCTGTTGGAAGAGGATACAGCTAGCATATCCATCCTGTTGGAAGAGGCTACAGCTAGCATATCCATCCTGTTGGAAGAGGCTACAGATAGCATATCCATCCTGTTGGAAGAGGCTACAGCTAGCACATCCATCCTGTTGGAAGAGGCTACAGCTAGCATATCCATCCTGTTGGAAGAGGCTACAGCTAGCACATCCATCCTGTTGGAAGAGGCTACAGATAGCATATCCATCCTGTTGGAAGAGGCTACAGATAGCATATCCATCCTGTTGGTGAGGCAACGGTAAAACCAGAGGATTTAAATAAAGCGTGTTATTCTATCAGGGACAACAAAAACATTTTCTCATTTTAATTATATTTAGGATTTCTCCCAAACAGCACCCTATTCCCTATATAGTCCACTTCTTTTGATCAGAGCCTTGTGGTGCAATTTGTGACGCAGAGAATGACGCAGGGGAGCGGAGGCACAGAGCAGTTGGGTTTATAGTAAAATAACCAGCTGTGTCTTCTCTTTTTTTTAAAGCTGTTTGAATGATTAGCCTTGGTGTGACACACAAGACTTCAGAACGGTCTACAAGACTAAAATACAAGACTGCTAAATAATGGGGCATCCTTCACAAAACCATCACACACACACACACACACACACACACCACACTAATACATTTAGCCCTAGCTAAGTCTGCTGTCAGATCTTCTTGAGCTGTATATTTGGTTTCTCTCTGCGTTCTCTCCTTACCCCTCTCAGCACCCTAGGATAAAGGGTGCATCCTAAAATGGCACCCTAGTTCCTATATAGTGCACTACCTTTGACCAGGGGCCCACAGGGAAGCAGGTGCCATTTTGGACGCAGACCCAGTACTTGTTTCATTTCACAGCAAGATGAGTGTCTGCTAATCTCTATCCAGACATTGGGGCTGTTTGCTATTCATAGCTGTTTGGCAGCTAATAGTGTGTCAGTCTGATCCTTAAAACAAATGGCAGGCCAACTGATGCTAACACCACCTCGTCACAGTCACACGGAAAGGGCTACAGTTTTTTGAAGTGCAAAACAACATTTAATTTCAGAATTGGTTAAAATTAGGTTAGGGTTAGGTTTAAGGGTCAGTTTTAGATTTTGGCTCATCAGAAAAGTCTGTATAGCCATTCCACATTCATGCTGCCACCTTAATAACTACCTGTCTAAAATGGGAAGTCAGGTAGGAAGTTGTTGCTACACTAGACCATGGTGTCCAAAACTACAAGTGGCAAAGCAATGGCATTAATAAGTACCTGTCTAAATGGCATTAATAAGTACCTGTCTAAATGGCATTAATAAGTACCTGTCTAAATGGCATTAATAAGTACCTGTTTAGATGGCATTAATAACTACATGTCTAAATGGCATTAATAAGTACCTGTCTAAATGGCATTAATAAGTACCTGTCTAAATGGCATTAATAACTAACTGTCTAGATGGCATTAATAAGTACCTGTCTAAATGGCATTAATAAGTACCTGTCTAAATGGCATTAATAAGTACCTGTTTAGATGGCATTAATAACTACATGTCTAAATGGCATTAATAAGTACCTGTCTAAATGGCATTAATAACTACCTGTCTAAATGGCATTAATAAGTACCTGTCTAGATGGCATTAATAAGTACCTGTCTAAATGGCATTAATAAGTACCTGTCTAAATGGCATTAATAACTAACTGTCTAGATGGCATTAATAACTACCTGTCTAAATGGCATTAATAACTACCTGTCTAAATGGCATTAATAAGTACCTGTCTAAATGGCATTAATAAGTACCTGTCTAAATGGCATTAATAAGTACCTGTCTAAATGGCATTAATAACTACCTGTCTAAATGGCATTAATGTCTAAATGGCATTAATAAGTACCTGTCTAAATGGCATTAATAACTACCTGTCTAAATGGCATTAATAACTACCTGTCTAAATGGCATTAATAAGTACCTGTCTAAATGGCATTAATAAGTACCTGTCTAAATGGCATTAATAAGTACCTGTCTAAATGGCATTAATAACTACCTGTCTAAATGGCATTAATAACTACCTGTCTAAATGGCATTAATAACTACCTGTCTAAATGGCATTAATAAGTACCTGTCTAAATGGCATTAATAACTACCTGTCTAAATGGCATTAATAACTACCTGTCTAAAACGGGAAGTCAGGTAGGAAGTTGTTGCCACACTACACCATGGTGTCCAAAGCAATGGCGTTGCCTTTTGTCTCAGTCTGTTTAGCAATGAAGAGGCTTTCAGAGGAGGGAGACTGTCAGCTAAAATGGCCATTAAAGGAGTGTGGGACGGGTCATATGTCAACCTGCTCTTACTACCAGGACCTGACAGTCTGTGCTGCTCCTCTTGATACCGCTACTCCTGGGCTGATAGAACAGAGTCATCTAGTCAGAGATAGTCTTGGACAAGTCAAGCTAACAAGGTCAAGGCGCTGTCTAGAGGAGAAGAAAGATAGATAGATAGATAGATAGATAGATAGATAGATAGATAGATAGATAGATAGATAGATAGATAGATAGATAGATAGATAGATAGATAGATAGATAGATAGATAGATAGATAGATAGATAGATAGATAGATAGATAGATAGATAGATAGATAGATAGATAGATAGATAGATAGATAGATAGATAGATAGATAGATAGATAGATAGATAGATAGATAGATAGATAGATAGATAGATAGATAGATAGATAGATAGATAGATAGATAGATAGATAGATAGATAGATAGATAGATAGATAGATAGGTAGGTAGGTAGGTAGGTAGGTAGATTGCTAGGTAGGTAGGTAGATTGCTAGGTAGGTAGGTAGATTGCTAGGTAGGTAGGTAGATTGCTAGGCAGGTAGGTAGATTGCTAGGTAGGTAGGTAGATTGCTAGGTAGGTAGGTAGGTAGATAGGTAGGTAGGTAGGTAGGTAGGTAGGTAGGTAGGTAGGTAGATAGGTAGGTAGGTAGGTAGGTAGATTGCTAGCTAGGTAGGTAGGTAGATTGCTAGCTAGGTAGGTAGGTAGATTGCTAGCTAGCTAGGTAGGTAGGTAGGTAGGTAGGTAGGTAGGTAGGTAGTTAGGTAGGTAGGTAGGTAGGTAGGTAGGTAGGTAGGTAGGTAGGTAGGTAGGTAGGTAGGTAGGTAGGTAGGTAGGTAGGTAGGTAGGTAGATAGATAGATAGATAGATAGATAGATAGATAGATAGATAGATAGATAGATAGATAGATAGATAGATAGATAGATAGATAGATAGATAGATAGATAGATAGATAGATAGATAGATAGATAGATAGATAGATAGATAGATAGATAGATAGATAGATAGATAGATAGATAGATAGATAGATAGATAGATAGATAGATAGATAGTTTATTGATCCCAGAGGGGAAATTTCTTCGTCAAGCAGCTACGAAAAAGCACAGGGCAGGTGCAAAATGCCAGAACGAAAATACACAAAAGACAGATACACAATACATGATACATAGAGCGGAAGTATGAAAAAGTATAAAAATACAAGAAGTCTGGAGTGCAAAAAAGCTATAAAAAGACATTGCATAGTATGGGTGAATGGCTGAATATGTACACTATACATTGTTACAGAAATATTGCAAGTTGATATAGATAAATAAGGAGTAATTGAATGGTTAACTATACTATACAGGTCGATGGCAGAGAAATAATTAAATAGCTAAAAGTGAGTATGATATAATTGAGGGTAATAATAGTTTACTTAATATACAGTCTGGTTAAATTTACTGTACAGGTAAATATACAGGTACATTTACAGATAAGTGAATATTTGCATGGTTACATTAACTGTACAGGTAAATGACAGGAAGAGATACTTAAATAGCTAAATGTGTGTATGATATAATTTAGGGTAATAATAGTAATTCCCTTAAAATACAGTTTTTAGTGCGCAGGGTTTAATAACAGATAAATGCACGTATTGCACATTCGATATACTAAAAGCAATGAAAAAAGATACAACTGACAGGATACTAATATGCATTTCTGAGTGAATGACTACGTAAGTTCAGTCCAAGAATTACTTACAATATTGCACGTGATATGATATAACAACTGTACATTAATATGTATATACAGACCTGAATGAATAAATAAGTCCTGAGTGAATGAGTGATTACAGACCAGAGTTACTCACGGATGGATGCATAATTGTTAAACTAGATCCTAACACCCCAACAGTTCCAGGTCTATGTTGCCGACGGCATTGGCACCCCGGTGAGGCATTAAATAGTCTAATAGCCGCTGGCAGGAAGGACCTCCTGTAGCGCTCTCTGACACACCGTGGTGGGATCAGTCTGTGACTGAAGGTGCCCCTCTGCGTCATAACCATGGCATGCAGAGGGTTGTCCATGATGGCCAGCGGTTTGGCCAGGATCCGTCTCTCCGCCACCTCCTCTAGAGTGTCAAGGCTCATCCCCAGGACAGAGCTAGCCTTCCTGATCAGCTTATTTACCCGAGAAGCATCACCGGCTTTTATGTTAGCGCCCAAGCACATCACTGCAAAGACTGGTAGAAGGTATGCAGTAGCTTACTGCACATGTTGAAGGACCTGAGCCTCCTCAGAAAGTAGAGTCGGCTCTGGCCCTTTTTGTACAGAGCCCCGGTGTTACCAGCCCATTCCAGCCTGTTGTCCATATGGACTCCCAGGAACTTGTATGACCCAACCATTTCCACATCCATCCCCTGTATAGGGACTGCAGTCAGTTGGGCCTTGGTTCTCCTGAAGTCCACCACCATCTCCTTTGTTTTGCTGATGTTGAGCTGAAGGTGGTTCTGCTCACACCACAACACAAAGTCATTGATTGTGCTCTGGTTGAACTACGAATATACCCCATAAGAACCTAAAATATAAGCATGTAAACAAACACTGTATAGCCTCAAAACATGGTTCAAATTATACCTTTGATATCATGGATGGTAAGTCCTTGCATTCATAGCTCTGTCTATGCATATGAGAGTGGTTAGGGATGGTTATACATGTACATAATGGGGACCATCCTTTATCCATTTCAGTCAGGGGGGAGAGTATAGTGTTTAAAAAAATTGATGATATGCCAATATCTTTCAGTGTTTTAGAAATAGCTCATGCAGGTGAGTCATGCGCTCTACGGTTGTGGCAACATTAAGCACACTGAATAAATGTCATTCTGAAAACCCATTCATCTAAATATATGAACAGGTTCAGAGAGCCTTTACACACTAAATATATGAACAGGTTCAGAGAGCCTTTACACACTAAATATATGAACAGGTTCAGAGAGCCTTTACACATTAAATATATGAACAGGTTCAGAGAGCCTTTACACACTAAATATATGAACAGGTTCAGAGAGCCTTTACACACTAAATATATGAACAGGTTCAGAGAGCCTTTACACACTAAATATATGAACAGGTTCAGAGAGCCTTTACACACTAAATATATGAACAGGTTCAGAGAGCCTTTACACACTAAATATATGAACAGGTTCAGAGAGCCTTTACACACTAAATATATGAACAGGTTCAGAGAGCCTTTACACACTAAATATATGAACAGGTTCAGAGAGCCTTTACACACTAAATATATGAACAGGTTCAGAGAGCCTTTACACACTAAATATATGAACAGGTTCAGAGAGCCTTTACACACTAAATATATGAACAGGTTCAGAGAGCCTTTACACACTAAATATATGAACAGGTTCAGAGGGCCTTTACACACTAAATATATGAACAGGTTCAGAGGGCCTTTACACACTAAATCATAAACAGGTTCAGAGAGCCTTTACACACTAAATATATCGATGAATGAAAAAATACAGTGGCTTGATTCATCATGAAAGTTGTCATATTCAAGTTCAATCCATGAAACATTTGAAGGTGAGAAAAGTGTCCAATAGAGGAACAACAGTCCTATAAATAACCAAATGGCCACTAACGACAGCGGTCCAGTAACCGTGAACCGCACGCCAGGCTCCGGGTTTAACCTGCTACATGTGGTCTGAGTTCCAGAAGGATTCAAACAGGCTGCATGTTCCAAATTATTGCACAACGTTAACCTAATATGATCCAGTGTTGCTTAGCGACCCTCAGGAACAAGCACACAGACGTGACAGAGGAAAGAAAGGTACACAGAATTGAATGATGCAAAATGTAGGCTACAAATGGAAGGAAACTAACACTAAAGTGACAGATATAAATGTGTGTTACTGACGGTGGCTCCCGATAGGCCAATATCATTAAAACGTCGTATAGCACATTAATAAAGTCGGTAGGTTCAGCACTAGAGAAGCCTATAGCTTGGTTCTCCAAATTATAAGGACATACAAAAAAACATCTGAATAAAAAAGCACAGCTATTTATAGCCTACTTCACTGTGGGAAAGGGGCCACAATACATAATGTTGATATGATTTTCAGTTTGCTTCCATGCGATTCCATGCTTCCTTCTCCAAACAGATCGATTACTAATTTACCAAAAGCTCTTATCAATAGCTCTTGATTTATAAATGACTGTGTCTGGAGTTATTTCTTTAGGAAATAGTCAATGTTTTCCCACTTGGAACCGACCAGTGTGCGACCTTATTCATGGTTTCCTCACATGTAAAACTCACCCGGGATGGAAAAGCATTGTCTTGGACCGGTTCTCTGTAGGCTTGGACCGGTTCTCTGTAGGCTTGGACCGGTTCTCTGTAGGCTTGGACCGGTTCTCTGTAGGCTTGGACCGGTTCTCTGTAGGCTTGCACCGGTTCTCTGTAGGCTTGGACCGGTTCTCTGTAGGCTTGGACCGGTTCTCTGTAGGCTTGGACCGGTTCTCTGTAGGCTTGCACCGGTTCTCTGTAGGCTTGGACCGGTTCTCTGTAGGTTTGGATCGGTTCTCTGTAGGTTTGGACCGGTTCTCTGTAGGTTTGGACCGGTTCTCTGTAGGTTTGGAGAGGTCCGTCATGGACAGGCTGGAGAGCAGACAGAAGACACACATCTTTCGCAAAAAAAAAACTGGACGTTGCAAACATCAGTGATCCCACCAATGGTCTTTATGCACAGATTGGAAACTAGGCTATACATGGAGGAAGCACCAAACATTCAGTTCCTGATCAATACGCTTGTAGTCCTTCCGAAGTGGGAATGGGCAATTATAGCTGACTGAACATATTATTTTAATACCCTTGTTTCCTGCTGGGATACACTTGACATGTATCACTGTACCATTTACACTCCCCGGTTTTTTTATAACCGAATTTCAAATTGCAATTGAAAAAGATGTCCACAATACACGTGTCATTCTGGTCTTTAGTGATTGGTCGACGTGTCATTCTGGTCTTTAGTGATTGGTCGACGTGTCATTCTGGCCTTTGGTGATTGGTCGACGTGTCATTCTGGTCTTTAGTGATTGGTCGACGTGTCATTCTGGTCTTTGGTGATTGGTCGATGTGTCATTATGGTCTTTGGTGATTGGTCGACGTGTCATTCTGGTCTTTGGTGATTGGTCGATGTGTCATTCTGGCCTTTAGTGATTGGTCGACGTGTCATTCTGGTCTTTAGTGATTGGTCGACGTGTCATTCTGGTCTTTGGTGATTGGTCGATGTGTCATTATGGTCTTTGGTGATTGGTCGACGTGTCTTTGGTGATTGGTCGATGTGTCATTCTGGTCTTTAGTGATTGGTCGACGTGTCATTCTGGTCTTTAGTGATTGGTCGACGTGTCATTCTGGCCTTTGGTGATTGGTCGACGTGTCATTCTGGTCTTTAGTGATTGGTCGACGTGTCATTCTGGTCTTTGGTGATTGGTCGATGTGTCATTATGGTCTTTGGTGATTGGTCGACGTGTCATTCTGGTCTTTGGTGATTGGTCGATGTGTCATTCTGGCCTTTGGTGATTGGTCGACGTGTCATTCTGGTCTTTAGTGATTGGTCGACGTGTCATTCTGGTCTTTGGTGATTGGTCGATGTGTCATTATGGTCTTTGGTGATTGGTCGACGTGTCATTCTGGTCTTTGGTGGTTGGTCGATGTGTCATTCTGGTCTTTGGTGATTGGTCGATGTGTCATTCTGGTCTTTGGTGATTGGTCGATGTGTCATTCTGGTCTTTGGTGATTGGTCGATGTGTCAATCTGGTCTTTGGTGATTGGTCGATGTGTCAATCTGGTCTTTGGTGATTGGTCGATGTGTCATTCTGGTCTTTGGTGATTGGTCGATGTGTCATTCTGGTCTTTGGTGATTGGTCGATGTGTCATTCTGGTCTTTGGTGATTGGTCGATATTTTAATCTGGTCTTTGGTGATTGGTCGATGTGTCATTCTGGTCTTGCGCGCCATGGCCGACGTAGCTAGCTTGTTAGCTAAGCCACTTCACCTAGTCAGTAACTCCTCCAGTTTAAAATATGTTGTTTTTGTGTTTTTGCGCAAAGTCGACCTTTAACATCAGCAATTCTTCCTAAACGGCATCCTATCCTCTTTATAGTGCACTACCTTTCAGCAGGGACCATTTGGAACGCACACCACATACACATTAAATATACTGTACATTAAATATACTGCACATTAAATATACTGTACATTAAATATACTGTACATTAAATATACTGCACATTAAATATACTGTACATTAAATATACCGTACATTAAATATACTGTACATTAAATATACTGCACATTAAAATATACTGTACATTAAAATATACTGTAAATTAAAATATACTGCACATTAAATATACTGCACATTAAAATATACTGTACATTAAAATATACTGTACATTAAAATATACTGTACATTAAATATACTGCACATTAAATATACTGTACATTAAATATACTGTACATTAACTATACTGTACATTAAAATATACTGCACATTAAATATACTGCACATTAAATATACTGCACATTAAATATACTGTACATTAAAATATACTGTACATTAAAATATACTGCACATTAAATATACTGTACATTAAATATACTGCACATTAAATATACTGTACATTAAATATACTGTACATTAAATATACTGCACATTAAATATACTGTACATTAAATATACTGTACATTAAATATACTGCACATTAAATATACTGCACATTAAATATACTGCACATTAAATATACTGCACATTAAATATACTGTACATTAAATATACTGTACATTAACTATATTGTACATTAAATATACTGTACATTAACTATACTGTACATTAACTATACTGTACATTAAATATACTGTACATTAAATATACTGCACATTAAATATACTGTACATTAAATATACTGTACATTAAATATACTGTACATTAAATATACTGCACATTAAATATACTGCACATTAAATATACTGTACATTAAATATACTGTACATTAAATATACTGCACATTAAATATACTGCACATTAAATATACTGTACATTAAATATACTGTACATTAAATATACTGCACATTAAATATACTGTACATTAAATATACTGTACATTAACTATACTGTACATTAAATATACTGTACATTAAATATACTGTACATTAAATATACTGTACATTAAATATACTGCACATTAAATATACTGTACATTAACTATACTGTACATTAACTATACTGTACATTAAATATACTGTACATTAAATATACTGTACATTAAATATACTGTACATTAACTATACTGTACATTAAATATACTGTACATTAACTATACTGTACATTAAATATACTGTACATTAAATATACTGTACATTAAATATACTGTACATTAAAATAATTGAACAGCCTTGATCGCTGCTGAACCTGCCTCAGTAAATGTATGGTGTCTCCCAAATTGTACCCTAAGCCCTTTATAGAGCCCTATGGGCCCTGGTCAAAAGGAGTGCACTATAAAGAGGATAGGGTGCCATTTGAGACGCAGACTTTGTGATTGAAAATAAGAGACTGCTACTATTACAGAGCCTGGAGTTATTCAGACTATTACCCATGAAGCAGTTTGGTAACACTTTACTTGGAGCCTGCAGATAATAATGCATTATAATGCAGTTAAAACACTACATTTGTCATAAGCATATGACTCCCTTTATAATGTAATATAATCATCTCTTAATGATCCTGTCTAAATACCAGCCATTCTGAGAGGTTTACAGGACTCATTGATAGGCATTATAAATTAATAGCTGTTGATAATGAGCTATGAAGAAGGGCTTTGTGTGTGTGTGTGTGTGTGTGTGTGTGTGTGTGTGTGTGTGTGTGTGTGTGTGTGTGTGTGTGTGTGTGTGTGTGTGTGTGTGTGTGTGTGTGTGTGTACAGCTCATGTAGAAGGAGATGGCTTGGAGGAAGTGGAAGATGGAAAATGCATTTCTTTGAAGAGTACCATCTGTGTGTTGTTTCTGGTTTGGTAGGAAGAGTTTAACCGACAGCACAGCAATAATTATGACTCAGAGGCAAGGAATTACAAATGACTTTAATTTACACTAACTAAGCTGTACAGAGTTAGATTACAGAGTAAATCTGGAGCACAAGATCAGTGATCTATTAGAGGAAACGTAGGGATTACGTTCTGGGCTGGAGTATTCTCTGGAAGTTGAGAGTATTCTCTGGAAGTTGAGAGTATTCTCTGGAAGTTGAGAGTATTCTCTGGAAGTTGAGAGTATTCTCTGGAAGTTGAGAGTATTCTCTGGAAGTTGAGAGTATTCTCTGGAAGTTGAGAGTATTCTCTGGAAGTTGAGAGTGCTGTGACAGTGGATGGTTGGTAATTGGACCGGTCTATTTAAAGCATTAGTTGTTGATAAAGTGTGTACACAACAATCTCTCCCAAATGTTGTTAAGAATAAAGTGCTGCCTCTTCACCTCTCCTCATTGCCTGACTGCTGGTTACCTCAGAGTAATTCATGGTTACCATTAGAACTCTCCTCCCCTCTCATCCCCTCTACAGGCCAGATGCCATTTCTCTTACTGAACATTTCAGAGGGCTACAGGCCATGGACAAAGCCCCAGACAAAGCTCCAGGCCACTCCATTTAATTGGCAGATGGTGGTGATCGCAGAGCGGGGTCTGAAGTGGAGACCAGGATTAACCTTTACAGAGCATAGGGAACAAAACCAGCAAGGCAGGCAGAGAGCTGAAGAGAGCCAACTTTAGCCCCCGCAGAAAACCCCATTATTCAGTTAGCTCTGCCAGGCTTGGGCTGCCTGCCTGGGAGCTTCTCCCACTATATCCTTGCTTACTCCAATCCGACCTGCTTGGCTCTGACAGATAAAAACGGTAGAGAAAGAGAGGGAGAGAGTCTCACATCCCTACCACATAAAAGATCCCTGCCATTTCATCTTAACCAATATCCCCTCCTGAAGTGGCTCCATCTTAACCAATATCCCCTCCTGAAGCAGCTCCATCTTAACCAATATCCCCTCCTGAAGTGGCTCCATCTTAACCAATATCCCCTCCTGAAGCAGCTCCATCTTAACCAATATCCCCTCCTGAAGCAGCTCCATCTTAACCAATATCCCCTCCTGAAGCAGCTCCATCTTAACCAATATCCCCTCCTGAAGTGGCTCCATCTTAACCAATATCCCCTCTTGAAGCAGCTCCATCTTAACCAATATCCCCTCCTGAAGCGGCTCCATCTTAACCAATATCCCCTCTTGAAGCGGCTCCATCTTAACCAATATCCCCTCCTGAAGCGGCTCCATCTTAACCAATATCCCCTCCTGAAGTGGCTCCATCTTAACCAATATCCCCTCCTGAAGCAGCTCCATCTTAACCAATATCCCCTCCTGAAGCGGCTCCATCGTAACCAATATCCCCTTCGGAAGCGGCTGCATCTGAGACCATTTTCTACAGAACAAATGATAGATCTCAGCTGCAACAGGAGCAGGAATTACTATCACCCACCGGCCTCTCAGGTGCTTTGTCACACGTCAAAAGCCATTAATAGAAGCAAGATTAGTTTTTGCTGCACAGAAAGAAGAGAGAGGGAGGGAGAGAGAGGTAGAATGGAGAGAACGAGATAGGAGACCTGGAGAAAATCTCTTGATGTGGTTTATCTGAGTGTGAGGCTGATAGCTATATAAGCCCTAATATCAGCCTCTATTCCATAGCTTTACAAAGTATCCCAGAGTTGTTGTAGCCTGTTACCTCCGCTAAATCAGCCAGCAAGGGGTCTGGACGAAAGCCAATCATGTCAGAGATTGAGTACTTAATGGCAATGCATTCACTTAACCTCAGCAAAGGAGTGAGAATTGAGTAAAAAACATTTCAGTTTTATTTGTCAAGTTGACTGAAAGTTCAGAGCAGAGCCAGGTCATGTAGTCCAGTCTTAAAGGAGGATGTCTCCATGGGTGGATGAGTGCTCCATGGGTGGAGGACGTCTCCATGGGTGGAGAAGCCGCTAGAGGTTTAGCATGTCTTCCAAATACACACAGACTCATTATCCTAACACACTCACACTACACGGATCATTACCACACACGGATCATTACCACACACGGATCATTACCACACACGGATCATTACCCTGTGTGAGCTGGCAGGGCAGGGTCATCTCCAGTGCATTAACAGAGCACAGCGCCCTAGTCTGGGGGATCAGGGTCATAACTCCGTCACAGTTCTCAAACACACAGTGTTCCTCCTGCAGACCAGCACCATGGATCACTGCATGGTGGGTGACAGGGTTAGGGGTCAGAGTTCAAAGACAGTGTTTCTCCTTCAGACAAAGATGTTCTATTATGACCGCTCTGACAATGGCGGAAGGCATGCGGTCTGCTAAATGACTTAACCATGAATGTAATATTTCAGTATTTTTTTATTTTATGACAGACAGGCCGGCAGTGTCAAGTTGTCTGGCTGTCCTTTGGGTGTTGGACCATTCTTGATACACATGGGAAACTGTTGAGCATGAAAAACCCAGAAGCATTGAAGTTCTTGACACAAACCGGTGTGGCTGGCACCTACTACCATACCGCATTCAAAAGGCATTTAAATATTTTGTCTAAAGTGTTCCATAGAGATGCTGAACCATGTTGACTCCAATGCTTCCCACAGTTGTGTCAAGTTGGCTGGCAGACACCGTGACAGACAGGCCGACAGACACTGTGCCAGACAGGCCGACAGACACCGTGACAGACAGGCCGACAGACACTGTGCCAGACAGGCCGACAGACACCGTGACAGACAGGCCGACAGACACTGTGCCAGACAGGCCGACAGACACCGTGACAGACAGGCCGACAGAGTGACAGACAGGCCGACAGAGTGACAGTGACTGACAGGCCGACAGAGTGACAGACAGGCCGACAGGCCGACAAAGTGACAGACAGGCCGACAGACAAAGACAGTAACTCCTTTACCCTCAGAGCTACAGCTATCTCCTCCAATCAGACACAACAGGGGACAAACAGAGCAGGAACAGAATAGTGCAGTGCTACAGAACAATAACATATTCATATACTGTTGCTCCTAGCAAAGTCTGGGCCACAATAATAACCATAAGGAACGGCTGACAGTCAGACGTTTAATAGCATAACAGCAGACAAGTGAATTCTTTATGAGTTCTGGCTCTCCCTCGCCCCAGGCAGAATAATAGCAAATCTCCAACTATGTCTGCATCCCAAATGGCACACTATTCAGTGAAATACTTTTGACCAGAGTCCTATGGGTCCTTGTCAAAACTAGTCCTTTATGAAGTGAGTAGGGTGGCATATGGGACGCTCCAACCTTGTGTCTCCGTGGTAGCGGGAGACTGGCTAACGGCTAGGGGGACTATAAATCACTGAGATTCCCGTGGCGACGTGTCTAACTGTACACAGTGTTTCAGCAAGCGGATCCCTCAACCAGCATCACACCACACACAAAGGAACTACGCACCATTGGTTTAAGATTTAAACTATGGTGCCTACGGAAAGGAACACTCAGACTCAGTGTGTGTGAGAGCGCGTGTGCGTGTGTTACACAGACCACAGACAAACTTAAAGGAAAAATCCACCCAAAACCACTCAGTGTTAAATAACAATATGTTTTGTGAACAAATGTTTTATTTTAGCGTTGTAATAAGGTTGGTAGCAACATGTAAAAATCTGTTGCAGCTCAAGATGACACACAAAAACACAATGCAATGCTCTCTCTACGGGCTGGCTGGCTGGCTGGCTGGCTGGCTGGCTGGCAAACGTAGTTACACGTAGATAGTTAGTGCAGTTTTAGGAGATTTTACAGCTATCAATTTAGGAGTCTACAATCTCACCATGTTCAACATGTAGATTGAAGTGTCACAACGGCACCATGCAATGCACCCTGGACTAAAGTCACAGACAAAAAGGAGAAATGTGTTCGAACCTCTATTAAATGACATTCCTCCAGGTAGTATTCTGGATATTAAATGACATTCCTCCAGGTAGTATTCTGGATATTAAATGACACATTCCTCCAGATAGTATTCTGGATATTAAATGACACATTCCTCCAGATAGTATTCTGGGTATTAAATGACATTCCTCCAGGTAGTATTCTGGATATTAAATGACACATTCCTCCAGGTAGTATTCTGGATATTAAATGACATTCCTCCAGGTAGTATCTGGATATTAAATGACACATTCCTCCAGGTAGTATTCTGGATATTAAATGACACATTCCTCCAGATAGTATTCTGGATATTAAATGACACAGTCCTCCAGATAGTATTCTGGATATTAAATGACATTCCTCCAGGTAGTATTCTGGATATTAAATGACACATTCCTCCAGGTAGTATTCTGGATATTAAATGACATTCCTCCAGGTAGTATCTGGATATTAAATGACACATTCCTCCAGGTAGTATTCTGGATATTAAATTACACATTCCTCCAGGTAGTATTCTGGATATTAAATGACATTCCTCCAGGTAGTATTCTGGATATTAAATGACATTCCTCCAGGTAGTATTCTGGATATTAAATGACATTCCTCCAGGTAGTATTCTGGATATTAAATGACATTCCTCCAGGTAGTATTCTGGATATTAAATGACATTCCTCCAGGTAGTATCTGGCTATTAAATGACATTCCTCCAGGTAGTATTCTGGATATTAAATGACATTCCTCCAGGTAGTATTCTGGATATTAAATGACATTCCTCCAGGTAGTATTCTGGATATTAAATGACATTCCTCCAGGTAGTATTCTGGATATTAAATGACATTCCTCCAGGTAGTATTCTGGATATTAAATGACATTCCTCCAGGTAGTATCTGGCTATTAAATGACATTCCTCCAGGTAGTATTCTGGATATTAAATGACATTCCTCCAGGTAGTATTCTGGATATTAAATGACATTCCTCCAGGTAGTATTCTGGATATTAAATGACATTCCTCCAGGTAGTATCTGGCTATTAAATGACATTCCTCCAGGTAGTATTCTGGATATTAAATGACATTCCTCCAGGTAGTATTCTGGATATTAAATGACATTCCTCCAGGTAGTATTCTGGATATTAAATGACACATTCCTCCAGGTAGTATTCTGGATATTAAATGACACATTCCTCCAGATAGTATTCTGGATATTAAATGACACATTCCTCCAGGTAGTATTCT
>CM042387.1:32861961-33124461 GCA_023634145.1 Thymallus thymallus | reverse complement strand
GCTGGCTGTCAGGACCTGCAAGTACCTTCAAGAGGCTGAACAGAAAATCCCCCCACGGAGAAGTCAACACCATGCATAACCTAGTTCACCAGGAAATCCCCCGACGGAGAAGTCAACACCATCATAACCTAATTAAAACCCCTCTGTCCCTTTTACCCATCTGTATAGTTATGGCTGCGGGGAGTGGCAGAAGGAGGAGAGGAGAGGAGGGAGAAGCATCGACTGACTGACTGACTGACTGACTGACTGACTGACTGACTGACTGACTGACTCATCCCTGTCCTGTCTCAGTGCATTAATCTGCCAGGCTCCTCTCTTCACCCATAATGAAGTCTGTGAAGGATCCCTTTAATTAACTACAGCCCTTGGGAGACACATATACTTCCCTGAGACAGGCTGGGTAGATGAGATTCTCTCTCGTTCCTTGTCAGACCAGTCAGAGTCCAGGGCCATGTAGCATAATGCCACACACACACTAGTAAGCCACTACTTATACACTACTAAGACTGCTTATTGATTTTCATCACAAGTCATAGAAAGTGAATCAAGTCAGAAAGTGAATCAAGTCATAGAAAGTGAATCAAGTTATAGAAAGTGAATCAAGAAGTCTTAAAAAGAGCTGCATAGAACTTCATCACTCAGTTCCAGTCTGGAAAATCTGGTTTTGCCATCATGTCAACTCCTGCATTGTTTTGAAGGAGGAGTGGCATAATGGGACGATCCCAGGCTGCTGCAGTCCCAGTTATGGAGATAAATCTGTTCCATCTCTATGCGTATTGATAGGAGAAGTATAAGCTATAAGGAGAAGATGGAGGACAAGCTGAGGCAGAGCCAGGTGAGAGAGGTGTGGAAGGGTATGAGAAATATCATTGGCTTCAAAAAGTCAAACAGTGGGCAGACGAAGGGGACCCAGGACAGAGCCAATGAGCTGAACCAATTTAACATGTTCGATACTGGCCCTGTCCACCTCCCTTCCAGCTCCTCAGGCCACACACCCTCACGGCTATCCCACCCCCACTTTGCTCACAACACCTCTGTTGAGACAATCAGCGACCTCCTCCCCACCTCCGCCCCCGCTCCCTCTGGACTGATCTGCAACACCCCCCTTCCCACCACCTCCTCACCTGGGCTGGCTTTTACCACCAACCAGGCGAAGAGAGAGCTGGAGAGACTACATCAGTGGAAAGCGGCGGGCCCTGATGGCATCAGCCCAAGGGTGCTTAGGGTCTGTGCTGACAAACTTCTTATTTTATTTCACCTTTATTTAACCAGGTAGGTTTTATTTCACCTTTATTTAACCAGGTAGGTTTTATTCCACCTTTATTTAACCAGGTAGGTCAGTTGAGAACAAGTTCTCATTTACAACTGCGACCTGGCCAAGACAAAGCAAAGCAGTGCGACAAAAACAACAACACAGAGTTACACATGGGAATAAACAAACGTACAGTCAATAACACAATAGAAAATATATGTACAGAGTGTGCAAATGTAGTAAGGTTAGGAAGGTAGGACAATAAATATGCCATAGTGGTGAAATAAATTACCAATTAGCATTAAAACTGGACTGATAGATGTACAGATGATGATGTGCAAATAGAGATACTGGAGTGCAAATGAGCAAAAATAATAAATATGGGGATGAGGTAGTAGGGTGGGCTATTTACAGAAGGGCTATATACAGGTTCAGTGATCAGTAAGCTGCTCTGACAGCTGATGCTTAAAGTTATTGAGGGAGATGGTAGTCTCCAGCTTCAGTGATTTTTGCAATTCGTTCCAGTCATTGGCAGCAGAGAACTGGAAGGTATGGCGGCCAAAGGAGGTATTGGCTTTGGGGATGACCAGTGAAATATACCTGCTGGAGCGCATGCTACGGGTGGGTGTTGCTATGGTGACCAGCGAGCTGAGATAAGGCGGGGATTTACCTAGCAAAGACTTAGATGACCTGGAGCCAGTGGGTTTGGCGACGAATATGTAGTGAGGGCCAGCCAACGAGAGCGTACAGGTGGCAGTGGTGGGTAGTATATGGGGCTTTGGTAACAAAACGGATGGCACTGTGATAGATTACATCCAATTTACTGAGTAGAGTGTTGGAGGCTATTTTGTAAATGACATCGCCGAAGTCAAGGATCGGTAGGATGGTCAGTTTTACAAGGGCATGTTTGGCAGCATGAGTGAAGGAGGCTTTGTTGCGAAATAGGAATTTTGGATTGGAGATGGTTAATGTGAGTCTGGAAGTTGAATTTACAGTCTAACCAGACGCCTAGGTATTTGTAGGTGTCCACGTATTCTAAGTCAGACCCGTCGAGAGTAGTGATGATAGTCCGGTGGGCGGGTGCGGGCAACGTTCTATTGAAGAGCATGCATTTAGTTTTACTAGTATTTAAGAGCAGTTGGAGGCCACGGAAGGAGTGTTGTATGGTATTGAAGCTTGTTTGAAGGTTAGTTAACACAGTGTCCAAAGAGGGGCCAGATGTATACAGAATGGTGTCAGAGAGTCACCAGCAGCGAGAGCGACATCGTTGATATATATAGAGAATAGAGTTGACCCAAGAATTGAACCCTGTGGCACCCCCATAGAGACTGCAAGAGGACCGGACAACAGGCCCTCCGATTTGACACTCTGAACTCTATCTGAGAAGTAGTTGGTGAACCAGGCAAGGCAGTCACTTGAGAAACCAAGGCTGTTGAGTCTGTCAATAAGAATGCGGTGATTGACAGAGTCGAAAGCCTTGGCCAGGTCAATGAAGACGGCTGCACAGTACTGTCTTTTATCGATGGCGGTTATGATATCGTTTAGTACCTTGAGCGTGGCTGAGGTGCACCCATGACCAGCTCGGAAACCAGATTGCATAGCAGAGAAGGTACGGTGGGATTCGAAGTGGTCAGTGATCTGTTAACTTGGCTTTCGAAGACTTTAGAAAGGCAGGGCAGGATGGATATAGGTCTATAACAGTTTGGGTCTAGAGTGTCTCCCCCTTTGAAGACGGGGATGACCGCGGCAGCTTTCCAATCTCTAGGGATCTCAGACGATACAAAAGAGAGGTTGAACAGGCTAGTATTAGGGGTTGCAACAATTTCAGCTGATAATTTTAGAAAGAAAGGGTCCAGATTGTCTAGCCCAGCAGATTTGTAGGGGTCCAGATTTTGCCGCTCTTTCAGAACATCAGCTATCTGGATTTGGGTGAAGGAGAAGCGGAGGGGGGGCTTGGGCAAGTTGCTGCGGTGGGTACAGAGCTGTTGGCTGGGATAGGGGTAGCCAGGTGGAAAGCATGGCCAGCCGTAGCAAAATGCTTATTGACATTTTCGATTATCGTAAATGTATTGGTGGTGACAGTGTTTCCTAGCCTCAATGCAGTGGGCAACTGGGAGGAGATGCTCTTATTCTCCGTGGACTTTACAGTGTCCCAGAACTTTTGGGAATTAGTACTACAGGATGCAAATTTCTGTTTGAAAAAGCTAGCCTTTGGTTTTCTAACTGGCTGTGTACTGTATATTGGTTCCTGACTTCCCTGAAAAGTTGCATATCGCGGGGGCTATTCGATGCTAAAGCAGTGCGCCACAGGATGTTTTTGTGTTGGTCTAGTGCAGTCAAGTCTGGAGTAAACCAAGGGCTATATCTGTTCTTAGTTCTAAGTTTTTTCAATGGAGCATGCTTTTTTAGGATGGTGAGGAAAGCACTTTTAAAGAACAACCAGGCGTCCTCTACTGACGGGATGAGGTCAAAATCCTTCCAGGTTACCCGGGCCAGATCGATTAGAAAGGCCTGCTCGCAGAAGTGTTTTAGGGAGCGTTTGACAGTGATAAGGGGTGGTCGTTTGACAGCGGACCCATTACGAACGCAGGCAATGAGGCAGTGATCGCTGAGATCCTGGTTGAAAACAGAGGAGGTGTATTTGGAGGGAAAGTTAGTCAGGATGATATCTATGATGGTACCCATGTTTACGGATGTAGGGTTGTACCTGTTAGGTTCCTTGATCATTTGTGTGAGATTGAGGGCATCTATCTTAGATTGAAGGACAGCCGGGGTGTTAAGCATATCCCAGTTTAAGTCACCTAACAGTACAAACTCTGAAGATAGATGGGGGGCAATCAATTCACATATGGTGTCCAGGGCACAGCTGGGGGCTGACGGGGGTCTGTAACAGACAGCAACAGTGAGAGACTTATTTCTGGAAAGGTGGATTTTCAAACTGTTTGGGCACAGACCTGGACAGTATGACAGAACTCTGCAGTAGATTGCAACTCCGCCTCCTTTGGCAGTTCTATCTTGATGGGAAATGTTGTAGTTGGGGATGGAAATTTCAGAATTTTTGGTGGCCTTCCTGAGCCAGGATTCAGACACGTCTAGGACATCAGGGTTGGCGGAGTGTGCTAAAGCAGTGAATAAATCAAACTTAGGGAGGAGGCTTCTGATGTTAACATGCATGAAACCAAGGCTTTTACGGTTACAGAAGTCAACAAATGAGAGCTCCTGGGGAATAGGTGTAGTACTGGGGGTTACAGGACCTGGGTTTACCTCTACATCACCAGAGGAACAGAGGAGGAGTAAGATAAGGGTACGGCTAAAGGCTTTAAGAACTGTGTGGAATACTCCAGCGACTCTTCAAACTTAGCCTGGAAAGGGTCCCTGTGCTGTGGAAAACATCCTGCCTGGTCCCAGTGCCCATGAAGGCGCACCCCACTGTCCTGAATGACTTCAGACCTGTAATGCTAACATCCCACATCATGAAGACCCTGGAAAGGATAGTCCTCGGTCACCTCAGACCCCTGGTGTGTAAATCACTGGACCCCCTGCAGTTCACATATCAAGGCAACATCGGGGTGGATGATGTAATCATCTACCTTCTGCAGAGGGCCTACTCTCACCTGGACAACGCAGGTTCCACTGTGAGGGCTATGTTTTTTGACTTCTCCAGTGCCTTCAACACCTGCTACTGGGTGAGAAGATGAAGAGGATGAAAGTGGAAGCACCCTTAGTCTTCTGGATCACGGACTACCTGACCAGTAGGCCACAATTTGTGCAACTACAGAGCAGTGAGCAACACAGGGCCCCCCAGGGAAGGGTCCTGTCCCCCTTCCTGTTCACCCTCTACACCTCGGACTTCAGATATAACTCTGAAACATGCCACCTACAGAAGTTCTCAGATGACTCCGCAATTGTAGGGTGCATCAGTGGTGGGCAGGAGGAGATGTACAGGAGCACAATCAGTGACTTTGTGTTGTGGTGTGAGCAGAATCACCTTCAGCTCAACATCAGCAAAACAAAGGAGATGGTGGTGGACTTCAGGAGAACCAAGGCTCAACTGACTGCAGTCCCTATACAGGGGATGGATGTGGAAATGGTTGGGTCATACAAGTTCCTGGGAGTCCATATGGACAACAGGCTGGAATGGGCTGGTAACACCGGGGCTCTGTACAAAAAGGGCCAGAGACGACTCTACTTTCTGAGGAGGCTCAGGTCCTTCAACGTGTGCAGTAAACTACTGCATACCTTCTACCAGCCAGTGCCATCTTTTTTGCAGTGATGTGCTGGGGCGCCAACATAAAAGCTGGTGATGCTTCTCAGGTAAATAAGCTGATCAGGAAGGCTAGCTCTGTTCTGGGGATTAACCTTGACACTCCAGAGGTGGTGACGGAGAGAAGGATCCTGGCCAAACTTCTGGCCATCATGGACAACATCACCCACCCTCTGCATGCCATGGTTATGACGCAGAGGAGCACCTTCAGTCACAGACTGATCCCACCACGGTGTGCCAGAGAGCGCTACAGGAGGTCCTTCCTGCCGGCAGGCTATTAGACTATTTAATGCCTCACCGGGGTGCCATGCCGTCGGCAACATAGATCTGGAACTGTTGGGGTGTTAGGACCTAGTTTAACCATTATACATCCATCCGTGAGTAACTCTGGTCTGTAATCACTCATAACTTATTTATTCATTCAGGTCTGTATATACATTTTCATGTACAGTTGTTATATCATATCACGTGCAATATTGTAAGTAATTCTTGGACTGAACTTACGTAGTCATTCACTCAGGAATGTATATTAGTATCCTGTCAGTTGTATCTTTTTTCATTGCTTTTAGTATATCGAATGTGCAATACGTGCATTTATCTGTAATTAAACCCTGCGCACTAAGGACTGTATTTTAAGGGAATTACTATTATTACCCCAAATGATATCATACACACATTTAGCTATTAAAGTATCTCTTCCTGTCATTTACCTGTACAGTTTGTGTAACCATTCAAATATTCACTTACCTGTAAATATAACTGTATATTTACCTGTACAGTTAATTTACCCAGTCTGTATATTAAGTAAACTATTATTACCCTCACTTATATCATCTTACGCACATTTAGCTGTTTAAGTATTTCTCTGCCATCTACCTGTATAGTATAGTTAACCATGCAAATACTCCTTATTTATCTATATCAACTTGCTATATCATTGTTTCCCCCCCTAACACTGTAACAATGTATAGTGTACATATTCAGCCATCCACCCATACTATGCAATGTCTTTTTATAGCTTATCTGCACTCCAGACTTCTCGTATTTTTATACATTTTCATACTGCCGCTCTATGTATCATGTATCTGTCTTTGGTGATATCAGCAGTAACTGGGAATTACCTACAATATTCCAGAATGGGGTTCCAGCAGGCGGCCGGGAAAAACATTTCCATAGTTTTTGAAATGTAATTAAACTGTTCAAAGTGAGTAAAGTAACCACTGCATAACATTAATAGTACGATTCCAAACGAACCCTTTTTGACAGTTGTTGGAAACGTTGCCAATGCCAACCAACTAAACATGTTGCGTCACTCAACGTGTCTTACTTCTGCAGTCTTCTCTCGCTCTCTAAACTCTGGGCTGGCAGACTAAAGTGTGAAGGAGGAAATTATCTCTCACCCTCTCTTAGACAAACTGAGGAGCCATATGGGATGGATGGGGGGGGAGAGAGAGAGAGGGAGAGAGAGAGAGAGAGAGAGAGAGAGAGAGAGAGAGAGAGAGAGAGAGAGAGAGTAAGTGATTAGGCATGTCTGATGTGTTTCCCCTACTCTCCATATCTCTCTCTCTCCCCATCTCTCCCAGTGTCAGATGTTGACTTCAGGACCGTTTAAGCAGCTCTAATGCCAGTTGGATGCCATTTTAATTTAAATAGCTGGAAAATTTAATAGCAACGCCAGTTGACTTGTCTTTTATTACCCTCATCCCTTCTTTTCTACAGTCCCTGAGGCTGAGCACGAGGTTGAGCAGAGCAACAGTGACACCCGCTGGTACTACAAGCACCCGTTACATGGGCCGGAAAGAGGCGAGAGCGTGGAAGACTTATAGAAAACAGAAACGACATGTCAATGTCGTTTGTAAAATGCCAAATGTAAAACCCTAACTTAACACTCACCACGTTTAACAATCTGCTTGGCCCAGACCCAATCGCAGGGCTGATAGGTAGACTACAAAGGGGGCATGGACAGGCACATGTTAATAATATCTGGTGATCTGAGTGGCTAAGGGCAGCTAAAGTAAAAGTCCTGAAAACAAAGATTACTTGGCTAAATAATAAACCCAAAATGTCATTTCCAAACAATTTGGTTCTTCTTTCCAAGCAACATTATTCCCTTCATAAATCACCATAATCAGTCCACGACAGAACATGAGAACAAATAAGCAGAAAACTAATGTTAATTAGTGGAAAACTAGAAGCTGCTCCACCGAAGCCCTGCTACGTCAAGTGATTATCCTCCATTAGACGGAGTATCAACCAACTCATTTATACTGAACAAAAATAGAAAACTTAACATGCAACAAAATGTTGCTGAGTTACAGTTCATATAAGGAAATTTAAATAAATTCATAGATAGATAGATGGTAGGTAGGTAAAATACACAAAAGACAGATGCACGATACATAGTGAATGAAAAAGTATAAAAATACAAGAAGTCTGGAGTGCAAAAAGCTATAAAAAGACATTGCATAGCATGGGTGAATATGTACACTATACATTGTTATTGCAAGTTCATATAGATAAATAAGGAATATTTGTATGGTTAACTATACAGAAATACTTAAATAGCTAAATGTGCGTATGATGTAAGTGAGGGTAATAATAGTTGACTTAATATACATTGTGGTTAAACAGGTAAGTGAATATTTGCATGGTTACATTAACTGTACCACTGCCATCAACAGATCTAATATATGTCCAACTCCTCAAGCCTTCTGAAGGATCTGTGGAACTGGACAGACGGACAGACTGACACTCACAGCCATGTCTGGTACCGATCTATTGGGGGAGTTGGGTGACAGAGATAATAACATGTGGAGGAGAGGAGATGGAGGAGAAGAAATCCCTACCTGAACTACTATGTATGATTGGTTTGCATTTCTCAGTAGGGGAACGGTGCTTGTCTCCACTAAGATTATACCACTGGTCTCTTCTTAATCTATGCCAGGCGTATTCAACAGGAGGTCCGGGGCCCCATAGAGGTCCGTGGAGGTAATATATACATACAGTGCCTTCGGGAAGTATTCAGACCTTTTCCACATTTTGTTACGTTACATTCTTATTCTAAAATGGATTAAATACAAAAATGAAACTCAAAATTGAGCTCAGGTGCATCCATTGATCATCCTTGAGATGTTTCTACAACTTGATTGGAGTCAACCTGTGGTAAACTCAATTGATTGGACATGATATGGAAAGGCACACACCTGTCTAGATAAGGTCCCACAGTTGACAGTGCATGTCAGAGCAAAAACCAAGCTATGAGGTTGAAGGAACTGTCCGTAGAGCTCAGAAACAGGATTGTATCGAGGCAAAGATCTGGGGAAGGGTACCAAAAATCTTATACAGCATTGAAGGTCCCCAAGAACACAGTGGCCTCCATCATTCTTAAATGGAAGACGTTTGGAACCACCAAGACTCTTCCTAGAGCTGGCCGCCCAGCCAAACTGAGCAATCGGGGGAGGAGTGCTTTGGTCAGGGAGGTGACCAAGAACCCGATGGTCACTCTGACACAGCTCCAGAGTTCCTCTGTGTAGATGGGAGAACCTTTCAGAAGGGCAACCCTCTCTGCAGCACTCCACCAATCAGGCCTTTATGGTAGAGTGCCCAGACGGAAGCAACTCTTCATTAAAAAGGCATACGACAGCCCGCTTGGAGATTGCCAAAAGGCAGCAACATCATGCTGTGGGGATGTTTTTCAGTGGCAGGGACTGGAAGACTAGTAAGGATAGAGGGAAAGATGAACGGAGCAAAGTACAGAGATCCTTGATGAAAACCTGTTCCAGAGCGCTCGGGACCTCAGACTGGGGCGAAGGTTCACCTTCCAACAGGATAACGACCTTAAGCACACAGCCAAGACAACACAGCCTCAATGTCCTTGAATGGCCCAGCCAGAGCTTGAACTTGAACCTGATCGAACATCTCTGGAGCCTGACAGAGCTTGAGAGGATCTCATACAAATCATACAATGTGATTTTCTGGATTTTTGTCTCTCACAGTTGAAGTGTACCTATGATAAAAATTACAGACCTCTACATGCTTTGTAAGTAGGAAAACCTGCAAAATCGGCAGCGTCTATATTTGTATGAATATCAAAGCAAAAGAAAACACATTTTAATATCTACTGTATTAAAGGAGAATACCTTCTTTCTAATGATGTCAACTTTATTTCTCAACTCCTAATATTGAGCAAATTACTCACTGCAGTAACCGACAAAAGCACCCTCCAATAGGCTACCAGTCGGCAAGTCTGTTTAACCAGTGAACAGCTGCTCTTAGCAAACATGTGTTGGCTATGTTAGAGTTCACAACGCCATACATGTACAGTTGAAACCGTGATTCATCCGTGATAAAAATGCACACTTCTCCAGCGTGCCAGTGCCCATCGAAGGTGAGTATTTGCCCACTAAAGTCGGATACGAACTGCAGTCAGGTCAAGACCCTGGTAAGGACGTTGAGCATGCAGATGAGCTTCCCTGAGATGGTTTCTGACAGTTTGTGCAGAAATTCTTCGGTTGTGCAAACCCACAGTTTCATCAGCTGTCCTGTGGCTGGTCTCAGACGATGCCGCAGGTGAAGAAGCCGGATGCGGAGGTCCTGGGCTGGCTTGGTTACACGTGGTCTGTTGTAGTGAGGCCGGTTGGACGTACTGCCAAATGTCAGGTGGATGGATTATCTTGACAAAAGAGAAATGCTCACTAACAGGGATGTAAACACATTTGTGCACAAAAGTTGAGAAGCTTTTTGAGCATTAGGAACATTTCAGGGATCTTTTATTTCAGCTCATGAAACCAACACTTTACATGTTGCGATCATCAAAATGTTGATTACTTTTCCTTGCCATTATCATTCACCTGATAAGAAAAGACGTGAAAATGTTGGGCTAACATATGAAGGGGTCCCTGGGTCGCCGGTTTGACTGGGAGGGGGTCCAAGGGTCGCCGGTTTAGCTGGGAGGGGGTGCCTGGGTCGCCGGTTAAGCTGGGAGGGGGTGCCTGGGTCGCCGGTTTAGCTGGGAGGGGGTCCCTGGGCTAGAAAAGGTTGTAGACCCCTGATCTATGCGGTAATGAGTGATAAAGTCTTACTCTCCACATAGGGCCCAACCTTGGGGTGTTCTCTGAGCTTGAGTGATGACCCATTCCCTGGGCTCGTCTTAGTCGTGAGAAGGTCCTGCACACGCTCATTATAGATCTCCACGTAGCTAACAAACAAAGACATGGAACATTTCACATCATAATCATTACCATCGGGCTGCAGAACAATGTACCACAAGCTTCCTTCAGACTCTAGAAAGATTTGCAATTTGAGGGGGGAAAGAGGACAAGTAGCTTGAATCACATCACATGGCAATCTGTGAAGACGTTAGATAGCTACTCTATTTCCTGTTTCTGATATCTGTCACTCTGACCAGCTGCTTTCATCCAACCATCAGAATAACGTATGACTTGATCCAATCATCCACTGACATAAAGTGTATTTTCAAGCTCATTTCACTCACTTGGCGAATTACCTAATTAAACCCTGTCAGAAAAACACATTAAAAGCCATGATTTTCTCATCTATTGTTGTACTGACAGAGATTAAATATGGATTTACTTCAGAGCAAATGATCTTTTCACAGCCTGAACAAAGAGAGATATTCTGTTGGGGTTGTTAGTGGGAGGATATAAAGACAGTGAATGTTATCGCTCACAACGATTTCTTTCTGAGCACACAAAAATGAAAGCAGACAATTTCCACTTGATTTAATTAATACCCTGAATGTTTGTTACAATAGTTTTTCAAAACCATTTATTCTGACAGCGGCTGGGAAAATATTTCCTTTAGTCATGAAAGCCATAGGAATTATTACAGCAGAGCTGGTATAAGACAGCTTGTCTTTATGTTGGTTGGCATGCAGATGTACTGTAATCACGCTGTCAGGTAAAACTAGCCTAGCGCTCCTGTATGGGGATTGGCAGTAAGCTCAGCTAGCAGTCAGCTAGTGTCCCTCAGACTTTGATTATACAGAAGGTCAGGAGGCCAAGTGTTCCGTGATAGCATCCTAGTTGTTGTTAGTTGGTCACCAGTGCCGACTCTTACCTGACCACTGTGCAGAAGGAGGCCCCATCCCCATGGCCCTTCTCTGATATCTGACAGAACAGCCCATCACAGAAGGAGGCCCCATCCCCATGGCCCTTCTCTGATATCTGACAGAACAGCACCATGGTGTACCACAGCTAGCTTCCATCCTCCTCTGCGAACATTGACATCAAATACAAAACCTAGGAGGCTCATGGTTCTCACCCCATTCCCTAGACTTACACAGTTAGTATGAAAACTTCCGGAGGACGTCCTCCAACCTTTCAGAGCTCTTGCAGCATGAACTGACATGTTGTCTACCCAATCAAAGGATCAGAATGAATCTAGTACTGAAAGCATAAACTACAGCTTGCTAGTTTAGCCTACTCAAACACCCAGCTCAAAATCAAAAGAATAGCTGGCTATCCAACACTGGAACTCTTCCAAGGCAAGGTAAGTTTTCGCTGGTGTAATTGCTAAACTACTTAGGGACTGTACACTATACTGCAGAGTTCCCCAACTGGCAGCCCCCAGGTGTTTTCATTTTCATTGTTGGACATAAGACTGTAAAAACACCAGGAGATCAGCTCAAAGTTATTTTAATGTAAGAGATATGTTCCCAAGTATTCCCACACATAAGAGGCATGATCGTATACAGATATAAGCAAGGTTTGAATTGATTATGTTTCAGTCAAGCATATCTGTTTGGGCTTCTTGCGGTCAATTTGCAATCTACAAATTATTTAGTTAGGTAATTAGGTTTCAGCACCCCCCCGACTATCCACTCAAGAAAAATAATCTGTCGACTGAATTACAAAAAACACTCTCTCGATTTGTGCACCGGATGTAAACTTTCATTCATTGGTTAGGTCGTTGCAACCTCATGTTTGTATGGTGACAATTCGACTATCATGTAGTAACCTGTAAGGTATAATTATCGGTTTTATAAAACTATCGATGTTACATTAAACTGGGTGAATGGAAATTTAATGCCTGCCATCCGATATGCTGCAATAGAAATAAGGCCATAAAAAAATGATCGACCTCCCTCATCTTAAAGGGCACCGACCACACTGCTTCATTCATATGCGGAGTCATGGAATTATAAATCAAGTTATATATCAAATCGGATATGGCAACATATATAGTTGTGGTGGGGATCATGATCCTGAGTATATGGCAGTAGCGGCTTGTCAATAGAGGGCGCTGGGGCGCCGCCCCCATCAAAATTCACATGTATACAAAAATTATATAAAAATGAAATTAAAATAAAAAATAAAATAGATTACTCATACGATGTGCCGGCTGGTAGTAAGAGCCTCAGCATTTAATAAAAACTGTCTTTAATGGGTTAACTATTTAGTATTTTATATGTTTTTCAATATGTTTCATGCGGTTTCATGGGCGAGGGACGCCGGACAAATGGACGTCTATCTGAGTCCATAAATCTTCGGGCAGCATGTGACCTGAAGCTGGTCTCTAATTGGTTTCTTAAAGATCCTCCCCCGGGCGCAGGTCGCTGCGTCCCTGGCGAATCAGAATTCGATACATGTTATTTTATCCAATCTGATTGGTTCTCGTCACCTGTCATTCAACTTTACGCTCTTGGCCACTACTGCGAGTGCGCGGGCGACACCGACACACCGAGTCGCCAAAACCTTGCTAGGCTGATCACTTTCTGATAAATGGCAGCAGTTAAACCAAATTCTGTAATTCATTTACAAAAAAATCCTTTCACAAGGCGTTCGCTGGAAGAAAAAAAAAGGATAAAGGATCTCGGACCGGACCAACCCGATTTACAAATCCAGCATCAGGCCAGTGCTTTCCCTGTCTTTTATTTCAAGTTTTGTGGACAACAACGGGGATAAGAGACCTCAAACATCTATCTGAAAAATGCAAACGTCATGACAGTAGCCGTAGCCATCTTGATAATAGCATGAAACTACCGTTTTTGGGCAGAGTTAGCATTGCTGAACAACTAGATTAAGGCTACAGGATTGGCATTAGAAGGCACGACGAAGAGGTGACCAAAAAATCGACACATACTGTCCAGGATAATGGACTGTGTGAAATTTTGTGGAGCCTTTGAGTTGGCTTTACGTGGCCATGATGAGAGTGAGAGCTCAGATATTTCGCAGGTTGGTGGATTTTGTTGCCTCTCTTGATGGAGCATTGAAAGAGCACCTTGACAGTGCTACTGTATTTAAGGGAACGTCAAAAACTATACAGAACGAGCTGCTGGACTGTATGTTGTCTGTTACAAGAGAAAAATCATCAAAGAAGTCCAGACAAGTGATTTTTTATCAATCCAGTGACTCTCTCAGATATTGCCACACAGTCCCAACTTGTGCTGTGCTACATCAACGACAAACATAACGTGCAGGAAAGATTTTTTGAGTTCATCCCTCTGCAGTCAGCTACAGCCGAGTCCATTGCTACTGCACTAAAAGAGTGTCTTGCTTCTATCCTTCCTGAGGATCAGAAGAGTAAGCTCATCAGCCAGGCATATGATGGGGCCAGCGTGATGAGGGGTGCAAATGCAGGTGTTCAGAGGAAAATACAACATGTGTACCCAAATGCCCACTACATCCACTGCTACGCACATCAGCTCAACCTGATAATGCAGCAGGCCACCTCTCACATATCCAAGGTGACCATTTGTTTTTCTAGCATTGGTGGATTTGCCAGCTTTTTTCCCAAGTCACCCAAGCGGACATGTTTTCTGGATAAAGTGGTTGCCCATAGACTGCCAAGATCCAGCAACGTCAGATGGAACTTTCATAGCCGTGCCATCAATACTGTTTTTGAGCACAGAGAGGATCTCATTCACTGTTTTGAGAGCATACAAGACTCAGGTGACTTTGACCCCAATACTGTCAGAGAAGCAGGAGCCCTGGCCATGCTACTGGAGGATCAGGATTTTAAGTTCTTTCTGGAACTTTATCACCACATCATGCCACATGTAGACTTCCTCTATGCCAAGCTCCAGAAGAAGAACATTGATTCGGTCCATATCAAAGTGAGCATCCAACAGTTCCAACAGGAAATACAAAAAAAAAAAATCAGGTAACTGTATTCCTGTTATATGATAATTATTTGCTTTCTCTTTCATTATTAACTCTCTTTCTGTTTTGCCAATATTATAATTAATTATCTTTGTCCTTTGCAGAAACTCTCTCCATTCCATTGGTGAGCAAAGCAGTGGTTCTCGGCCAACAAAGAGGCGCCGGGCAAAAATAATACATTAAAAATAAATGAAAAATGAAGACACCAAAAACTACTGTCTTGTATGGGACAAAAACTCAAATGGCTCTATTTTTCTTTTGAAAGTCATTGCAACAGTAACAACTAGTGGCCTACTCCAGGCTACTACCTTACATTTGCATATATATATTTTTTAATATCTCTATAGGTCTGTGACACCATCCTGGGACACACTAGGGAGCGTTTCTCCTTCACAGACCACCTTGTCTCTGCCACCTTGTTGCAGGGGGACAGGTTTGACGAGTACAAGGATACCTTTCCTGAAGATGCATTGAGCAGCACCATGAAAGCGTACCCGATGCTCAGTGGAAGCAAGCTGAAGACAGAGCTCAGTCTCATGTACAGCAAGGAAGAGTTCAAAGCCTGCCGTGGTGCTGTGGACCTATTCCAGCTGTTTATGGAGAATTATCTTGAAGAAGTCTTTTCCGAAACTGTGACTCTCCTAAAAGTTGTCATTACCACCCAGGACCACAGCTGAAGCTGAGAGGTGCTTCTCAACCTTGAAAAGAATAACAACTTTTCTCAGAAACACCATGACCCAGGAGAGGCTGAATGCACTGGCATTGCTGTCCATGGAAAAGAGACTTGTTACTGAGATGACTGACTTTAATCAGACAGTCATTGAGAAATGTCCTGGCCAGAAAGAAAGGAGAGCAACATGTATGTTCAAGTAGTCAACATGCTACTCTGTTGTTGCTGTTAGTTTTCCTCATTCAGTTATGTGGGAAAGGAATGTGTAAAAAGATAAAGTACAGACACTGTTTTCTCTTTAATGCTTGAATTTATAATTTTATTTGTCTGTATAATAAACATGTGTTATAAAAAAATAAAATAAAAAGAGTCAAAATGCTTTTTGGTACTGCATGCCCCCCCAAAATAATTATCACCAGCCGCCACTGGTATATGGACTGACCTGTAAGAGTGATGGACATCGAGGTGGCAAAGGTTAGAGGTCAACAGAATCTCCTATACGGAGGCAATTAAGAAAACAAGTGATTCTAGGGAAGATATGGTAGTGATGCAAAATATAAGGTAGTGGATACAATACAGCCTGTTGTAAATGTTTGTTGCAGAATAAAGACAACAATGTGTTTTAAAAAAGGTTGATTTTGTTGCGTTCATTGCCACAGTTGTAAACTGTACAGCACAAGTCACAAAGAAATAGAAGAAACTGGACGTTATTCTGGCTGCGGCAGAAACATTTTGGGGACTGAAGGATTTTACTTCTGTAGATTTGCAAGGAGTTCTGGCGACGGATCCGCCCTCTCAGGGTTCCCTTGGGCCCGTGTAGGGATCAGTTTTATTTATGTTTAACAGAAAAGTTATGAGTAGTTTATTTATTTTGGGGGTTTGTTATATGTAATATATTTTATTAGTGTGGATTAAGTTAGTATCACTATTACATATGGATTTATTTATAAAATAACACCGGATACGGAAACACCAACAATTAAATATAGAAACACACCAAACAGCTCCAAGGCTAATTATTTATCCTCAGATAAGATTAAATCCAACAATATCTTAAAACTAGATACACTCCTATTCCAATACGCATGATGTTCACGTACTGGTATTTGTAGCTAAAAATACGTCAGGTACGTCAGCCAGGTCATATGTATGATACGTCAGGTACGTCAGCCAGGTCATATGTATGATACGTCAGGTACGTCAGCCAGGTCATATGTATGATACGTCAGGTACGTCTGCCAGTTCATATGTATGATACGTCAGGTACGTCAGCCAGGTCATATGTATGATACTTCAGGTACGTCAGCCAGGTCATTTGTATGATAAGTCAGGTACGTCAGCCAGGTCATATGTATGATACTTCAGGTATATCAGCCAGGTCATATGTATGATACTTCAGGTACTTCAGCCAGCTCATATGTATGATACTTCAGGTATGTCAGCCAGGTCATATGTATGATACTTCAGGTACATCAGCCAGGTCATATGTATGATACTTCAGGTACATCAGCCAGGTCATATGTATGATACTTCAGGTATGTCAGCCAAGTCATGATACTTCAGGTACATCAGCCAGGTCATATGTATGATACGTCAGGTACGTCAGCCAGGTCATATGTATGATACTTCAGGTACGTCAGCCAGGTCATATGTATGATACTTCAGCTATGTCAGCCAGGCCATATGTATGATACTTCAGGTATGTCAGCCAGGTCATATGTATGATACATCAGGTGATATGTATGATACGTCAGGTACGTCAGCCAGGTCATATGTATGATACTTCAGGTATGTCAGCCAGGTCATATGTATGATACTTCAGGTGAGCAATTATTTGACAGTTAGGTCATTAATTATATTGCAAAATAAGCTTATTGAGCCAACACACACTGATGACCACATATATCCTAAAACGTTTGAGAAGATGTGTTATTTAAAAGTGTGATCTGCTGTGAGTCTGAGGTGGACCATTCAGATCATTCTAGCTACAATGTGTTGTATCCATAGATCCTTCATCTGCAGACAGCACCTGCCAGGTGATCACAGAGACCAGCCCAGACAACCACCACTGTCCCCTCTCTGCCCCTCTCCAAGCAGGCTGAGGCTGACTATGCAGAGAAGCTGTGGAGGGCCGGGAGGAGGGCCGTGTGGAGGTAGGGCTGCTGCCACTTGGTCAGTGAGATACTGAAGTGTATCCTCTACCAGAGGCAACAGCTGCCTATGGCCGGTGACCTTAGCCTCTCCTCCTGCCTTAAGCAGCTCTTCCGCATGCTCTTCGTGGCCAACCTGTTGTCTGACGCTAAACCTGTCCGGATCACGGGCCATAGCTGGACGCACATGGACGAAGTGTACATCCAATCCTGAAGGAAGAAGAAGCAGGGGTTAGAGGATGGGAGGTATAATGCTTTGTATCTTATTATAAGAATGTATGAGCCTTTATAATGTCTTATTCTCTATATCAACATTAACTGATTTTAAGGGTGCCGCCGATTAACTATACTTCCACTAGACTTCCCGAGTTACGCTTAAACACAGGTGTTCGGAACATGCTAGATAGCTAATTAGCACAGGTGGTGACCTGGTCTTCCTTTAACATGGAGATATAGCCGTGTGGGAACATTAACCCTACAGTATCAAGGTGTCAATTAAACCTTTAGTTTTTAAAACATTATTTTACTGATATGAAAGATAAGATCCTTATGCTTCCAAAACCGTTCTGCAACCGACGCGTGTTAATGTTCAGATTGAGTGTTGGCGCTCTTAACGTAACCCCCCAGATTTCTGGGTAATGTAATGGAACAGAGTCATAATCAAGGGCTAGGTTTCTACTATTGCAATGCTGCTAATGCAGCTAATGCTGCTAATGCTGCTAATGCTGCTAATGCTGCTAATGCTGCTAATGCTGCTAATGCAGCAGGGTAAAATAAACAGATCCCCTGGTCTGAGTTTCAACCAGACTGGCTCAAGGAATATCATGTACCCACTCTAGCATGGTGGAAAATAAAGTATTATCATGTACCCACTCTAGCATGGTGGAAAATAAAGTATTATCATGTACCCACTCTAGCATGGTGGAAAATAAAGTATTATCATGTACCCACTCTAGCATGGTGGAAAATAAAGTATTATCATGTACCCACTCTAGCATGGTGGAAAATAAAGTATTATCATGTACCCACTCTAGCATGGTGGAAAATAAAGTATTATCATGTACCCACTCTAGCATGGTGGAAAATAAAGTATTATCATGTACCCACTCTAGCATGGTGGAAAATAAAGTATTATCATGTACCCACTCTAGCATGGTGGAAAATAAAGTATTATCATGTACCCACTCTAGCATGGTGGAAAATAAAGTATTATCATGTACCCACTCTAGCATGGTGGAAAATAAAGTATTATCATGTACCCACTCTAGCATGGTGGAAAATAAAGTATTATCATGTACCCACTCTAGCATGGTGGAAAAGAAAGTATTATCATGTACCCACTCTAGCATGGTGGAAAATAAAGTATTATCATGTACCCACTCTAGCATGGTGGAAAATAAAGTATTATCATGTACCCACTCTAACATGCTGGAAAATAAAGTATTATCATGTACCCACTCTAGCATGGTGGAAAAGAAAGTATTATCATGTACCCACTCTAGCATGGTGGAAAATAAAGTATTATCATGTACCCACTCTAACATGCTGGAAAATAAAGTATTATCATGTACCCACTCTAACATGCTGGAAAAGAAAGTATTATCATGTACCCACTCTAGCATGCTGGAAAACAAACTATTATCATGTACCCACTCTAGCATGCTGGAAAATAAAGTATTATCATGTACCCACTCTAGCATGCTGGAAAACAAACTATTATCATGTACCCACTCTAGCATGCTGGAAAATAAAGTATTATCATGTACCCACTCTAGCATGCTGGAAAATAAAGTATTATCATGTACCCACTCTAACATGCTGGAAAATAAAGTATTATCATGTACCCACTCTAGCATGGTGGAAAAGAAAGTATTATCATGTACCCACTCTAGCATGCTGGAAAACAAACTATTATCATGTACCCACTCTAGCATGGTGGAAAATAATGTATTATCATGTACCCACTCTAGCATGGTGGAAAAGAAAGAATGCATATTTTCCATTTGTTTTCCTCCTTCTCAACATGAAATAAAAGCCTATGGTCCATGATGGACATTTATCTGTACACACACGTAGGGCCCATGCAGCCTGACTGGAGAATGTTTTAGGTACAAACTGGTCCATGTTGCCGGCTGCATACAATCTATTTTGGACAGTAAGGTGACGCTACTCAATGTCGCCATCTGCTGGCCTTTGGGCTAGAAGCTGGTTAGCTTTAGAAAACCCTGAGTAGATCTAGCTTGCTCCTCTGATTAGCAAGGGGTAGTCTGTGTTCAGTTTGATTGTGTATTAAAAACACAGTTTAAGATGGTTGAGGGGTTTTCTCCAGTAGTTTGAAAAGGGAAATGGCACTTCTCTGGAAAATGTCTGAGTTTGCAACAGTAACCAAGAGGGACTCAGTGAAAGATCAATAGATGCGGTAAAGAGGTCAATGGAACTGGACCAAAACAATGGAAATGCCATGGAAACACATGGGGGAAAAGATGCTCATTGCCCCCCAGCAAAACTATCCTACATTTAGGCTATTGTTTACATGTGTATTTCACACATGAGGTAAAAATCTGAGTAAAATGCTTGTATGAATGTCAACCCAAATATATTTTCATGTCATCACCAATCAACAAGAAATGTGAGTTTATATATGTCATTGTCATTGAAAGCAAGTCTAAGAAACAGTAGATGTGTTCTATGTGAATCATTTCTATGCTTCCCATTCTTAAATTATATTTTTGTACACCAGCTTCAAAACAGCTGAAATTACTATATCTGTGGTTGTGGAAAATATATTTCACAACTGTTTAGATGTACACTATACTTGCTAGTTGTCACATAAAGAAATAAGGCGAACTATCAGAATTTTTGCAACCAGAAAATAGCGGTGCGATTTCTGCATTTGCACCTTTAAAAACAACAGGCCTCCAACCCCGGATTTCTCTATCCTAACTATGCTACCAGTTTATACTAACGGGAGTTAGCATTTAGCGGTCACTTCTTCTAACCCTGAAAAGGGAAGACTTCTAAATGTTATGCAGCGAAAATAGACAAATATATCCTAATGAATTGTGGTAATCACATTGTGGGCCTGTTACAATACAGCAATCATGATTTGACGAATATCCACTTTGTTATATCAGATGAGTTAAATGCGCGCCGATAATCAGTCCTTCTTATCCGCCACGGTCTGCGTTCCATTTACCTATTCAGTCTTTACCATCTTTATAGGCTATGCATATACTCTTACACAATGGTTTGATCAAACATGCCCTATTTATCCACATAAAGAAGTACTCACTTCAGAACTTCAATTGTCTGCATGGTTACTCAGGACTCCAGTTCCAAAGTGCGCTCATGTCTGTGCGTCATTGGTTGAAGTCTGGACGTTTGCTGTATTCAAATAAACTGGGAACTCGGAAATCTCCGACTTCAGCGCTTTCAACACAAAACTCGCTGAAAAAAATAGATCAGACAGGGAAAATTATTTTCGCGAACTCGCGCATCTTTCTAGACCTTTCCGACTTGAAAATCACTGACATCATGATTTTATCTAGTTTTTTTCCCGGGTTCCCAGTTGTCTTGAACTACCATTTCACTAGACTGTTGACACGTCCACGGTGATGATAAGACAATACAATTATTCTTTCTAATTTTATTTCTCAAGTTTGTGTCATCAATAACTTGAGGCCATTGAACATAGGCTATATAACAGCAGTCTATTCAAGAATACAGCCTATGGCCCCATGTGTCAAATTCATTCCACAGGGGGCCGAGTGTCTGCGGGTTTTCACTCCACGCTTGAACTTGATTGATTAATTAAGGTCACTAATTAGTAAGAAACTCCCCTCACCTGGTTGTCTAGGTCTTAATTGAAAGGAAACAACAAAAACCTGCAGCCACTCGACCCTCATGGAATGAGTTTGGCACGTCTGGCCAGTCTTAGCCTGAAAGTAACCACTGTAATGAAAGATACTGTTAACTTCTAACTGTGGTCTAAAAGTAGGCCTAATGCTAGAATGTATAAATAGCCAATCATCCCTAAATCCAATAATAGCCAATAAAGTCCAGCCCTAGGCCTATTTAGTTTAGTGTCACTTATAGAACAAAACACATTTAGATTTTTGACAAATCTATTGGTGTGCAGGCTCTCATGACGTTTCATAATATTTGGGGTAAACTGCTCTACAAAACGGGCGCACCTAGTTAGCTACGTGATATCTCTTGGGTCCTCCTCTTAGGCCTTGATCACACCAACAGTCGGTTTGCGTTTGGTACATTTAATTCCAATGGAACGCAACGTTTGTCTTGCAGCATTGTGGCGCACACGTTGGATTTATCGCACTTTTGCATCAAACAGTATGCGTTAAATGGTAGCAGAAAGTGAATGTTTAACTTTTGTTGCGCACACATCTAGATGATGCTGGGTCCCATTTAGACAAAAACACTGGGTGTGATCCAGGCGTTAGGTTTTTGATTGAAGTGATTAGTGGAATCAAGATCAAGCCCCCGCCCCTCAGCAGACGTGACGTCTACACGTTAATATAAAAGACGTCTGAGGCGAGGATTTGTTGATGTGTTCTTGATACGATCGGATATCAAACGGGAAAATGCTCATGAATTGGAAGGTCGTCGTTCCTTTGCTCGCCGTGGCCTTCACCGTGGGGAGCGCCAGTGGGATACCGGGGGGCATCGTGGACGCAAGTATGGAAGACAAAGATACCAAAGACGCGCTGCATTTCGCCGTGGACCAACTCAACAAGGGAACAAACGACCTGTATGTTTGGCAGGTGGTCAAGGTTGTCAAGGCTCAGGAACAGGTCAGTCCCTCTTTACAGACCCTTTCATTAGTTGAACGACCATTCTTCCAAATGGTCTTCAGTACAACTGGTGCAGCCGCACTCCTTTTGAAGAAGAATGTTGAATCTCCTGAACACCAACAGCTGAGTACAAAGTTAATGATGTAGGGTCCTATAGTGGTTCAAAAACAAGCTGTTCATCTTCCACGATAACTGCACCAGTATAGTTGGGGCGGCAGGTAGCCTAGTGGTTAGTGTTGGGCTGAAAGGTTTCTGGATCGAACCCCCGAGCTGACAAGGTATACATCTGTCGTTCTGCCCCTGAACAAGGCAGTTAACCCACTGTTCCTAGGCCGTCATTGTAAATAAGAATAAAAAAAAACTAACTAAAATAGTTGCCATTTTTTAGGCAGAATAACTAATTAATTAACGAACGCCCAACACCTGTCGAATATGACCGGTGTCAGTAAACGTCGGCATAAAAAGTAACCTTCACCGTTCTAGATTCCATATTACGACACCAGCCTAACCAGCTCTGCTAGGCAGTGGTGTAAAGTACTTTTTATTTAACTAGCCAAGTCAGTTACGAATTAGTTATTATTTCCAAAGACAGTCTACACCGGCCATACTCTGACTCTGGGCTGTCCTATGTGTCTCCCAATCACGGCCGGTTGTGACAGTCTGGATTCCAACCAGGTTGTCTGTAGTGACGCCTCTAGCACTGAGATGCAGTGTCTTAGGAATGTGAAATGATTTATACTTTTGGTACCTAAGATTTTTACTCAAGTATGACAATTGGGTACTTTCCTCCACTGCTGTTAGGGTGAGTAAAATGGTCAGTGAGGTTTTCTGTCTGGAAGTAGCTTGCAAGATGACCAACTTAATGCCTGGATCACACCCACAGTGGTCTTGCTTTTTGTACACAGAAACTACATTAATTTCCAATGGAGCACTGCGTTTGCCTGGCAGCGTTTCAGTGCGTTCTGTGTGGTGAATATGTTTCACTTATTGAACCTATGCCTTAAACTGTATGAGTTGACGGCTTGACAAAATGGTAGCAGACTGGCGAAGTAAATTTGTTGCACACATCCAGATGCTTACCATTTTGCGCAATATGATCGGGGCGTTAGCCTGGGTGCTTGACTGCTATTGGGGTTGTAATGCTTGGATCAACCATATTATTCAGTGTACGTTCTGAATGCTCAAACGGACAATCTGAAATTACTGCGTTCTATGGACGCCCAGAACACACTCTGGCATCAAATACTCCTTTCTGATTGGCTTGAAGGGTGTTCTAGAACATGCCTGCTATGGGACAGCTGGAGATCAAATTTGAATGTTTCAAATGTCAGACAAACTGCAATGTTTATACAAATCTCTGGTGTTGAAAGTCAGATGGAACATAGTAAATAGGCATTTCAACGTCATAGCTTTAGCTGGTGATAACTTGTGGAATATACACTGGCTGGAATGCGGTTTTAACCAATACGCAACCAGGATTAGACCCACCGATGTATAATTCCCTATAACACCCTGTAATTCTCTCAATTTTTCCATGAGGCATAGAGAACGGGTGGTGCACAATTGGCCCAGCGTCGTCAGAATCACTAGAACCGGTTCCTCATTCAAGTAAGATGGGTGATTTCAATGGTCTGACATGCTGACTGGTCCTCTGCCTACAGGTGGTTGCTGGGATGAAGTACATCTTCACAGTACAGATGGCCAGGACCCCGCGCAGGAAGGGATGTGTGAAGGACTGTGCTGTGCATAAGGACCCAGTGATTGCCGTGGTAAGGCTAGCCTGGTCCCAGATCTTTGTGCTCGGACTGCCTCTTAATCTCAGTGCTTCCTACGTGGCCAGTTTATGAATTGGTCACTTTTAGTTTATAAACTGTTACAGACAGTTAACAATTGGTAACTCATTTAGGCTACTATTGATAAGCTACTTTTAAACCATTTGCAAATCCTGCTTGTAACGTGTTACATTTCACGTTTGGAGCTATATTTTGAGTTCGATGTTACAAAAGGCTTTGTTTTCAAAGCATCAGTTCAGTTTCTGTGCAGCCTTTGAGGGTGTCAAAACTGTGATGCATCGTGGGTATATGTTGACTGACTACTCTACCAAAGGTAGTTATTTATGATGCTGGCTGCGATGTCGAACAAGCCCTTTGTCAAGAGTTATGCTTGCTGAGAGGATGTTATCATGCCAACTCGTGTTCCTTCCTGTCTCTTCAGACCCACCAGTGCACCTTTGAGGTGTGGAGCCGCGACTGGCTGAGAGATATCCAGTTGATCAAGAATGAGTGCAAGCTGTGGAGACCCAATGGAGAGAATACATCAGTCGTCTAGTCTTCCCAATAACTAGTGTTTACTAGTGGTGTTGGTCTTACTAATGCAGTTCAGCCATGTCTATATATTCAGAGAATCCAACTAATTGTCTGTTTTTCCTCACCAATATAGCACTTAAGAACTGCCGTCTTGAAATGTATGGTTTGTAAATGCTATGCAACAATAACTAAAACAGTTTAACATTTACATGTGTTTTTGCTTTTTCTTTTTATCTGCACAACAAAGATTGAATGGTGACATTTGCACGATCGGTTTTCTATCGCTCATTTGCACGTCATGTCAATAATATCATGTCTCCGTGTGGGACTTTGGGTCAATTAACCTTGTCTGAGTGGGCACCCTGATTCTAGTTTGTGAGCTAGTCCGGTTACTGCCTGGGCAGGTCTCCCACTCAGAAGTACGACATGGGGCGGGGTAGGTTGACCTCAGGTCTCCCCACTGGAAGCCCGAGGTAGGGGGGGAGCGGGAGACTCTATCAAGTAGTACACCTCTAACTTAGTACAGTACTAATGCAATTAGTTAAATCAGTCACACTACGAAATACTATCAAATTAACCACTTCATTCAGAATACTGTGAATATATAGTTTCACAGACATATTGTTGCTTTATTCTGGTTTGTATGAAATGGTAAAGAATAATATCAAACCAGTCTTTACACCACGAAGATGAATTGGTTTAATCTGGGCTGACAGTGTTGGGGGATGGGTAATGTATTGATGCTTGAGTTACAAATCAACAAGAAAAGGTCTAAGCCATCAGGTGCCCAGTTTAGGGGAAAAAGAGAAATTAGTCAAATGCAAAGGTATGCAGAGATGTCATTTCTTTATGAGTATAATGAAATAGGCTAGTATAACACTTCTGTCTGTTAGCCTATGTTGCTATGCTATTACACATAAGGTGACAATATTCAGGTTTCTGTCCAACTAGCTTACATAACATTTGATATAATTTCAGTTTCATCAAGATAAGGTGTGTAGCCTGCAGAAAACAATTACAACCTAACTAGCACATTATTGATTGGGGAACTTTCATTGAGGTGACGTCAAAGTTATTCTGTGTTTGTATTGACTAGGTCCTGAGCTCAGTAAGGGGGAATTTCCAATCCTGTAGGATAACTTAAAATATGTATATATGCTGATATTTTACCTTGTGATATTTTGAGACTTTTGTGGTATCTAATGGTTCATTTGCTTCCACTTCTTCCCAGCAGGAGGGTCTCTGTCTCAAAGACCAGGATGGTGATGTAATGTGCCCATACTTGTGGCAGTATGTCTGCCCTCTCTGCAGGGACACTGGGGCCCAAGCCCACACCCAGCTCCGTTGTACCCAGGTTGAAACCACCTACAGCTCAGTGTATGTCAAGTCCAGTGGTGTAAAGTATTTTGAAAAAAAAAAAAAAAAAGTACTTTCTACTCTGCCCATTTTCATGAATAGACTTGCTGAACAGAAGTTGAGAGACACTTGTGTGACTTAATTTGTGGTAAATGCTTTATTAATGACGATGCTGTTTTCTATGCTTCGATAATTCATATTTATTGGAGCCGAAATTACATAATGTTCTTGATAATGCATTTAATACAAGTTAAACAGGTTCATGAAAAATAATTAATTAGGGTGGCTTACACTTATGGCACTTCCAAGGCCTTTTAATTTATTTGTTAAATATTCTAATTGTTTTAGTGGGTAGATGAGATTTAATATTGCAGATTGTAACTTCCATCAATGTAATTGTAACCCTACCACCCCTCCCCTCATTGGAGGAAACTAATGAGCAACAACATTTAGGCCTCTTTCCAGCTTATACATACTATATACCGTTGATGTAGGAAGTTTACATACACTTAGGTTGAAGTCATTGAAACTCATTTTTCAACCACTCCACAGATTTCATGTTAACAAACTATAGTTTTGGCAAGTCTGTTAGGATATCTACTTTGTGCATGACAAGTAATTAGATGGGTATGTAGGTAGGTACAGATACACGAGACATGATACATAGTGCAGTATGAAAAAGTATACAAAGTCATATAGTGTTTATAGTCAATTATTGCGCGTTGATATAAATAAAAATTCTAATATTTGAGAGATACTTAAATAGCTAAATGTGCTGAATGGTGTTGAAGGCACTGGAGAAGTCAAAAAACAGCCCTCACAGTGCAACCTGCTTTGTCCAGGTGAGAGTAGGCCCTCTGCAGAAGGTAGATGATTGCATCATCCACCCCGATGTTGCGCTGGTATGCGAACTGCAGGGGGTCCAGTGATTTACACACCAGGGGTCTGAGGTGAGCGAGGACTAACCTTTCCAGGGTCTTCATGATGTGGGATGTTAGCGCTACAGGTCTGAAGTCATTCAGGACAGTGGGGTGCGCCTTGTTGTGCTCTTTCACAAAAGTTCATAACTATATACATATTACGGACACAGTATGTTTTACATGATTTATCTTGTTGATATTAATAGTTATTAGTCCCGCCCTTCAGCTCCATTCAGCTCCTCCCATCTATCTCTTAACACCATCCATATTGGATTTCTATTTGCCATATATTTTTCAACTGTTCTGTGATGTTTCACTAAAGTTCTGAACCTTTCTATTCTCATTGTTTCTATACATATTTTATTTTATTATATTACTGATCGATAGACCATGACTTTTCAGATCACCCAGTAGTGCTATCTACAGAGTTAGCTCCAGGTAAATATTACAATTCTTCAGCCATTCCTGTACCTGTGACCAAAACAGGCTTCGTATGGACAGTACCCAAGTGGCGCAGTGGTCTAAGACACTGCATCTCAGTGCTAGAGGCGTCACTACAGACAACCTGGTTCGAATTGCCGGTATCACAACCGGCAGTGATTGGGAGTCTTTAAAAAAAGAATTATTTAACCTTTAATTTAACTAGTCAAGTCAGTTAGGAACACATTCTTATTTACAATGAAGGTTACAAAAGACAGAAGACCTCATGCGCGTATGGGGGCTGGGATGAAACAGAAATATAAATAAAATCTAAATATAGGACCAAACACACATCACGACAAGAGAGACCTAAGACAACAACATAGCAAGGCAGCAACACATGACAACACAGCATGGTAGCAACACATGACAACAACATGGTACAAACATTATTGAGCACAGACAACAGCACAAAGGGCAAGAAGGTAGAGATGACTATACATCACGTAAAGCAGCCACAACTGTCAGTAAGAGTGTCCATGATTGAGTCTTTGAATGAAGAGGCCGAATAAGGCCGGTGTAGACCCTCATTATAAATAAGAATGAGTTATTAACTGACTAGTTAAATATCGGTTACTTTTAAAAATGTAAAACAAGGTATCTAATGATTCTATATATTCGCAGCAAAATCGTCAGAGCTGGGATGGTTGTATCCCCCCATATAAATAACATTCTATTGGCTGCAAGAATTTTGTATAATAATTTAAATTTCAAAATCTAAGTTTTGAATCCGGCGTCGTTTTCCGTATCAGTTCATAAACCATGTGTGGAATCAGTACATCAAAACTATCTATACTTCTACTTTCCTCTTGTAATGTTGGTTAGAGCAGACATTTCCATATGTTTTTAATAGCTGAATGTGTGTTATAACTCCACCAGTCCTACCCATGATAACATTTACAAAGATTATACTTTTTTAAAAATTATAATTATTATAATTATTATTATTTTTTTTCAATTAGAATATCTGAGTTTAACCAGAATATTTGTTGTATTGTCTTTTCTGGATTGAATTGAAATTGCAATCAACTTTGTACGGCTTGTTTTAGAAATAGTAATATTTGGGAGATGATTTCATTTCTAATAACTGAAGGTGAGAGGTTGTCTCCTGAATAAAGGAGAAAAGGCCATTCTAGAACACAGGGTGAGACATTCTTACTAATCTGCTAGAGAACCAGTTCGGATAGAAGTATAAGTTCTGTATGACTGAAGTTCATAGTGATAGGTCTAATGCTTTAATAATTAATCATTTCTGCCCTCCAATTTATATTCATTATATTAATAGGTCGTTCCAAATAAAATGTCATATTGTTTTCTCATATAATTTAACTAACTGTTCGCTGGGTATAGAGTTAATAAAGGGGTTTTTCCACTAATATACAGGTATCTACCTTTGCATGGAAGCAAGATCTTATCTATTTTGCTAACTTTCTATTAACATTTATTGTAGTGAGATCATATATTTATTTCGGGATATGTATACAGAGTATGTCCACATCACCATCAGACCATTCTATTGGTAAACTACACGGAAATGTAAAAGTTGTATTTTTTATTGTAACGCGTTCAACCAGTTAGCAAGTCAGAAATGTCCGTTTCCTAGTTCCTAGCACTTGAATGCTGTATTATGCTGACTTCACATTCTCGTGGGAAACAGGAAAATATGAAGTCGTAACTCAAACATGATTGTGTTTAAGTGCTTTAGAAATCGGAACAATTCGACATTTTCTCAGTTTCCCACTTGGAGCGTCATTCAAGTGAAACTTCCCAGTCGGATCTAGGAATTCCAGATAACTCCAATAGCACGTGAACGTGGCATTAGTATGTGTGATCGACAACAGCAGGGTCTGGGTCACGGTGTGTCCAGCCTCATTCCCATTCCCGACAACTGCGGAGTGAGTGTCAGAAGCCAACTATGTGTTGGTGATATGTGCTGTCAACTAGTATAGTTATTGTTTGTGAAGTAAATTGGGATTATTATTAAGCTTCTGGTCGTATGAGATACCAACAAGTAGGCTTTACAATAAACTATATCACTATAGAATTAAGACTCTAAATAATAATAAAATACATGCAAAAAATAAAATATACAATTATCATGTTTGGTTGCTTTGAGCAGTATGAAAAAGTATAGAAATACAAGATATCTGGAGTGAAAAAAAGCTATAAAAGACATTGCATAGTATGGGTGGTTGGCTGAATATGTACACTATACATTGGTGGATGTTGGATGGTTAACTATACTATACATGTCGATGGCAGAGAAATACTTCAGTAGCTAAAAATGCATATGATATGAGGAGGGTAATAATAGTTTACTTAATAGACAGACTGGTTAAATGAACAGGTAAGTGAATATTGTGCATGGTTAAATTAGCTGTACAGTTAAAAATACAGTTATATTTACAGGTACGTGAATACTTGCATGGTTACATTAACTGTACAGGTAAATGACAGGAAGAGATACTTAAATAGCTAAATGTGTGTATGATATAATTTGGACTACAATGTCAAAAATTGTGCAAATAATGAAAACCCCTTGAATGAGTAATATTCCAAACTGTTGGCCACAAGTGTATATACCAATTTAGCAGTTGTCCGTTTGAAACCATTTGATTGGCTGTTGCGGTGTGCTACGGCTGGCGCACGACACCTTCTGATTGGCTGCTTTCCAAAACACGGACAGGTCAAAAGGTGCATGTTGTCAAACTTGCCTTCAGTTGAGTTCTCAACTCATTGAACCCATCGCATCTTTTAGACTCCGCTTTCTTTATTGTGGTGCATTCTGATCGTTATCAGACTCTAGTCTGTTGGGTTATAAAAAACACTAGTAAACGTGGGAGGATGAACACTATGAATTTTCAACTCCTCCAACACCAACCGCGTTACATGGAGTCCGAAAACAAGAGTTTCCAACCGTGGCGGGACTACATGAAGCTAGCGGACATAGTACGGGAGATGCAATTATGGAACTTCACCTCAGAACCGTCAATCGTCGACGGTCATGGGATATGCTCGACCACGGTGGAATTTGAAGAGACCCCGCCGCGAGCCTTGCTGTCACCGATAACACTGGCGGCGACACCACCCCAAAGGCACGAAAAGGAACCCCTAGATTCCGAAATCGTCCCCGAATCTCCTTTCCGTCCGAGCAGCAGCAATGACCCGAAGCCCGCCACAGCAGCGTCCAGACCCTCCGCGGACACCCGGGCCAAGAGGATGAGAAAGACTCCGGAGGTGCCATCACCTGAGCGCAAGTTCTGCAGCGTCTGCAGAAAAAACGAGGAGTCCGAGTCTGTGTTTGGGTATCACAGTCTCAAAGACCAGGATGGGGACGTAATGTGCCCGTACCTGTGGCATTATGGCAGTACATCCAGCTCCATTGTCCCCAGGTTGAAACCAGCTCGGTGTATGTCAAGTCCAGTGGTGTAAAGTACTTACTTTGACTACTTTTACTTCACTACATTCCTAAAGAAAATGATGTACTTTTTACTCCGTACATTTTCACTGACACCCAAAAGTACTCGTTACATTTGGAATGCTTAGCAAGTCAGCAAAGTTGTCTAATTTACACACTTATCAAGAGGTAACCCCTACTGCCTCTGATCTGACCGAATCACTAAACACATGATGTGTTAGTAAATGATGTCTGAGTGTTGGAGCCCTTGGCTGTCTGTAAATAAATAAAACAACAACTGTGCATCTGGTTTGCTTTATATCAGGAATATGACATCTTTATTTATTTACTTTTGATACTTAAGTATATTTTAGCAATAAGTATATATTTTCAACCAAATACTTTTCGACTTGATGGATCAGCCCAGTCCTTCTGGAATGCTCCACAGACAGTCATCCAACCATTGTTGTCTAGGCCCCAATCATCATAGGAGTCAGGGACACTGAGCTGGGCATTTAATCATCATCATTGTTCTGTAAATCAAGGTTACTGACACAACTCTGGCAGTCTCCTGTGAATTGACGTGTGCCCCATTTGACTTGAGTGGTTTGCTATTATTATGTAAATCAAGACATGCGTCAAATGGACAGTAAAAACCGGTTTAGGCCAACTTGGAAACAAGAGGAAGGCCATTTTAGCAGAGAAAAGACATTTAACCAGTAGGCTGCACACAAGCCTTTGCAACTACCATAAACACGATAGTCTATATTTCTATTTTTTCTGCATTATGGCTAATTGAACGGTATGAATATGCAGTCTTCATAGGAGTCTGGGACCCTGAGATGGACAGTTAAGCGTCATTGTTCTGCACCCAACTGTGAAGCTGGCTGTAGCGGAGCTTGGAGAAACTAGCGGGCCTGCTAGTGATAGTGGTGGAAACAGCTCCTCCACACGTGGAGATGTATCCACTCAGTCAAGTAGGCCCACAGCAACGCAGTCTTCTATTGACAAAGTCTATGTCTGTAGCAAAACAAGGCCAAATTGATATTGCATTGGCTAAAATGATTTCCAGCCATTTTCGATCTTGGAGGACAGAGGTTTTAGAAATTATAGCAATAGTCTAAATCCAATGTACACAGTTCAAAGCAGGAAAACCCTTTCAAAATAACTTATTCCACAACTGTACGAGAGCACACAGGCCGTTTGGAATTGCTACCACAATTTGCCTTACCACTGACTGCTGGACATCGAGGGTAACCACTTCTTACATGTCGGTTACATGTCACTTAATTGAAGATTTTTCGATGTCTAGCTGTCTTCTGGACTGCTTTGAGTTCAGTGACAGACACACCTCAGAGAACTTGGCAGAGGAACTGTTTCGAGTGGCCAGAGAATGGCAAGTAGATGGAAAAGTGATATTTTGTGTTAGCGACAATGCAGCTAACATAACCAAAGCCATGAACATGTTAAAATGGACCCATCATCCATGTCTTGCCCACACAATCAACCTGAATGTAAGAGATGCTCTGAAGGTGATGAAACCCATTGTGGACAAAGTGAAAGCAGCTGTGGAATACTTCCACAGGAGCACAGTAGGTGCTGAAAAACTCCAGTCTACACAACGCCAGATGGGGATGCCTGAACTGAGGCCTAAATAAGACTCCAACAATCTGCTGATCCTCTGAGCTGGTGGAAGAACAAGGCCTCTGTCTACCCACGGCTTACTAAAGTCATGACAGAGAGACTCTGCATAGTGGCCACATCCGTTCCCTCTGAGAGGGTCTTCTGGAAAACGGGACAAATAATTACTGAGAGCAGAAACAGCATCAGCCCCTGGAAAGTGAGGCAGCTTGCATTTCTGAATGCTAATCTCTCATAAAGCTAAATGTGTTCAGCGTTGCTGTGCTGCTGGTTCTAACATGGCAGTAAAGCAGAGAGAGGACAGAGGGAACACTTTCATGTTTTAAGTGAGATGCTGCAGTTTAGCACATTGTTATTTATTATTCTTTGATATGGTGCAATATTCTATTATACTGTTCAGATTCTATTCGTTTTGAATGGTTTTATTTATATGCGCTTTGTTTATATATATAAAAAAGTTATACTTTAAATGCAAATGTTTAATAGTATTATTTTTCATAACGAACTAATGCATTTTTAAATACTTTGTGGTTAAGGTAGAGTATGATTTCATTTAAGAATTTAATTAGAATTGTGTTAACACCAAACTATAGCAAACAGTTTGACTTGAAAAAATACAAAACATATTTATTTTAAAGAGCCGTTTGGGAGCCAACATTCTTGGTGAGCCGAGCCGAACGAGCCGGCTCACTGAAAGGAGCCTGAATGCCGATCACTACACTGTATCAGCGAGCTGTAGGCTAGAGCGCATGTGCCAAAACAGGATAATCGCTGTATAACAAAACATTTATTCACTGTAAAACATTACAGCCCCATTTAGTTATGTCACTTACTTCTTCTTTTAAGAGCTCTGACAAGTTTTGGATTTTGAACTCAAATGTATGAGTTTTCGAAAAATAAACTTGCATTCATTAAATGTGTTGACTTTTGTCAGATATGCATGTGTTGATTGAACTTGGGTATATAAATTATCAGTTGAAAATAAGGCGGGTGTGGGGGGGATGGGAGCAAGAAAAAGTTCCCGCGTCTTTTGAGTTTGAGAGAAACTGTCTTCTTTAAACCATGGCAAAGTTGAAGCATGTACATAATCAACTAGGTATACACTACAGACAGGTGAGTTCACAGCATGTCTTTAATCGAATATTTTCTATTAACCTTAGGAATAGTAATAACATTGATAACGTAATATACGTGTGCTTTCTAACAGCCTGGGAAGGCTAAATTAGTGGCCTTGATGTTAGCTAGTCCCTCCCACATTATCAGTCATTATTTTTCGTCTGTCATGCTTTGGATTAAAAGTAATGTTATAAACGTAAAGGTAATGCCAATTGGTTTAGTTTTAAAACGTTTAGTATTAAGTGTTTTATTTTGTATGTGTCTGTGGTAGTTGAGGAGAAGATCATCCTTCATGATGTCAGAGATGTGCCAACAGGCATTGCCATGTTAATGGGTACAATCTACTGCCTTAACCTGGAGTACCCCGCAAAATGAAGTACTCCTTTGAGTTCCTTCAGAGCATTAAACCGGACCAGTGCTCAGCAAGAATCAACGGGCTCAAAAATAGACTGCTTAGATATCGCCTGTAAACAAATCTCAAGTCCCTACTGCTATGTTGGACTGTTTGAATATGAATATCCCTGCTTTTTCTGTCTTGATAATGTGCAACATTGTTCCTGTTCATTTTGTTGTCATTATTTCACATTTTGCTCACTACCAGCTGACACTCCTTCCATGGCCTCCAACTGCTCTTAAACACTAGTAAAACTAAATGCATGCTTTTCAATAGAACGTTGCCCGCACCCGCCCACCGGACTATCATCACTACTCTGGACGGGTCTGACTTAGAATACGTGGACACCTACAAATACCAACTTCCAGACTCACATTAACCATCTCCAATCGGCTTCCTATTTCGCAACAAAGCCTCCTTCACTCATGCTGCCAAACATGCCCTCGTAAAACTTACTATCCTACTGATCCTTGACTTCGGAGATGTCATTTACAAAATAGCCTCCATCACTCTACTCAGCAAATTGGATGTAGTCTATCACAGTGCCATCCGTTTTGTTACCAAAGCCCCATATACTACCCACCACTGCGACCTGTATGCTCTCGTTGGCTGGCCCTCACTACATATTCGTCGCCAAACCCACTGGCTCCAGGTCATCTATAAGTCTTTACTAGGTGAATCCCAGCCTTATCTCAGCTCGCTGGTCACCATAGCAACACCCACCCGTAGCATGCGCTCCAGCAGGTATATCTCACTGGTCACCCCCAAAGCCAACACCTCCTTTGGCCGCCATTCCTTCCAGTTCTCTGCTGCCAATGTTTTACACTGATGTGTAAAAACACACACCTGTTTTGATGTTAAGGCATGTTTAATGTAGCAATGTTAATGTAACGTCTGCGTACAATAATGTTACAATAATACAATAATGCAAAAATGTATGTTGGTTATACTAGGTAAGGGAAGTTTTCTTGCATCGATAAAGTCACATAATTATTTGTTTTAACTCAAAGTATGAAGTTGAAACAAGTGATAAAAAGTCCAATCAACTAAAAAAAATAAGTTGAGAAAACTAGAACACTGTAGTTACATCAACTTTATAAACTTGAATTTGTGAGTTGAAACAAAGGCAATCTTCAAGTTGAGTTAACTTGCGTTTTCAAGGCAGCAGGTGAACTTGCATTTCCAAGTTAAACTAACATGGAATGTTCTACAGTGTTCTTACAAAACCATCAGTAGTTGAAAATGGGATGGAAACCCATTGACATTTTAAAAAATCCTTTTGGTACATGGTAATTTAACAACAAAAGTAATGTTTATGTGCACGCACAGACTGTTATCCATAACAAGTCAATTTGATGGAAACGTCTCTGGTGGGAAAATGGAATATTTGCATGAAAACCTAGCTATGGATGGATATTTGTTTAGGCTACTACATTGTAAAGGAACGAATGCGCCATACAAGGGAATGCAATGCACATTTTGGCAATTTAGAATGTCTCAGCTATATGACTTCAGTGCTTTCAAGACAACTGGGAACTCGGGAAAACGAGCTCCCACTGGAAAAAATCTTTCTGAACAGTGATCCAACTCGGAATTCGAAGTAGGGAGCTCACCTAGCCTACTAGAACTTAGACTTTTCGACTTGAAGATCACTGACGTCATGACTCCCCTCACCTGGTTGTCTAGGTCTTAATTGAAAGGAAACAACAAAAACCTGCAGCCACTCGACCCTCATGGAATGAGTTTGACACGTCTGGCCAGTCTTAGCCTGAAAGTAACCACTGTAATGAAAGACACTGATAACTTCTAACTGTGGTCTAACAGGCCTATTTGGTTTAGCATCACTTATATAAAAACAGATTTAGATTTTTGACAAATACATTGGTGAGCAGGCTCTCATTTCATAATATTTTCTCCATTATGAATTATTTAGCTGTAGCCTAGAACCAAGCAAACCAAACGGGGTCAGCCGCTCCAAACTGTTTGCGTTAAATGGCTTGACAGAAATGGTCGCAGAAAGTGAAATATTTTAACTTTTGTTGCGCACACATCTAGATGATGCTGGGTCCCATTTAGACAAAAACACTGGGTGTGATCCAGGCGTTAGGTTTTTGATTGAAGTGATTAGTGGAATCAAGATCAAGGCCCCGCCCCTCAGCAGACGTGACGTCTACACGTTAATATAAAAGACGTCTGAGGCGAGGATTTGTTGATGTGTTCTTGATACGATCGGATATCAAACGGGAAAATGCTCATGAATTGGAAGGTCGTCGTTCCTTTGCTCGCCGTGGCCTTCACCGTGGGGAGCGCCAGTGGGATACCGGGGGGCATCGTGGACGCAAGTATGGAAGACAAAGATACCAAAGACGCGCTGCATTTCGCCGTGGACCAACTCAACAAGGGAACAAACGACCTGTATGTTTGGCAGGTGGTCAAGGTTGTCAAGGCTCAGGAACAGGTCAGTCCCTCTTTACAGACCCTTTCATTAGTTGAACGACCATTCTTCCAAATGGTCTTCAGTACAACTCGTGCAGCCGCACTCCTTTTGAAGAAGTATGTTGAATCTCCTGAACACCAACAGCTGAGTACAAAGTTAATGATGTAGGGTCCTATAGTGGTTCAAAAACAAGCTGTTCATCTTCCACGATAACTGCACCAGTATAGTTGGGGCGGCAGGTAGCCTAGTGGTTAGTGTTGGGCCCGTAACTGAAAGGTTGCTGGATCGAATCCCCGAGCTGACAAGGTATAAATCTGTCGTTCTGCCCCTGAACAAGGCAGTTAACCCACTGTTCCTAGGCTGTCATTGTAAATAAGAATAAAAAAAAACTAACTAAAATAGTTGTCATTTGAGAGGCAGAATAACTAATTAATTAACCAACGCCCAACACTTGTCGAATATGACCGCTGTCAGTAAACGTCGGCATAAAAAGTAACCTTCACCGTTCTAGATTCCATATTACGACACCAGCCTAACCAGCTCTGCTAGGCAGTGGTGTAAAGTACTTTGAATGTTTCAAATGTCAGACAAACTGCAATGTTTATACAAGTCTCCGCTGTTGAAAGTCATGGAATGCGGTTTTAACCAATACGCAACCAGGATTAGACCCACCGATGTATAACGCCCTGTAATTCTCTCCATTTTTCCATGAGGCATAGAGAACGGGTGGCGCACAATTGGCCCAGCGTCGTCAGTTTGGCCGGTGTAGGCCGTCATTGTAAATAAGACCGTTCTTAACTGACTTGTCTAGTTAAATAAATGAAATCAGTTGACCATTATGCAGTTAACTCTTCTCTAAACCATGCAGTCAACTGCACTATTTTTAGAACTGTTATGGAAGTTCTACCCATAGAATCACTAGAACAGGTTCCTCATTCAAGAAAGATGGGTGATTTCAATGGTCTGACATGCTGACCGGTCCTCTGCCTACAGGTGGTTGCTGGGATGAAGTACATCTTCACAGTACAGATGGCCAGGACCCCGCGCAGGAAGGGATGTGTGAAGGACTGTGCTGTGCATAAGGACCCAGTGATTGCCGTGGTAAGGCTAGCCTGCTCCCAGATCTTTGTGCTCAGACTGCCTCTTAATCTCAGTGCTTCCTACGTGGCCAGTTTATGAATTGGTCACTTTTAGTTTATAAACTGTTACAGACAGTTAACAATTGGTAACTCATTTAGGCTACTATTGATAAGCTACTTTTAAACCATTTGCAAATCCTGCTTGTAACGTGTTACATTTCACGTTTGGAGCCATATTTTGAGTTCGATGTTACAAAAGGCTTTGTTTTCAAAGCATCAGTTCAGTTTCTGTGCAGCCTTTGAGGGTGTCAAAACCGTGATGCATCGTGGGTATATGTTGACTGACTACTCTACCAAAGGTAGTTATTTGTGATGCTGGCTGCGATGTCGAACAAGCCCTTTGTCAAGAGTTATGCTTGCTGAGAGGATGTTATCATGCCAACTCGTGTTCCTTCCTGTCTCTTCAGACCCACCAGTGCACCTTTGAGGTGTGGAGCCGCGACTGGCTGAGAGAGATCCAGTTGATCAAGAATGAGTGCAAGCTGTGGAGACCCAATGGAGAGAATACATCAGTCGTCTAGTCTTCCCAATAACTAGTGTTTACTAGTGGTGTTGGTCTTACTAATGCAGTTCAGCCATGTCTATATATTCAGAGAATCCAACTAATTGTCTGTTTTTCCTCACCAATATAGCACTTAAGAACTGCCGTCTTGAAATGTATGGTTTGTAAATGCTATGCAACAATAACTAAAACGGTTTAACATTTACATGTGTTTTTGCTTTTTCTTTTTATCTGCACAACAAAGATTGAATGGTGACATTTGCACGATCGGTTTTCTATCGCTCATTTGCACGTCATGTCAATAATATCATGCCACCGTGTGGGACTTTGGGTCAATTAACCTTGTCGGAGTGGGCACCCTGATTCTAGTTTGTGAGCTAGTCTGGTTACTGCCTGGGCAGGTCTCCCACTCAGAAGTACGACATGGGGCGGGGTAGGTTGACCTCAGGTCTTCCCACTGGAAGCCCGAGGTAGGGGGAGCGGGAGACTCTATCAAGTAGTACACCTCTAACTTAGTACAGTACTAATGCAATTAGTAAAATCAGTCACACTACGAAATACTATCAAATTAACCACTTCATTCAGAATACTGTGAATATATAGTTTCACAGAGATATTGTTGCTTTATTCTGGTTTGTATGAAATGGTAAAGAATAATATCAAACCAGTCTTTACACCACAAAGATGAATTGGTTTAATCTGGGCTGACAGTGTTGGGGGATGGGTAATGTATTGATGCTTGAGTTACAAATCAACAAGAAAAGGTCTAAGCCATCAGGTGCCCAGTTTAGGGAGAAATTAGTCAAATGTAAAGGTATGCAGAGATGTCATCTCTTTATGAGTATAATGAAATGGGCTAGTATAACACTTCTGTCTGTTAGCCTATGTTGCTATGCTATTACACATAAGGTGACAATATTCAGGTTTCTGTCCAACTAGCTTACATAACATTTGATATAATTTCAGTTTCATCAAGATAAGGTGTGTAGCCTGCAGAAAACAATTACAACCTAACTAGCACATTATTGATTGGGGAACATTCATTGAGGTGACATCAAAGGTATTCTGAGTTTGTATTGACTAGGTCCTGAGCTCAGTAAGGGCAAATGTCCAATGCTGTAGGCTAACTTAAAATACGTATATATTATGCTGATATTTTACCTTGTGATATATTGAGACCTTTGTGGTATCTAATGGTTCATTTGGTTCCTATCCTGAAAGTTTAATAAATTGTGCATAATGACTCTTAATTGTGGTGTTGGACTCTTACTGTATTTCAATAAATTCAGGGAAACTTCTGAAATATTTTGGAGCACCCAGGATGAGGAGCCATCTACCTTCTCAGACACACAGGTGTCTCCACAAATGTTGCCTGAGGATGAAGCCTCATTTGCCTCCACTTCTTCCCAGCAGGAGGGTCTCTGACTCAAAGACCAGGATGGGGATGTAATGTGCCCATACTTGTGGCAGTATGTCTGCCCTCTCTGCAGGGACACTGGGGGCCCAAGCCCACACCCAGCTCCATTGTCCCCAGGTTGAAACCACCTACAGCTCAGTGTATGTCAAGTCCAGTGGTGTAAAGTATTTTGAGAATTTTAATTAATAAAAATGATGTAATTTCTACTCTGCCCATTTTCATGAATAGACTTGCTGAACAGAAGTTGAGACACTTGTGACTTAATTTGTGGTAAATGCTTTATTAATGACGATGCTGTTTTCTATGCTTCGATAATTCATATTTATTGGAGCCGAAATTACATAATGTTCTTGATAATGCATTTAATACAAGTTAAACAGGTTCATGAAAAATAATTAATTAGGGTGGCTTACACTTATGGCACTTCCAAGGACTTTTAATTTATTTGTTAATTATTCTAACTGTTTTAGTGGGTAGATGAGCTTTAATAATGCAGATTGTAACTTCCATCAATGTAATTGTAACCCTACCACCCCTCCCCTCATTGGAGGAAACTAATGAACAACAACATTTAGGCCTCTTTCCAGCTTATACATACTATATACTGTTGAAGTAGGAAGTTTACATACACTTTGGTTGAAGTCATTAAAACTCATTTTTCAACCACTCCACAGATTTCATGTTAACAAACTATAGTTTTGGCAAGTCTGTTAGGATATCTACTTTGTGCATGACAAGTAATTAGATGGGTATGTAGGTAGGTACGGATACACGAGACACGATACATAGTGCAGTATGAAAAAGTATACAAAGTCATTGTTATAGTGTTTATAGTCAATTATTGCACGTTGATATAAATAAAAATTCTAATATTTGAGAGATACTTAAATAGCTAAATGTGCTGAATGGTGTTGAAGGCACTGGAGAAGTCAAAAAACAGCCCTCACAATGCAACCTGCTTTGTCCAGGTGAGAGTAGGCCCTCTGCAGAAGGTAGATGATTGCATCATCCACCCCGATGTTGCGCTGGTATGCGAACTGCAGGGGGTCCAGTGATAAACACACCAGGGGTCTGAGGTGAGCGAGGACTAACCTTTCCAGGGTCTTCATGATGTGGGATGTTAGCGCTACAGGTCTGAAGTCATTCTGGACAGTGGGGTGCGCCTTGTTGTGCTCTTTCACAAAAGTTCATAACTATATACATATTACGGACACAGTATGTTTTACATGATTTATCTTGTTGATATGAATAGTTATTAGTCCCGCCCTTCAGCTCCATTCAGCTCCTCCCATCTATCTCTTAACACCATCCATATTGGATTTCTATTTGCCGTATATTTTTCAACTGTTCTGTGATGTTTCACTAAAGTTCTGAACCTTTCTATTCTCATTGTTTCTATACATATTTTCTTTTATTATATTACTGATCGATAGACCATGACTTTTCAGATCACCCAGTAGTGCTTTACACAGAGTTAGCTCCAGGTAAATATTACAATTCTTCAGCCATTCCTGTACCTGTGACCAAAACAGGCTTCGTATGGACAGTACCCAAGTGGCGCAGTGGTCTAAGACACTGCATCTCAGTGCTAGAGGCGTCACTACAGACAACCTGGTTCGAATTGCCGGTATCACAACCGGCAGTGATTGGGAGTCTTTAAAAAAATAATTATTTAACCTTTAATTTAACTAGTCAAGTCAGTTAGGAACACATTCTTATTTACAATGAAGGCCTACCAAAAGACAAAAGACCTCATGCGCGTATGGGGGCTGGGATGAAACAGAAATATAAATAAAATCTAAATATAGGACCAAACACACATCACGACAAGAGAGACCTAAGACAACAACATAGCAAGGCAGCAACACATGACAACACAGCATAGTAGCAACACAACATGACAACAACATGGTACAAACATTATTGAGCACAGACAACAGCACAAAGGGCAAGAAGGTAGAGATGACAATACATCACGTAAAGCAGCCACAACTGTCAGTAAGAGTGTCCATGATTGAGTCTTTGAATGAAGAGGCCCAGCGACGTCCGAATAAGGCCGGTGTAGACCCTCATTATAAATAAGAATGAGTTATTAACTGACTAGTTAAATATCGGTTACTTTTAATAATGTAAAACAAGGTATCTAATGATTCTTTATATTCGCAGCAAAATCGTCAGAGCTGGGAAGGTTGTATCCCCCCCATATAAATAACATTCTATTGGCTGCAAGAATTTGGTATACTAATTTAAATTGAAAAAATCTATGTTTTGAATCCGGCGTCGTTTTCCGTATCAGTTCATAAACCATGTGTGGAATCAGTACATCAAAACTATCTATACTTCTACTTTCCTCTTGTAATGTTGGTTAGAGCAGACATTTCCATATGTTTTTAATAGCTGCATGTGCGTTGTAACTCCACCAGTCCTACCCATGATAACATTTACAAAGATTATACTTTTTTTTTAAATTATTATTATTATTATTATCAATTATAATATCTGAGTTTAACCAGAATATTTGTTGTATTGTTTGTTCTGTCTTTTCTGGATTGAATTGAAATTGCAATCAACTTTGTACGGCTTGTTTTAGAAATAGTAATATTTGGGAGATGATTTCATTTCTAATAACTGAAGGTGAGAGGTTGTCTCCTGAATAAAGGGGAAAAGGCCATTCTTGAACACAGGGTGAGACATTCTTACTAAATTGCTAGAGAACCAGTTCGGATTTAAGTAGGGGAGAGCGGGGCACAACCTAACGCATTTTGGTTTTGGCTCAATTATTTAAAAAATAATTAGGTTAGATTAATTTTTTTTTTACACAAGAAACATACACATCTCTGCTACAAATGAACACTTAAAGTTTTTTTCTAGGACCTTCCATTTTCGTACAGTTGCACTGAAAGTGACAGAAGTGCAAATGTTACAACTTACCCCATATGCGGGGTTAGTTGTAACAGACAGAGGGGTTAGTTGTAACACTTGTGTGTAACACACATAATTCAGTACTATTTTATCTGTATAGTTTGATATTGTTTGTACATCTGTATAGATAGATATCCATACATCCATCCCTCATCCAATCATCCTTCTATTATGGATCAATATCATGGATAGAGATATAGGAAAGGGCTGCACAGTTTTGCAATAAATAAATAAAATCATCAAATATTGTAATTGCATTGCATTATATTTTTGTGTGCAAAATTGCATGCAAAATTATTATTATTATTAATAGTAACAGTAAACAAGCTTAAAATCACATTTGAAAGTGTTTATTACATGAAAACAGGCAATATTTTTTATAAATAAACAAGTGATCAATATAGTAAACAAATCCCATAGCCTACGAAGTGAAAAAAAATTTAAAAAAATCATACTTTGACTTTGATTCAAATTCCAACATTGTTTGTGAAAGTCCAACAAAGTTAAATGTGTCAAAATAAATATTTAAATAAATAGGCTATCTGAAAAGTTGTGTGTGTCCTTGTTTTATCAAGACAGGTTTACTGTTTGTCACAGTCATGACAAATATAATGTTCATATCCCTCAGTACACAATTCATGTGCCCATCCCTCACAGAAGACACACTTCACCCATTTCTCCCCAGGGACAGAGGATGCAAACTCTTCACCGCACACAATGCAATCATCACAGGACTGATTTGTTTGAAGGTCCCTACTCACTCCTCTATCTGTTTTCCGCTTTGGATGTCTCATTCTGTAAAAAAAAAAACTGAAAGAATTAGGCTCCCTGTTTTTATTTCAATATCGTGAACACTTGGCGGCTTAGTTGTAACACTGTGCTACAACTAACCCCGCTGTGTAAAAAATATTTTAAACCTAGCTAACAGTTGCTAGGAGTTGCTGACATGTTTCAAAATGGTGCCATGTTTTAGCCAAAAAGACAGTGATTAAGGCAAGATAAAGTTAGATTTGGTGACGTACACACACAACTCAGAAACAGAAAAATAGGTATGATGAAAAAAAATACTTACATGGTGTCAAAACACTCTTTGTCCCGTATCTTCACAAAATATTACCAAATCTTTTTACAAATCCACGGGAGACCGTCTTCTGGCAGCGAGAGAAAAAGAGCGTAAACACAACCCGTGTGACCCTGAGTAACTACGTAAAAGGTCTGTGTTACATTTAACCCCGCGTTAGGTTGTGCCCCGCGCTCCCTATAAGTTCTGTATGACTGAAGTTCATAGTGATAGGTCTAATGCTTTAATAATTAATTATTTCTGCCCTCCGATTTATATTCATTATATTAATAGGTCGTTCCAAATAAAATGTCATATTGTTTTCTCATATAATTTAACTAACTGTTCGCTGGGTATAGAGTTAATAAAGGGTTTTTTTCCACTAATATACAGGTATCTACCTTTGCATGGAAGCAATATCTTATCTATTTTATTAACTTTCTATTAACATTTATTGGAGTGAGATCATATATTTATTTCGGGATATGTATACAGAGTATGTCCACATCACCATCAGACCATTCTATTGGTAAACTACACGGAAATGTAAAAGTTGAATTTTTTATTGTAACGCGTTCAACCAGTTAGCAAGTCAGAAATGTCCGTTTCCTAGTTCCTAGTTTCCTAGCACTTGAATGCTGTAATATGCTAACTTCACATTCTCGTGGGAAACAGGAAAATATGAAGTCGTAACTCAAACATGATTGTGTTTAAGTGCTTTAGAAAACGGAACAATTCGACATTTTCTCAGTTTCCCACTTGGAGCGTCATTCAAGTGAAAGTTCCCAGTCGGATCTAGGAATTCCAGATAACTCCAATAGCACGTGAACGTGGCATTAGTATGTGTGATCGACAACAGCAGGGTCTGGGTCACCGTGTGTCCAGCCTCATTCCCATTCCCGACAACTGCGGAGTGAGTGTCAGAAGCCAACTATGTGTTGGTGATATGTGATGTCAACTAGTATAGTTATTGTTTGTGAAGTAAATTGGGATTATTATTAAGCTTCTGGTCGTATGAGATACCAACAAGTAGGCTTTACAATAAACTATATCACTATAGAATTAAGACTCTAAATAATAATAAAATACATGCAAAAAATAAAATATACAATTATCATGTTTGGTTGCTTTGAGACTTAGTCATGTCTAAACAATATTATTTACAAGGAGCGATTCCAATCTTTTTCAGATAGATAGATAGATAGATAGATAGATAGATAGATAGATAGATAGATAGATAGATAGATAGATAGATAGATAGATAGATAGATAGATAGATAGATAGATAGATAGATAGATAGATAGATAGATAGATAGATAGATAGATAGATACTTTATTGATCCCCGAGGGGGACATTTCTTTGTCAAGCAGCTACAACAAAACATAGGGCAGGTGCAAAATGCCAGAACGAAAATACACAAAAGACACACAGTACATGATACATAGAGCGGCAGTATGAAAAAGTATAGAAATACAAGATATCTGGAGTGAAAAAAAGCTATAAAAGTCATAGCATAGTATGGGTGGTTGGCTGAATATGTACACTATACATTGGTGGATGTTGGATGGTTAACTATACTATACAGGTCGATGGCAGAGAAATACTTCAATAGCTAAAAATGCATATGATATGAGGAGGGTAATAATAGTTTACTTAATAGACAGACTGGCTAAAGGAACAGGTAAGTGAATATTTTGCCTGGTTACAATAACTGTACAGGTAAAAATACAGTTATATTTACAGGTACGTGAATACTTGCATGGTTACATTAACTGTACTGGTAAATGACAGTAAGAGATACTTTAATAACTAAATGTGTGTATGATATAATTTGGACTCTGTAAAATAACGGGGATTGACAGGATCTTTTAATGACTAACCCTTCCTCTGTCCCCCATACATAAGGTACTTCAGACATCTTCCTCACACACAAACTTAAAAAAACAATACAATAATTGAATAGGCAGATTCAATTGTTATTAATGTTTCACAGTTGGATAATCAAATATAAACATACACATCACCATAGCTATCAAGGATAGTGGGAGTGAATTTAGGGAGAAGCGAGAATGTGGTGGAGGCGGAAACTGCAATAACGGATATGCTCTGATGTCTGGGGCGCCGTCGGTGTAGTAGCCGCTCAGGGTCGTCGGAGGGCCGCAGCCAATTGCCAAAATGCCGCCCACAATTCAAGTGCCACCGTAGGCGGTCGCCTAATCTTGCGAGGACTGGCTTTAACTGAACTGATTCGATGAACCAGGATAAATAATACAATAACTCTTTGGTGGTAGTAATGAACGCCAAGGCAGTGAAGCAGCTTGCCCGTGTTTGGGGAGGGTTTGGCCGAGGTAGGCCGTCATTGTAAATATGAATTTCTTCTTAACTGACTTGCCTAATTATATAAAGGTATAACAAATATATACACCGTGGGCCAAAAGTTTGGAATATTACTATATTACTTAATCAATGGGTTTTCTTAATTTGCATTGTAGAATAAAGGTGAAGACATCAAAACTATGACATAACACATATGGAATCATGTAGTAACCAAAAAAGTGTTAAACAAATCAAAATGTATTTCATATTTGAGATTCTTCAAATAGCCACCCTTTGCCTTGATGACAGCTTTGTACACTCTTGGCATTCTCTCAACCAGCTTCACCTGGAATGCTTTTCCATCAGTCTTGAAGGAGTTTGCGCATATGCTGGGCACTTGATGGCTGCTTTTCCTTCCCTGCGGTCCGACTCATCCCAAACCATCTACATTTTGTTGAGGTTGGAAGCAGAAATCTCAAATTTCGACTCCAGACCAAAGGACACATTTCCACCAGTCTAATGTCCATTGCTCGTGTTTCTTGGCCCAAGCAAGTCTCTTCTTCTTACTGGTGTCCTTTAGTAGTGGTTTCTTTGCAGCAATTCGACCATGAAGGCCTGATTCACACAGTCTCCTCTGAACAGTTGACGTTGAGATGTGTCTGTTACTTGAACTCTGACACATTTATTTTGGCTGCAATCTGAGGCTGGTAACTCTAATGAACTTATCCTCTGCAGCAGAGGTATTTTTGGTTCTTCCATTCCTGTGGCGGTCCTCATGAAGCTGGTTGAGAGAATGCCATGAGTGTGTAGAGCTGCCATCAATGCAAAGGTGGCGACTTTGAAGAATCTCAAATGTAAAATATATTTTGATTTGTTTAACACTTTTTTGGTTACTACATGATTCCATATGTGTTATGTCATAGTTTTGATGTCTTCACATTTATTCTACGATGTCAAAAATTGTGCAAATAATGAAAACCCCTTGAATGAGTAATATTCCAAACTGTTGGCCACAAGTGTATATACCAATTTAGCAGTTGTCCGTTTGAAACCATTTGATTGGCTGTTGCGGTGTGCTACGGCTGGCGCACGACACCTTCTGATTGGCTGCTTTCCAAAACACGGACAGGTCAAAAGGTGCATGTTGTCAAACTTGCCTTCAGTTGAGTTCTCAACTCATTGAACCCATCGCATCTTTTAGACTCCGCTTTCTTTATTGTGGTGCATTCTGATCGTTATCAGACTCTAGTCTGTTGGGTTATAAAAAACACTAGTAAACGTGGGAGGATGAACACTATGAATTTTCAACTCCTCCAACACCAACCGCGTTACATGGAGTCCGAAAACAAGAGTTTCCAACCGTGGCGGGACTACATGAAGCTAGCGGACATAGTGCGGGAGATGCAATTATGGAACTTCACCTCAGAACCGTCAATCGTCGACGGTCATGGGATATGCTCGACCACGGTGGAATTTGAAGAGACCCCGCCGCGAGCCTTGCTGTCACCGATAACACTGGCGGCGACACCACCCCAAAGGCACGAAAAGGAACCCCTAGATTCCGAAATCGTCCCCGAATCTCCTTTCCGTCCGAGCAGCAGCAATGACCCGAAGCCCGCCACAGCAGCGTCCAGACCCTCCGCGGACACCCGGGCCAAGAGGATGAGAAAGACTCCGGAGGTGCCATCACCTGAGCGCAAGTTCTGCAGCGTCTGCAGAAAAAACGAGGAGTCCGAGTCTGTGTTTGGGTATCACAGTCTCAAAGACCAGGATGGGGACGTAATGTGCCCGTACCTGTGGCATTATGGCAGTACATCCAGCTCCATTGTCCCCAGGTTGAAACCAGCTCGGTGTATGTCAAGTCCAGTGGTGTAAAGTACTTACTTTGACTACTTTTACTTCACTACATTCCTAAAGAAAATGATGTACTTTTTACTCCGTACATTTTCACTGACACCCAAAAGTACTCGTTACATTTGGAATGCTTAGCAAGTCAGCAAAGTTGTCTAATTTACACACTTATCAAGAGGTAACCCCTACTGCCTCTGATCTGACCGAATCACTAAACACATGATGTGTTAGTAAATGATGTCTGAGTGTTGGAGCCCTTGGCTGTCTGTAAATAAATAAAACAACTACTGTGCATCTGGTTTGCTTTATATGGGGAATATGACATCTTTATTTATTTACTTTTGATACTTAAGTATATTTTAGCAATAAGTATATATTTTCAACCAAATACTTTTCGACTTGATGGATCAGCCCAGTCCTTCTGGAATGCTCCACAGACAGTCATCCAACCATTGTTGTCTAGGCCCCAATCATCATAGGAGTCAGGGACACTGAGCTGGGCATTTAATCATCATCATTGTTCTGTAAATCAAGGTTACTGACACAACTCTGGCAGTCTCCTGTGAATTGACGTGTGCCCCATTTGACTTGAGTGGTTTGCTATTATTATGTAAATCAAGACATGTGTCAAATGGACAGTAAAAACCGGTTTAGGCCAACTTGGCAACAAGAGGAAGGCCATTTTAGCAGAGAAAAGACACACATTTAACCAGTAGGCTGCACACAAGCCTTTGCAACAACCATAAACACGATAGCCTATATTTCTATTTTTTCTGCATTATGTCTAATTGAACGGTATGAATATGCAGTCTTCATAGGAGTCTGGGACCCTGAGATGGGCAGTTAAGCGTCATTGTTCTGTAAATCAAGGTTACTGACCAAACTCTGGTGATTTGAGTGGTTTACTTTTATCACTATGAATATACAGAAATGTATATTTAATCAACATTATCTTTTAGTTGTATGCCTATATCTACTGAACAAAATTTATTAATGCCAATGCTGTTTTATAGGCTTGACTTCGCTTAATACTTTGGGATACTAGTCGTCTAAGGCCCTTTAGTGTTTAGCAACTGTACGCGATTTTCTTGATAATGCATTTAATACAAGTTAAACCGGTTAATGTAATAATAATTGTTTGCTTACACATCCATTATTACAGTCATGTCAACAATTAAATATTTAGGCCATTGTAACGCGTTCAACCAGGTAGCAAGTCTGAAATGTCCGTTTCCTAGTACCGACTAGCACTTGAATGCTGTATTTTGCTGTAACTCAAACATGATTGTGTCCAAGTGCTTTAGAAATCGTATTTATTTGAAATTATACACATTTTGCAGCTAAAAGCTGAATTTCAGCATACATAGGGCTAAGTCTTAAATCTTGTGTTCAACATCTTGTTAATTTCTTTATTTGGATCCTCATAAGATGATGCCTTAGTGACTGCTAGTCTTCCCGGGGTTCACAGAAAATGCATCATGGTTTCCTGAACATTGATAAGGCTAAATCTAGCCCTAGACTCAAACCATGCTCAATGGAACATTTCCATTGAAGTATATTTTCAGTCCAGGACTAGACTTAATCTGTGTCACTCCTGGACACCAGCCCCTCATATTAGACATTACAGCAAGGGTCAAACTCATTCCAAGGAGGGCTTTCCTTCCATCCATGTACTTGATGAATTAAGGTCACTAATTAGTAAGGAACTCCCCTCACCTGGTTGTCTAGGTCTTAATTGAAAGGAAAAAACAAAAACCTGCAGCCGCTCGACCCTCATGGAATGAGTTTGACAAGTCTGCATTACAGGGTGGTCACAATAGACATGATTACAGCAGTAGTGTATTAACGTCAAGAGAGGCTTCTTCAACACAGTTCTTGTGCAATCTGGAAGACATTTTGTAATCTGTACTGAAGTGCCGATCATTTTCTTATTACAGTATTGGTCAGTTATGTTCACTGTATAGGACCGAATATTGTACAACCACTGAGCATGATCATATTGCAGCGTTAACATTGTTTGACAAAGTATTTATCTGATAATCATTGCTTTGATTAATGTTTAAGTTTAAATGTTTTTAGTACAAAGCTACAATTCCAAGCTGTAGTGTTATCACGTTCTGCAGTCCTGTTGGTTTTTCTTCCAGGTTCTTGGCAGCAGTGGAGAGTACACTCGACCTCTGCTGTGTCCATCAGCTCTACAACTTCTCCACCTTCTTAACAAACTGCAGCAGGTCATCAGCCAGGAGCTGTGGCTCCTCGAAGGCAGCAAAGTGGCCTCCTCTGGGCATGTAGGAGTACGAGTAGATGTTCCTGAACCTGGCTCTGGCCCACGGCTGGGGCACGTGCATTATCTCGTTGGGGAACGCCGCCAGGCCTGTAGGCACATACACCCCCGTCCTGAGGAGACGAGAGACAGGTTAAACACGGCTACACATTTACATTTGAGTGTCTTCCAATCAGTGCATTCACCTAAAGCAGGTAAAACAATCATCTCAGAATTAGGAGCCTGTTATAACACAAAGCAAGCATGATTAGGGTTCTGTGATTGATTCAGTTGGTCATGGGTTCAAGTCCCGCAAGGATCACATACAACTACAAATGTACTGTATGTCACCTGGCATATATTATTAAATAGTGTTTAATATAGTTTTTAGTAACAGCCCATGTCATATTGAAGACCTATGACACCACACACACACACTCACACGTTATCCAGTCTGTTCTCAATGTTGGTCTTGAAGTTCTCTTTGTAGAACCTCATGGAGGACACAATTGAGCCAGTGGTCCAGTAGATCATGATGTTGGTCAGCAAGTCATCCAGGGTGAACTTCCTAAAAGACAGGAACCAGGCTTTATCAATGAACCAATCAACAGCCCTGGGTTGTATTCCTTCACCAATAAGAAACAAGTTGTCAGTTGCAAACTGTTCTGCTACGGTGTACACTACTGAATAAAACCCAGATAGTCCCTCTATTTCAGTTAGTGTTTTTCACATTTGGTTTCTAGTGAATAGGACTGTGAATGGGTGTTACCAAGGCAACATGTTCATGCGAATAGACTAGACTCATTGTTTTGAGGAGACATATAATGTTGTATTGAATGTTTCCCCTACAGTTTTGGCAGATCTGACCATCATTTGACAGAGTAATTCATGGGACAGCAACAAATTTATCCCATAATATATAAAAATAAATATATATTTCTCCACTCACAACCCAACGTAAGCAGGTGAACTGTTGCTTTTACCTCTCCAGCCCCCCATCTTTCAAGTCCCTGTTGTTGAAGTCAGTCCAGGTGGAGAACTTCTCCAGGATGTAAGCAGCCAGGCCTACTGGAGAGTCATTCACCCCACAACCTGCAGGGGGAGACAGTACACAATGATTAGTACGACTACTACAGCTAAGCCAAATAAGGTGCAAGAAAACAAAGCTGCATGAGAGCACCAGCTGTTCCGGACGACTGTGATGGTCTGTCCGCAGGGCCAGACAGATTACCAGGATGTGTAGTCAGAGCATGCACTGACCAACTGGCAAGTGTCTTCACTGACATTTTCAACCTCTCCTTGACAGAGTCTGTAATACCTACATACATATTTCAAGCAGACCACCATAGTACCTGTGCCCAAGAACGCCAAGGTAACCTGCCTAAATGACTAACGATCCGTAGAACTCACGTCCGTAGTCATGAAATGTTTTAAAAGGCTGGTTATTACACCTACTTGAGCATGCTGTTTATTGACTACAGCTCAGTGTTCAGCCTATTTCCCCTCAGGAGACGGAAAGGATTTTGCATGGGTCCTCAGATCCTCAAAACGTTCTACAGCTACACTATCGAGAACGTCCTGACTGGTTGCATCACCGCCTGGTATGACAACTGCATGGCATCCAAATGCAAGGCACCACAGAGGGTAGTGCGTACGGCACAGTACATCACTGGGGCCAAGCTTGCTGCCATCCTGGAACTCTAGACCAGGTGGTGTCAGAGGAAGGCCCTAAAGATTGTCAAAGACTCCAGCTGCCCATGTCATAGACTGTTCTCTCTGCTACTGCACGGAAGCGGTACCGATGCACCAAGTCTGGCTCCACTAAGGGTCCTTAACTTTACCCCTACCTACATGAACATATTACCTTTAACTTGTCTGACTCACTAGAGACCAAAGGAATTTACAGAGTTAGCCGTCCCTGAGACTGGGTGTGGTAACAGGACCTATTTCTATAGAAGAACCCCATTTTTATTCGCAGCTTCTTAACTAACTCATCAATATTCGAAAAAAAGAAAAAAAGGCAGCTTTACATCTATCGAGATATTTGTAAGCACGGACACGATCAATATGTACACCATCCAAAATGCATATGCTTAAATCAGACTTATTTTTATGCGCTCTAGAGAACAACATATACTTAGTTTTATCTGCATTCAGTATTTATTTCAGGTCAATCAAGTTTCTCTGTAATACAATGAAGGGAGACTGTAGTTCAGATAGAGCCTGGTCAACTGTGGGGGCAATAGCATACAGAACAGTATCATCCGCATACAAGTGCAGGTTACCATTTTTTACAGTCAAATATTGTTCATGTAAACAGTAGAAAGTATAGGACCCAGAATCCACCCCTGCGGGACACCTTTGTAATATCCAGGAAACCTGATTTAACAATATCAGTAGATATACATTGAGTTCTATCTGTCCAGTAATTTTTAAACCAGTTACATTCAGCCTGGTCCAGGCCAATTTGAGGAAAGCCTCTGAATTAGCAGTGAGTGATCAACAGTATCGAAAGCCTTTCTGACAGGTCAATGAAGAGGGCAGTACAATGTTGCCTTTTATCCATACAGTTAATTACATAATTTATAACTACGGATGCAGCAGATATAATGATATGAACTGGTCTAAAACCCAGCTGATGTACAGTACCAGTCAGAAGTTGACACCTACTCATTCAAGGGTTTTTCTTTATTTTTACTATTTTCTACACTACCGTTCAAAAGTTTGGGGTCACTTAGAAATGTCCTTGTTTTTGACAATTAAAATTACATCAAATTGATCAGAAATACAGTGTAGACATTGTTAATGTTGTAAATTACTATTGTAGCTGGAAATGGCAGATTTTTAATGGAATATCTACATAGGCGTACAGAGGCCCATTATCAGCAACCATCACTCCTGTGTTCCAATGGCACGTTGTGCTAGCTAATCCAAGTCTATCATTTTAAAAAGGCTACTTGATCATTATAAAACCCTTTGGCAATTATGTTAGCACAGCTGAAAACTGTTGTGCTGATTAGAGAAGCAATAAAACTGGCCTTCTTTAGACTAGTTGAGTATCTGGAGCATCAGCATTTGTGGGTTCGATTACAGGCTCAAAATGGCCAGAAACAAATAACTTTCTTCTGGAACTTGTCTGTCTATTCTTGTTCTGAGAAATGAAGGCTATTCCATGCGAGAAACTGAAGATTTCGTACAACGCTGTGTACTACTCCCTTCACAGAACAGTGCAAACTGGCTCTAACCAGAATAGAACGAGGAGTGGGAAGCCCCGGTGCACAACTGAGCAAGAGGACAAGTACAGTCGTTGCCAAAAGTTGAGAATGACACAAGTATTGGTCTCCACAAAATTTGCTGCCTCAGTGTTGATGATGGCAATTTGCATATACTCCAGAATGTCATGAAGAGTGATCAGATGAATTGCAAAGTCCCTCTTTGCCATGAAAATGTATCTTATTCCCCAAAAAACATTTCCACTGCATTTCAGCCCTGCCACAAAAGGACCAGCTGCCATCATGCCAGTGATTGTCTCGTTAACACAGGTGAGAGTGTTGACGAGGACAAGGCTGGAGATCCCTCTGTCATGCTGATTGAGTCAGAATAACAGACTGGAAGCTTTAAAAGGAGGGTGGTGCTTGAAATCATTGTTCTTCCTCTGTCAACCATGGTTACCTGCAAGGAAACACGTACAGTCATCATTGCTTTGCACAAAAAGGGCTTCACAGGCAAGGATATTGCTGCTAGTAAGATTGCACCTAAATCAACCATTTATCGGATCATCAAGAACTTCAAGGAGAGAGGTTCAATTGTTGTGAAGAAGGCGTCAGGGCGCCCAAGAAAGTCCAGCAAGCGCCAGGACCGTCTCCTAAAGTTGATTCAGCTGCAGGATCGGTGCACCATCAGTGCAGAGCTTGCTCAGGAATGGCAGCAGGCAGGTGTGAGTGCATCTGCATGCACAGTGAGGCGAAGACTTTTGGAGGATGGCCTGGTGTCAAGAAGGGCAGCAAAGAAGCCACCTCTCTCCAGGAAAAACATCAGGGAAAGACTGATATTCTGCAAAAGGTACAGGGATTGGACTGCTGAGGACTGGGGTAGTCATTTTCTCATTGTTTGGCTCATCCGGAAAACACCTTGTCCAAAGAAGACAATGTGAGCGCTACCATCAGTCCTGTGTCATGCCAACAGTAAAGCATCCTCAGACCATTCATGTGTGGGGTTGCTTCTCAGCCAAGGGAGTGGGCTCACTCACAATTTTGCCTAAGAACACAGCCATGAATAAAGAATGGTACCAACACATCCTCAGAGAGCAACTTCTCCCAACCATCCAATAACAGTTTGGTGACGACCAATGCCTTTTCCAGCATGATGGAGCACCTTGCCATAAGGCAAAAGTGATAACTAAGTGGCTCGGGGAACAAAACATCGACATTTTGGGTCCATGGCCAGGAAACTCCCCAGACCTTAATCCCATTGAGAACTTGTGGTCGATCCTCAAGAGGCGGGTGGACAAACAAAAACCCACAACTTCTGACAAACTCCAAGCATTGATTATGCAAGAATGGCCTGCCATCAGTCAGGATGTGGCCCAGAAGTTAATTGACAGCATGCCAGGGCAGATTGCAGAGGTCTTGAAAAAGAAGGGTCAACACTGCAAATATTGACTCTTTGTATAAACTGAATGTCATTGTCAATGAAAGCCTTTGACACTTATGGAATACTTGTAATTATACTTCAGTGTTACCATAGTAACTACTGACATAAAGATCTAAGAACACTGAAGCAGCAAACTGAAGCGCCTCACAAGTCCTCAACTGGCAGCTTCATTAAATAGTACCCACAAAACACCAGTCTCAACGTCAACAGTGAAGAGGCGACTCCAGGATGCTGGCCTTCTAGGCAGAGTTGCAAAGAAAAAGCCATATCTCAGACTGGCCAATAAAAAGAAAAGATTAAGATGGGCAAAAGAACAGACACTGGACAGAGGAAGATATGGCTTTTTCTTTGCAACTCTGCCTAGAAGGAAATTCCACAAATGAACTTAAGGCACACCTGTTAATTGAAATGCATTCCAGGTGACTACCTCAAAGCTGGTTGAGAGAATGCCAAAAGCATGCAAAGCTGTCAAGGCAAAGGGTGGCTACTTTGAAGAATCTCAAATGTAAATAACATTTTGATTTGTTTATCACTTTTTTGGTTACTAGATGATTCCATATGTGTTATTTCGTAGTTTTACTGTCTTCATTATTATTCTACAATGTAGAAAATAGTAAAAATAAAGAAAAACCCTGGAATGAGTAGGCGTGTCCAAACTTGACTGGTACTGTACATTTAGAATACACTTCAAAATAAGAAAGATCTTAGCTGAGAATTAATCAAGGATTCTAATATTTTAGCTAGGTAAGAAAGTATAGAAATAGGCTGATAATTATTTAGGTCTCAAGGGTCACCACCTTTGAAGGGGGAGTTCATGGGCCGCCTTCCAAACCTTGGGGATAGTACCAGATATAATCGTCAGGTTAAAATATGGGTTAATGATTCAGCGATCAGGGGAGCAGAGAGCAGCAGCAGAAATGGATCAGCTTGTGTGTGTGTGGTGGTGTTACGAGTACTACACACCAATGGTAAAACCAGAACAACAAGTCAGTCCATTCACTCCCATCCTCAAACACTCATTTAAAGCCTGAGAGTTGTGGATCATCAAAATGTCAGGTAAAACAAAGTTGTGCGATGACATTCTCACCAGCGGAGTCTGGCTTGGTGGCCTGGATGTGCAGGTAGCCAGTCTCTCTGAGGATCTCATAGACGTTCCTTTCCATGAAACCTACTGAACCAAACAACCTCCTGACATCCTCCCGGGTGAACCCAACCAGCCAGGGCAGGTAGCGGCCAATCAGGATTGAAAACAGGAAACCGAACCCCCTCTGTTTGCTAGTTAACATGTTGAGGTGGAGACCCTTCACACACCTACACAGTAGTACAGGAAGAGAACAGAGCGTGTAGTCAAACAGAGAAATCGTTCTGCTTGATGGTTGTAGTGTTGATGATCTGAATACATTTTATTCTGTGTTCACTAATGTCCCTGTGACCTAGCGTTTCCCAGATTCAACCTGGCGACCCCAAAGGATGCACCTTGTTTTTTTGCCCTAGCACTACACAGCTAATTCAAATACTCAAACGTGATGAGTTAAATCAGCTGTGTAGCAAACACCCAAATGTGCAGTCCCCAGGAGCGACTTTGGGACACGCTACCCTAACCCTTCCATATTTGCAGATCTGAAGGGTCTGGATATGTATAATCAGTGTAGTGGTGGAGCTGTGTATCTGAAGGGTCTGGATATGTATAATCAGTGTAGTGGTGGAGCTGTGTATCTGAAGGTTCTGGATATGTATAATCAGTGTAGTGGTGGAGCTGTGTATCTGAAGGGTCTGGATATGTATAATAAGTGTAGTGGTGGAGCTGTGTATCTGAAGGGTCTGGATATGTATAATCAGTGTAGTGGTGGAGCTGTGTATCTGAAGGGTCTGGATATGTATAATCAGTGTAGTGGTGGAGCTGTGTATCTGAAGGGTCTGGATATGTATAATCAGTGTAGTGGTGGAGCTGTGTATCTGAAGGGTCTGGATATGTATAATCAGTGTAGTGGTGGAGCTGTGTATCTGAAGGGTCTGGATATGTATAATCAGTGTAGTGGTGGAGCTTCCGCCATACTACTTCTACCTAACAGATCAAAGGGTAGGAGTTTCAGAGGGACGGACTAGAGAGAATTGAGGCCGGCTGTCTCTCTGCTCTTAGACTGCTTCCCGATTTTCCACCCTTCTTCCAAAGTGTACAGAAGCACTTTTTTTCCTCATGAATTAAGCACTACTGTCAACTCACTTCAGGCAATGCTTTCAACAATGATATGCTTTACAATCCATAACGGGGAGTGTGCATGTGTCTGCATCTAGAAAAGAGTGGATAATTGGGACTCTGTTCTTACTGTGGCTTCATCTGGGCCATATTAGTAGTGATGAGTGAGCCCCAGTCTCCTCCCTGCAGATAATACTCTGAGAAACCCAGACGCTCCATCAGCTTGTGGAAGACCCTCGCTGCAGCCAGAGAGTTAAACCCTGCAGGGAGAGACACCATAGAAGAAGAGCAGATACATTAGTATGACACCAGAGAAGAAGCCCATAGCCCTTAGTAACCCATCTATCCCTAGTAGTAAGACTTTACTGAATAGGGCTGGGTTAAAAAGCAAAAAAATGAATTAGCACAATCAGAAAATGACTCATTATAGTATAAGTGGGATATGTATTGGTATTATAGGTTCTACAACTCCTCCAGCCTGTGTGTGTCGTTGTCATGATGGGGTTACTGTAACCTAACCCTGTATTACTGTGGTGTGGAGTTATGATGGGGTTACTGTAACCTACCCCTGTATTACTGCTTTTTAATTACTGATAGTTTTCAGCTGTTGTCTTGGCTTTCCATGCCTTTTTGAACCTCCCTTTCTTCATGTGTTCAATACTTTTTCCCTGTGTCATTTCACATTATTACACAACTTAATTTCTGAACTTATTTGTTTTGGTTTCTTTGTATGTATGGATTTTATTTTATTTATTTTTATTTCACCTTTATTTAACCAGGTAGGTCAGTTGAGAACAAGTTCTCATTTGCAACTGCGACCTGGCCAAGACAAAGCAAAGCAGTGTGACAAATAACAACACAGAGTTACACATTAAACAAACAGTCAAAAACACAATAAAAAAATCTATATACAGAGTGCAAAATGTAGTGCAAAAATGCAGTAAGGTTAAGAGGTAGAACAATAAATAGACTATAGTGGTGACATAAATTACAGAAATTATCATTATTAACACAGGAATGAAAAATGTGCAAATTATGATGTGCAAATAGAGATACTGGAGTGCAAGATTAGTGAAAATAAACAAAAAATAAATATGGGGATGAGGTAGTAGTGTGGGCTATTTACAGAAGGGCTATATACAGGTGCAGCGATCGATAAGCAGCTTTGATAGCTGATGCTTAAAGTTATTGAGGGAGATAGGAACCTCTAGCTTCAATGATTTTTGCAATTCGTTCCAGTCATTGGCAGCAGCGAACTGGAAGGAATGGCGACCAAAGGAGGTGTTGGCTTTGGGGGTGACCAGTGAGATATACCTGCTGGAGCGCATGCTACGGGTGGGTGTTGCTATAGTGACCAGTGAGCTGAGATAGGGCGGGGATTTACCTAATAAAGACTTATAGATGACCTGGAGCCAGTGGGTTTGGCGACGAATATATAATGAAGGCCAGCCAACGAGAGCATACAGGTCGCAGTGGTGGGTAGTGTATGGGGCTTTGGTGACAAAACGGATGGCACTGTGATAGACTACATCCAATTTGCTAAGTAGAGTATTGGAGGCTAGTTTGTAAATGACATCGCCGAAATCAAGGATCGGTAGGATAGTCAGTTTTACAAGGGCATGTTTGGCAGCATGAGTGAAGGAGGCTTTATTGCGAAATAGGAAGCCAATTCTGGATTTAATTTTGGATTGGAGATGGTTGATGTGAGTCTGGAAGTTGAGTTTATAGTCTAACCAGATGCCTAGGTATTTGTAGGTGTCCACGTATTCTAATTCGGATCCGTCGAGAGTAGTGATGATAGTCCGGTGGGCGGGTGCTGGCAGCGTTCGATAGAAAAGCATGCACTTAGTTTTACTAGCGTTTAAGAGCAGTTGGAGGCCACGGAAGGAGTGTTGTATGGCATTGAAGCTTGATTGAAGGTTAGTAAACACAGTATCCAAAGAGGGGCCAGATGTATACAGAATGGTGTCATCTGCGTAGAGATGGATCAGAGCGTCACCAGCAGCGAGAGCGACATCGTTGATGTATATAGAGAAAAGGGTTGGCCCAAGAATTGAACCCTGTGGCACCCCCATAGAGACTGCCAGAGGATCGGACAATAGACCCTCCGATTTGACACACTGAACTCTGTCTGCAAAGTAGTTAGCGAACCAGGCAAGGCAGTCACTTGAGAAACCAAGGCTGTTGAGTCTGCCAATAAGAATGCAGTGATTGACAGAGTCGAAAGCCTTGGCCAGGTCGATGAAAACGGCTGCACACTACTGTCTTTTATCGATGGCGGTTATGATATCGTTCAGTACCTTGAGCGTAGCTGAGGTGCACCCATGACCAGCTCGGAAACCAGATTGCATAGCAGAGAAGGTACGGTGGGATTCGAAGTGGTCAGTTATCTGTTTGTTAACTTGGCTTTCGAAAACTTTAGAAAGGCAGGGCAGGATGGATATTGGTCTATAACAGTTTGGGTCTAGAGTGTCTCCTCCTTTGAATAGGGGGATGACCGCGGCAGCTTTCCAATCTCTAGGGATCTCAGACGATACGAAAGAGAGGTTGAACAGGCTAGTGATAGGTGTTGCAACAATTTTGGCTGATAATTTCAGAAAGAGAGGGTCCAGATTATCTAGCCCAGCAGATTTGTAGGGGTCCAGACTTAGCAGCTCTTTCAGAACATCAGCCGTCTGGATTTGGGTGAAGGAGAAGCGGGGGGGGCTTGGGCAAGTAGCTGCCGGGGGTGCAGAGCTGTTGGCCGGGGTAGGGGTAGCCAGGTGGAAAGCATGGCCAGCTGTAGCAAAATGCTTATTGAAATTTTCGATAATCGTGGATTTATCGGTGGTAACAGTGTTTCCGAGCCTCAATGCAGTGGGCAACTGGGAGGAGGTGCTCTTATTCTCCATGGACTTTACAGTGTCCCAGAACTTTTTGGAGTTAGTGCTACAGGATGTTGGGTTGTTACCAACATCTGGTGAAAATTTCATGTCAATAGCACCTTTGGAAATATATTTACTGAGAAAAATGGTGATGTGTTCAATACTTATTTCACCCGCTGTATGTATGTATGTATGTATGTATGTATGTATGTATGTATGTATGTATGTATGTATGTATGTATATATACACACATACATACATACACTGCCAGTAATTTATTACCGCCAACGTTTCGGCAACACTTTGTTCCCTCTGTGATGATGCTTACTAGGCATTATGGTTGAACCAAAAGATGACATGTTAAATTAAATATGAAACTGTGTGTGAGATTGAACAATGTACGGTTTCTGACTGCAGAAATTGGGTGGCTGGTCTCAGACGATCCCGCAGGTAAAGAAGCCGGATGTGGAGTTCCTGGGTTAGCGCGGTTACACGTGGTCTGCGGTTGTGAGGCCGGTTGGACCTACTGCCAAATTCAATATAACAACGTTGGAGCCAGTTTATGGTAGAAAAATTTACATTAAATTCTCTGACAACAGCTCTGGTGGACATTCCTGCAGTCAGCATGACAATTGCACGCTCCCTAAAAAATTGAGACAACCCAGCACAAGGTGCACCTGTGTAATGATCATGCTGTTTCATCAGCTTATTGATATGCCACATGTCAGGTGGATTGATTATCTTGGCCAAGGAGAAATACTCACTAACAGGGATGTAAACAAATGTATGGACAACATGAGAGAAATAATCTTTTTGTGCTTATGGAAAATAAATAGTTATTTTATTTCAGCTCATGAAACATGGGACCAACACTTAGTATGTTGTGTTTATATTTTTGTTCAGTGTACATTCGTACAGTTTGTTGACTGTGTCCAGCTCACTAATATTCACCAAAATGAAAGCTAGACAGTCAGATATTAGGAAATATATGCAGCCGTTTGGACCTCGTTGAAGACCGAATGCGGCAAAAGGAGTTTGACACCCTGCTTTACAGGATGCTTATGCTCCAAGAACAACTCCTCACCTTGCTTATGAGGGGCCTCGGAGAAGCCATACCCAGGGATGGAGGGGCAGATGACCTCGAAAGCCAGACTGTCCAGCGAGTCAGTGAGTAGGGGCAGGATCCTGTAGAACTCGTAGACAGAGCCAGGCCAGCCGTGCACCAGCATTAGAGGCAATACCCTCTGGCCCTCACGCCGAGCTGGACGCACATGGACGAAGTGTACATCCAATCCTGAAGGAAGAGGAAGCAGGGGTTAGAGGATGGGAGGTATAATGCTTTGTATCTTATAAGAATGTATGAGCCTTTATAATGTCTTATTCTCTATATCAACATGAACTGATTTGAATGATTATTCCTGACAAATACCAAACAGAGTGAGACAGACAGCAACAGGCACTATAAAGATCATGATCATCAAGGCCTACTAACCCTCTATATTGGTTTTGAAGTGGGGGTACTTGTTGAGTATTGTAATCTGCTTCTTCCAGTTAAACTTATGCCTCCAGTAGGAGACCACCTTCTTCAGGTAGGTAGAGTTGAAGCCGTACTGGAAGCCTGCGTTCTCCAGTGGCTCAGTGTACCGAGTCCTGTCAATACGTTCATACAGGTCCTTTAGAGGAGGACCATGATGAAGAGGAGGAGGAAGAAGAAGACCTGTGTTAGGCCTGTTGTGGTCATACAAAGTTACATGTTCTTCTCTTGATTTTCACATGAAATGAAAGATACTCAATCATAACCCACTGGGCACACCACATCACTTCAACATGGATAATTGGGTAATATTTAGTTGAGACGTTGATCAATGAGATTACAACCTATATTCACTCACTCAAAAAGAGCCAAAAGTTAGCTGAACTTCCAATGTGTTGTCACTATGCTTTCAACCATCTAAAAGCACAACCAAATTCCAATGGGAAAAACAACGTCTGATTTTTGGTTTAGTTGTCACCGAAATATCTATTACTGCAAAATGGGAATACAACGTCAGATATTTAGATTATTTATACAACAAATTAATGTATTATCACTGTGCTTCATCTAATAGCAGAACCAAATGACCTGGATTAATCTAATAGCAGAACCAAATGACCTGGATTAATCTAATAGCAGAACCAAATGACCTGGATTAATCTAATAGCAGAACCAAATGACCTGGATTAATCTAATAGCAGAACCAAATGACCTGGATTAATCTAATAGCAGAACCAAATGACCTGGATTAATCTAATAGCAGAACCAAATGACCTGGATTAATCTAATAGCAGAAGCAAATGACCTGGATTACAGTTGAAGTTACTGTTCTCCATGCTCCCGTCCGGCAGGCGGTACAGTTGCATCAAGGCTCAGCCAAACAGACTCTTAAACAACTTCTATCGACTGGCTGTAAGACAATTAAATGGCTAACAAATAATAATAATAAACTTTATTTATATAGCACCCATCACAGAAAGAATCACAGAGTGCTTTACAAGTAGCAAGTATACCATTTAAAAAAACATCATACTAACATAAAAACATAAAACATAAAAGCACAATCAATTAAAAGCTTGTCTAAATAGTAGTGTCTTCAGCTGCTTTTTAAAAGAAACAATAGAATCGGCCACACGCAACGACAAGGGCAGGGCATTCCACAATTTTGGAGCAGTCGCCTGGAAGGAACGATCTCCCCTAGTTTTAAGGCGGGTTTTAGGTACCATCAGGAGATTCTGACCTGAGGAGCGAAGAATACGAGACGAAGAGTAAGGGGTCAACATGTCAGTGATGTATTGAGGCGTCTGTCCATGTAGTGCTTTAAAAGTTAAAATTTTAAAATCAATTCTGTATTTTACCGGTAGCCAGTGGAGAGTAAATAAAATAGGAGTAATGTGTGCCCTTCTGTTTGTTCCTGTTAAAAGCCTGGCTGCGGCATTTTGAACCAGTTGAAGACGCCTCAGAGAACAATTGTTAAAACAAGTAAAAAGAGAATTACAATAATCTAACCGTGAAGAAATAAAAGCATGAATGATCATCTCCATGTTAGTTTTGGGCAGTATTGTTCTTAATTTAGAGATATTTCTCAATTGATAAAAACAGTTTCTGACCAGCTGTCTAGAATGACCATCCAGGGACATCGATTGGTCAAACAGAACACCAAGGTTTCTTAGGCTCGTCTGGACAGAGGAGTCCAAGGAACAGAGGTGTTGTTTAATTTGCGATATTTTTTGTTCTGGAGCAATGATCATAGTTTCAGTCTTTTTTGTATTCAGTTGTAGAAAATTGTTATATAACCAAGACTTAATGCATGATAGACATTCCAATAAATCCGTTAATTTTTCAAACTCAGAATCATTAAAAGAGCAGTACAACTGAATGTCATCAGCATAAAAGTGATAAGACACATTTTTAAAATTTCTGATTAGGTGCACCGCTTTGAGTGTGTCAAGAACTGCAACGCTGGGTTTCGCGTGTGTATCAAGAATGGTCCACCACCCAAAGGACATCCAGCTAACTTGGATAGTTCCATCTGAGCCACTGGCTTAATCCCATTCTTTAATGTGTATTTTTGGCTGAGTTGGAGGCTTGAATCTAACATATCATTGGTTAATAGGCTATTTATTCTATTTCAAACCAAATATCAACATTTGAAGGAGATATCTTCTGCTTGGATAGTTCTGTTCGTGTCACTGACAGTCTGGCTTTAATTCTAGTTAGTCTACAAATCAATAATGAATATGTTGGAATCACGTCTCCATCTCAACCAAACATCTAAATGCACTTTCAATATAGTTTTATTTGATTTAGTCCTATTCGTTAACTTAGATATTTGGTTGAAATATAAATCATTAATTTGTAGACAAACTAGAATTAAAGCCAGGCCTAGTCATTGGCACAGATGTTGATATTTGGATTGTCTTGACAACCAAACAATTCAATATCACTAAATATCATTACATTTAACAGAGCTTGAAACCCTAGGCCTGTTGTATTGTCTATGTTTAGTTGAATTCTGGGTTGAATTGAAACAATAGCTGTTGATGATTTTGCTAATGCTATATAGCATCATTGATGATACTGTATATGATTGATAAAATATGGTCACATTTCATTTGCTATGTTAAACCTACCCTTTGGAATGACTGATAGCAACAGTGAATCTCTTTTGTTTTTAAGTGGAGATCTTTTAACAATCATTCTCAGGATAGCACATTGGTAAGAGTCAGTGCCAAATATCATGGTTAGCTGTAGATAGATCAATTCTCCAGCATGTAGATTCCACATCACAATATGTTGGCAAATTAAGTAGATTCTACCAGTTTGTGCCCAGTGGAAACTTATGCTTTTGTCTAAAATTGAATTACTTGTATCTCTTCATCGGAAGTTTGGACCTCAAAGGGGAAAACCTTCTCATCCTCTGACTGAGGCTTCTCTCCTGCCCCCCACCACCCATCCCCTGTAGGAATGCTCTTGGTCTTCCTCCCTTGATACACCCGGTAATAACAGGTCAGCAGCCCGCCCAAGGCCACCGCAGACCCGGCCACCAAGAGCTGCTGCTGCTGGGTAGGATCCAGGCTGGAGAAGGCCTGTCTGGAATACAAACAACCCGGAAATAAAAAGTTACCATCACAAACCAGGTTTCCATCCAACCTTTCTATGAGAGTTATGAACGTCGGATAAACATTTGTAGGTAAACTTTCCAAATGTTGACAATCCACGCTAGATAAAGGTGGGATCTTTTTGTCTGTAAAATTAATTAAGCGAGAAATGCCATTGGAAACGCTTTTATCAGCAAATATTGATATAACAATAATAAATCAAAGTAATCTTGGAGTCACGCAATGCCATGTTGTGTGGTCCACCCACTACTACTCAATGCCATGTTGTGTGGTCCACCCACTACTACTCAATGCCATGTTGTGTGGTCCACCCACTACTACTCAATGCCATGTTGTGTGGTCCACCCACTACTACTCAATGCCATGTTGTGTGGTCCACCCACTACTACTCAATGCCATGTTGTGTGGTCCACCCACTACTACTCAATGCCATGTTGTGTGGTCCACCCACTACTACTCAATGCCATGTTGTGTGGTCCACCCACTACTACTCAATGCCATGTTGTGTGGTCCACCCACTACTACTCAATGCCATGTTGTGTGGTCCACCCACTACTACTCAATGCCATGTTGTGTGGTCCACCCACTACTACTCAATGCCATGTTGTGTGGTCCACCCACTACTACTCAATGCCATGTTGTGTGGTCCACCCACTACTACTCAATGCCATGTTGTGTGGTTCCACTCTAGCATGCTGGAAAATAAACTATTATCATGTACCCACTCTAGCATGGTGGAAAATAAAGTATTATCATGTACCCACTCTAGCATGGTGGAAAAGAAAGTATTATCATGTACCCACTCTAGCATGGTGGAAAATAAAGTATTATCATGTACCCACTCTAGCATGCTGGAAAATAAAGTATTATCATGTACCCACTCTAGCATGCTGGAAAATAAAGTATTATCATGTACCCACTCTAGCATGCTGGAAAATAAAGTATTATCATGTACCCACTCTAGCATGGTGGAAAAGAAAGTATTATCATGTTCCCACTCTAGCATGGTGGAAAAGAAAGTATTATCATGTACCCACTCTAGCATGCTGGAAAATAAAGTATTATCATGTACCCACTCTAGCATGCTGGAAAATAAAGTATTATCATGTACCCACTCTAGCATGCTGGAAAATAAAGTATTATCATGTACCCACTCTAGCATACTGGAAAATAAAGTATTATCATGTACCCACTCTAGCATGGTGGAAAATAAAGTATTATCATGTACCCACTCTAGCATGCTGGAAAATAAAGTATTATCATGTACCCACTCTAGCATGCTGGAAAATAAAGTATTATCATGTACCCACTCTAGCATGCTGGAAAATAAAGTATTATCATGTACCCACTCTAGCATGGTGGAAAATAAAGTATTATCATGTACCCACTCTAGCATGCTGGAAAATAAAGTATTATCATGTACCCACTCTAGCATGGTGGAAAATAAAGTATTATCATGTACCCACTCTAGCATGGTGGAAAATAAAGTATTATCATGTACCCACTCTAGCATGGTGGAAAATAAAGTATTATCATGTACCCACTCTAGCATGGTGGAAAAGAAAGTATTATCATGTACCCACTCTAGCATGGTGGAAAATAAACTATTATCATGTACCCACTCTAGCATGCTGGAAAATAAAGTATTATCATGTACCCACTCTAGCATGCTGGAAAATAAAGAATGCATATTTTCCATTTGTTTTCCTCCTTCTCAACATGAAATAAAAGCCTATGGTCCATGATGGACATTTATCTGTACACACACACGTAGGGCCCATGCAGCCTGACTGGAGAATGTTTTAGGTACAAACCGGTCCATGTTGCCGGCTGCATACAATCTATTTTGGACAGTAAGGTGACGCTACTCAATGTCGCCATCTGCTGGCCTTTGGGCTAGAAGCTGGTTAGCTTTAGAAAACCCTGAGTAGATCTAGCTTGCTCCTCTGATTAGCAAGGGGTAGTCTGTGTTCAGTTTGATTGTGTATTAAAAACACAGTTTAAGATGGTTGAGGGGTTTTCTCCAGTAGTTTGAAAAGGGAAATGGCACTTCTCTGGAAAATGTCTGAGTTTGCAACAGTAACCAAGGGGGACTCAGTGAAAGATCAATAGATGCGGTAAAGAGGTCAATGGAACTGGACCAAAACAATGGAAATGCCATGGAAACACATGGGGGAAAAGATGCTCATTGCCCCCCAGCAAAACTATCCTACATTTAGGCTATTGTTTACATGTGTATTTCACACATGTTGAGGTAAAAATCTGAGTAAAATGCTTGTATGAATGTCAACCCAAATATATTTTCATGTCATCACCAAGAAATGTGAGTTATAGATCTGTCATTCTCATTGAAAGCAAGTCTAAGAAACAGTAGATGTGTTCTATGTGCATCATTTCTATGCTTCCCCTTCTTAAATATATATATATATATATTTTTTTTTTTTTTTTGTGTGTGTTTTGTACACCAGCTTCAAAACAGCCGAAATTACTATATCTGTGGTTGTGGAAAATATATTTCACAACTGTTTAGATGGTACAATGATTCTCTACACTATACTTGCTAGTTGTCACAAAGAAATAAGGCCAACTATTAGAATTTTTGCAACCAAAAAATAGCGGTGCGATTTCTGCATTTGCACCTTTAAAAACAACAGGCCTCCAACCCCGGATTTCTCTATCCTAACTATGCTACCAGTTTATACTAACGGGAGTTAGCATTTAGCGGTCACTTCTTCTAACCCTGAAAAGGGAAGACTAAATGTTATGCAGCGAAAATAGACAAATATATCCTAATGAATTTTGGTAATCACATTGTGGGCCTGTTACAAAACATCAATCATGATTTGACGAATATCCACTTTGTTATATCAGATGAGTTAAATGCGCGCCGATAATCAGTCCTTCTTATCCGCCACGGTCTGCGTTCCATTTACCTATTCAGTCTTTACCATCTTTATAGGCTATGCATATACTCTTACACAATGGTTTGATCAAACATGCCCTATTTATCCACATAAAGAAGTACTCACTTCAGAACTTCAATTGTCTGCATGGTTACTCAGGACTCCAGTTCCAAAGTGCGCTCATGTCTGTGCGTCATTGGTTGAAGTCTGGACGTTTGCTGCATTCAAATAAACTGGGAACTCGGAAATCTCCGACTTCAGCGCTTTCAAGACAAATAGGAACTCGCAAAAATAAAAAAAAATATTTTCGCAACCTCCCGCATCTTTATACAGTAAGACACCCCCCTTACCTGGTTGTCTAGGTCTTAATTGAAAGGAAACAACAAAAACCTGCAGCCACTCGACCCTCATGGAATGAGTTTGACATGTCTGGCCAGTCTTAGCCTGAAAGTAACCACTGTAATGAAAGATACTGTTACCTTCTAACTGTGGTCTAAAAGTAGGCCTAATGCTAGAATGTATAAATAGCCAATCATCCCTAAATCCAATAATAGCCAATAAAGTCTAGCCCTAGGCCTATTTAGTTTAGTGTCACTTATAGAAAAACAGACATTTAGATTTTTGACAAATCTATTGGTGTGCAGGCTCTCATGACGTTTCATAATATTTTTCCATGATTCATTATTTAGCTTTAGCCTACAACCAAGCAAACAAAATGGGGTAAACTGCTCTACAAAACGGGCGCACCTAGTTAGCTACGTGATATCTCTTGGGTCCTCCTCTTAGGCCTTGATCACACCAACAGTCGATTTGCGTTTGGTACATTTAATTCCAATGGAACGCAGCGTTGTCTTGCAGCATTGTGGTGCACACGTCCCCACCAAACTTTCATCTCCCAGCACAAAGTCAAAAGACAATTATTGGTTGAATTGCTGATAGGCTTCTGGCCAAGCATACCTTTAAACAGTTTGGTAAATGTGATGCAGAATATCTGTGGGTTCTGTGGTCAGTGTGACTAACTGGACGTGTGACTAACTGCATTGTAGGCGAACCCATTTCTCAACTTTGTACATACTGTAGTCCCTTGTCTGGAATGCATTATATTGTGTATTTAGATTGGGCATGGATTTAACCTGACGATTATATCTATCCCCAAGGTTTGGAAGGTGTTGAATATTTTTAGGCCTATGATCCAAAGAACAGAATTGGAAGGTTATGAGATTTGTGAGATTTTCCACTGTTTAAATTAGAAAACACAGTAGGTTATTCAGTAAACACGTAGAGTAGCAACATAGGGCAGCAGAATGATAAAAGGTTATTAAATAACCCATAGAATAGCAACAGAATAGAGTAACTGTCAGAGCAGTCAGCAAAGCCCAAGAAAATAGTATATGGCTCTGTAGAGTGCACTTAGACATGCACCAGCCATAATATATGCATGGCCATATTATTGTTTGTCATATTGCTATGGTGACGACAGGTACTGAGAATTATGTATGCATGGCTATATTACTGTTTGTGCTATTACTATGGTTTCAAATATGTTGGATCATTTCCAAGGTATATTCATTTACATTTTATTATGCATATGCATTATTAGAACATATTGCCTTATATTTTATAGAAGCTTGAAGCAGTGTCTGAGACAATAACCTTTTCTCAGTTCTGTACAGACACTCCTGAGGCCTTGAAACACCCTGGTCTAGTTGACGGGTCGAAACTATGTATCATCTCCTTTGAGCCCTGTGTGTGTGTCAATGCTAAAGAATCTTTCCAGCTGTGCCTACAGAAACGTATCAGACGGAAGACGGCCCCATACATCTGCTCCTCTCAGACCACCTTGCTCTTTATCTATTGGTTCTTTGGGAGTATGAGCAGGTGCAGTCCTGAGAGTTTGTACTATTGCTGGGGTTTCGCCGCTCACTGCCAAAGGGGCGTAGACAACTCAGGACAAAAGGCTTTGAAACAATAGTGGGAGAAAGTCAGAAGGAGGGACTCCTTTACATATGAGGGAAGGAACATGCATGCTAAATATTGTATAAGTGAAGTGTTCTGAGGCTGGGAGACAGGATGCTCTGCAGACCACCCTCAGACTGTTTTTCTTCTGTAAATAAAGTCTACATTACTTTTACAAACTCTGAACGTGTCTTACTTTAAAGAAAAGGGAAGATTTTCCACAACAAAAGGCAGCCCTTGTACTCCCCCTTTACAAAGGTGGTGACCCTTGTGACCTAGATAACGATCTCAAAATGTTCTTACCTAGCAAAAATATTAGAATGCTTGATTCATTCTCAGCTAAGATATTTCTTATCAATTAATTGTATTTTAAATGTACATCAGGTCGGGTTTTAGACCAGGTCATATCATTATCTCTGCTGCATCCGTAGTTATAAATTATGTAGTTAACTTTATGGATAAAAGGCAGCATTGTACTGCCCTCTTCATTGACCTGTCAAAGGCTTTCGATACTGTTGATCACTCACTGCTAATTCAGAGGCTTTCCTCAAATTGGCCTGGACCAGGCTGAATGTAACTGGTTTAAAAATTACTGGACAGATAGAACTCAATGTATATCTACTGATATTGTTAAATCAGGTTTCCTGGATATTACAAAGGTGTCCCGCAGGGGTGGATTCTGGGTCCTATACTGAATGTCTTCATACTACTGCGAAGCTTCTCGGGACCAATCTTCAAACCATTAAATTATAATTCTGGTTGTTTAATGTTTTAGAGACTCCTGAAACAACCAGCAAACCACGCTGTCATCTTGTGAAACAATGGATGTAAAGAGTCTAGCTAGCTGAAACACTTACTGTACAATTTGTAAGCTTGTCTTGATGACATTTGTCATGCAATGCAGATGAAGTAACGTAGCTAGCTAACTATATTCTTGCTTGTTACGTTCTAGCTCCCAAAGGGAGGGGAGCCTGACAACCCACTGCTCGGGCCACCGATGCCAACAAGGGAGGTACGGAGTCGTGGTGCGATAAAAGGACACAAACACCAAATACCGTACAAAACAGGGTTTATTTAGCCACTGTAATAGTGTGAATAATAAACAATAACTTTCTGGGAAAAGGGGAGGGCTGGACGGACCAAAGCAAAGAAATAAACTAAATTCCCCCACCCCTAATCTGTACTAACCCGGCCCCAAATAGAATATATAATCCCTACACTGGCACACGGTCGAGGCGCCCTAACAAAACTTAGAGTTGGTGGTCCGCCCAGGTCTAGCTGGTGTTTCTAGACAAAGAAGTATACCTACGGGTGATGTATACCCAGGGGTAGCTCTAAATCTACTCCCCAACTCCCTGTGAACAAAAGAAGGGAAACAAATAATAATTAACCCAAAATTATAAGGATCCAAAGGATCCACAAACAAACATTTTTCTACCTCCTGTTGCTACAAGTCAAAACCATGGAACACAAACTAGTTTTACACACATAAACAGTTAAAGACTATCAAAAACATTTGATTCTAACTGTTATATATATATATATATATATATATATATATATATATATATATATATATATATATAATCCCCACACAGGGTACAAACCACACCAAAACCAGCAGCAGTCTTCTAGCTACTTCTTCTTCTTCTTTCAGGTTTTATTGGCGGTTGGCAACTCATCTCAAAGGTGCATTACCGCCACCTACTAGACTGGATTGTGGGTATTAGAATGACATCAAAGGAGATATCTATATAAATAATAAATAATAATAATAAAAATCATAATAATAAAAAATAAAAGTAAAAAGAAAAATAAAATAATATATATATATATATATCCGGTTAAATTCTTTCGCTTAGCCCAGTTTTTTTCAAAAACAAAATTAATAACTTGTGTGTTTTCCCAGATGTTTTCCCTAATAAATGCTCAAGTGTAATGCTTTGTTCATCCATTTGTGCCTTTAATTCTGTCCTATCTTCTTCATATTCTTTGCAGTCTAACAATATATGCTTCACTGTCTCTTGTACATTACAATAAGTGCATAATCCAGTGGGGTGTTTTCCTATTCTGTACAATGTTGTATTTAAACCAGTGTGACCCATTCTAAGGCGTGAAACTAACATCTCCTCCCTTGGGCTTCTGCCCATCTTCATGCTTGTGACTACTTGATTTTGTATACTGTATAAATGACGTCCTGTATCCGCTGTGTTCCAATATTCCTGCCATATTTTAAGTGAATGTTGCTTTATGATGGTTTTAACCTCTACTCTACTTATTGGTATGTGCACATCTACTGTTTCATGCTTTATAGAGTTTTTTGCTAGCATATCTACAGCTTCATTTCCTTCCACCCCTACATGAGCAGGAACCCAAAGGAAGGAGACAGCTATTCTTTTATTATGAAGTGTGAGAAGCAAGTGGAGTATTTGATGAATGAGGTCTTGTCTACATGATGCTCTCCCAGATTGAATACTTAATAATGCTGATAAGCTGTCTGAGGCTATAACGACACCTTGTTTCTGATTATTTTCTTCCACCCACCCTAACGCCAGTAAAATTGCTACTAACTCCACTGTGTAGACTGACAGGTAGTCTGTTGTCCTCTTTTTGACTGCTACTTCATACCGAGGAATAAACAATGCTGCACCAGTACGGCCTGTTTCTGGCTGCTTTGATCCATCCGTAAATATAAATAATTCCTCTTGATACTGCTCTACATAGTTTTGAACTATTATCCACTCCGGCATTATTTTTGAGTTTTCTTTTAGTATTTGTTGTAAGCTTATATTCACAGATGGTTTTATACATTTCCAGGGTGGTATCGTTGATATTGCCACAGTGGGTCCTATTTGCAGCTGATTGAGACCTGCATTTTGAGCCTTAGCATTCCCCACCCATCCGAAGCTGTGAAAATTGCTTTTACTATGCTCAGCGCATTCTTGCAAGACAGTTTTTGTGGGGTGCTTCATACTATGTCCTTGTAAATTTGTCCAATACGCCAACATGATCTTGACCCTCCTAATACGTAGCGGCATCTCTCCTGCCTCCACCTGTATTGCAGTTACCGGTGATGTTTTAAATGCTCTAGTACAAATCCGAAGTGCCTGTGCCTGTTCTACATCAAGTTTTTTAAGGTTAGATTCCGATGCTGACATATACGCTAAGCAACCATAGTCAGAGGCAGTTCTCATGAGAGCCTGATAAATGTTTATTAGCGATGCTCTACTTGCTCCCCAGTCACGCCCTGATAGGCATCTCAACACGTTATTGATCTTCTTACATTTATTTCTGACCTTATCTATATGTTGGCACCAAGTTAGCCTCTCATCAAAGAGAACTCCTAAAAACCTCACCACCTTAACCTGTTCCAAATCTTGTAGATAGATAGGTACTTTATTGCTCCCCCGGGGGGGAAATTTCATTGTCAAGCAGCTACAACAAAACACAGGGCAGGTGCAAAATGCCACAACGAAAAGTACACAAAAAACAGATACACGGTACATGATACATAGAGCGGCAGTATGAAAAAGTATAGAAATACAAGATATCTGGAGTGCAAAAAAAAAAAGCTATAAAAGGACATTGCATAGTATGAGTGGTTGGCTGAATATGTACACTATACATTGGTGGATGTTGGATGGTTAACTATACTATACAGGTCGATACAATTGTCCATACAATTGTCCATACAATTTCAGTGGCACTACTTTGTGGCGCTTAGAGAAACATATGACTTGAGTTTTTTGGATTGAGAGTTTAAATCCCCATTTATAAGTCCATTGTTCAACTTTCTCTATTGCATTTGGCATTTTTTTCCTTAGGTATTCTAAATTTCGACCCCTAACCCAGAGTGCTCCATCGTCTGCATATAGTGACTTACCTACATTTCCGCTTATCTGATCAAAAATGTCATTTATCATAATATTAAACAGTATGGGGCTGCAAACACTACCTTGTGGGATACCATTTTCCACAATATGCCTACTTGAATACTCTGTACCAACCTTAACTTCTATTGTTCTTCTGTCCAGGAAGTCTAATACCCACCCGAATAATTTACCTTTTATTCCTAATTTGTCAAGTTTTATAAGTAGTCCATCCTTCCACAGCATATCATATGCTTTTTCGATGTCAAAGAATACAGCAATTACATTTTCCTTATTAGTTTGTGCTTTCCTAACTTCTGCTTCTAAGCACAAAACAGTGTCCATAGTCCCCCTACCCTTACGAAATCCAGACTGATACGCTGAAAAAAGACCCTTACCTTCCATATAGTAACTTAACCTATCTGTTACCATCCTTTCCATACTTTTCCCTAATTGTGATGTTAACGCTATAGGTCTATAACTTGACGGGTCTACCTCATTTTTACCAGGTTTGAGTATTGGGACTATCACTGCCTGTTTCCATTCAAACGGGATTCTACCTGTATTCCATATCATATTTATCAGCCTTAATACTACCTCCATTGACATATCTTTCATATGCCCTAGCATGCTATAACATACAGCATCTTTCCCTGGTGTTGTTTGTCGTGCATTTAGGATAGCCCTTTTTAACTCAAATATAGTAAAAGGCAGGTCCATATCTCCTCCTGATGCAGTTCTACTTTCTTTTATTCCAGGGTTTTCCAACAGTGTCTGGTTCCTATGCTGCTTATCTACTGTGGATACATTTCCAGAACTGTGGATTTTCACATAAGTTTCTACCAAAAGCTCTACTTTTTCTGCATTACTAACTACATTCTTATTATTGCTACATAACACTGGCATTTCCACCTTTCTACCTAACCCACTCATTCTTCTAATTGTTCCCCATATATCTGACAACTGAGTTTCACTTCCAATTTTATTGCAATACTGTCTCCAATACATGCGTTTGGCTGATCTAATCGTTTTTCTAACTACTGCTTGTGCCCTTTTATAGCTAATTAAAGTTTCTAGTGTGTGATGATCTTTAAGCTGTCTAAATGCTTTATTTCTTATTTTAACTGTTGTTCTACAGCTCTCATTCCACCACGGCACGCTTTCCCCCCGTTTATTTCCTGTACTTTTAGGAATGGTTTCTTCTGCTGCTTGTATAATGGCTGCAACTACTGCACTATTCATTTCCTCCACATCTGTTATGTCTCTACTCATTATTTCTACACACTTAGTCTCATTAATTTCTTGAAATGCCTGCCAATCAGCTTTATCTAATTTCCACCTAGGTATTTCCGCTTCCCCTTCCTGATGCACCTCTATGCCAATCCTAGTTATTATTGGATAGTGATCACTACCCACTGTCCATCTACTTATTACTTCCCATGCACTAACTCCTGCAATTCCAATTGACACTAGTGTTAGATCAATAGCACTTTCTGTATTGTTTGAACTATTATACCGCGTGCCCTTTCCATCATTAATACACACCAGCTCCTTATCATCTATACATTTCTCTATTACTAATCCATTTATATCTGTGTTTTGACTTCCCCATAATGTGCTGTGTGCATTAAAATCCCCACATATCACTATTTTGCCCTGCATTGATCCGCAAATTAATTCCAACATATCAGTACTTAATTTATTGCAAGGATTGTAAAAATTGGTTATTTTTATACTATTTTCCCCTGACCATACTTCAATTACAACAGATTCATGTTCTTTCCCTTTACTAATGAGTTTATATCTTACCCCACTTTTAACAAAAGTTACTACCCCTCCACCTTTTCTTGTTTCTCTATCTCTCCTAATTGAAGTATATCCATACAGTACAAAGTCCAACTGTGGTTTTAACCATGTTTCTTGCACACATATTATATGAGGTCTATCTGCTAAATCTGAGACAAAATTCTTGAATTCCTGTCCATTTGCTATAAGGCTTCTGGAGTTCTATTGTAATATAGTTAATATCATAAAGAGCCACCAGCCCATGTCTGCGAGCTTGCGCTTCCTGCCATTATCATTTCTTCCACTACCTCACAGCTAAGCCCTTTTATTCCTAGATATTTTTCAGCTGATTTAACTATTATTTTGATCTTTTCTGTCTTTCTGTCTGTCTGTGCCGAGCAGTTTATCACCTCAACCATAAACATTACAAAATCATTTTTTCCCATAACTAACAAATCCTTTTTTGCCTCAATTGTTTCACATTTCTCACAAGACCTATTTTTATTTTCTCTGGTTTCTGGTTTATAGGCTTCTTTGTCCTTAGACACTTTCTTTACAGCTTCTGCATATGTTATTCCTTGCAGTGATCTCACTCGCTGCACTTCCACTGCTCTCTTGCTAACTTCACATCCACGGTAAGCTGCACTGTGCTCCCCTCCACAGTTACAGCATTTCAGCTTTACTCCTTCTCCACATTTCCCATACTCATGTTCGCCTGAACACCTACCACATCTTTGTTTACCCTTACACACTGCTGCTACATGGCCATATCTCTGGCACTTAAAACATCTCAATGGGGGAGGGATGTATGGCCTAATCTCGTAGCTCATGTAACCTATGTATATCTTACTTGGAAGTCTTGCTTCATCAACCTTAATCATTACAGACAGGCTATCGCACTTCTCCCCGTTTCTGGTTGTTTTAAGGCGTTTTACCTCCAACACTTTTGCCCCTGTTACGTTGTCTCTGATTTGATCTTCTGTAACATTTACCGGTATTCCTGTGATAACTCCTCGAACCAACGCCTTGTTTTCAGTCGGGACACACTTTATTCTCTTGCCATCTATTCTATTCAGTTCTATGGCTTTCTCTTGTTGCGTTTTATTCCTACAGAAAATTAGTAGCGCTCCATTTCTTAATATTTTTGCATTTTTGACCTCGCCTATCAATTTGTTTATCGACTTTGTTAATTGAATCGGATTCCACTCACCAAATGACGACCCCTCCTGAGATAGTTTCATGATCACTTTATATTCTTCTTCTTGTTGTTTACTTACTATTGTCATACTTTGTTCACTATCTGTTTCATCTATATTAGATGTTACCTTCTCCTTTGTTTTCCGTTTTCTTGACCGTATTACATTCCTAACACTCCTATCTCTCCCGCCTTCTTCTTCAAATATCATCTCACTTCCTGTCTCCTCACTTCCTTCCGCCATTTCTTGCCCCTCCAACCCACCACCTTGATGAAATTCGTATACCCACAATCCACCTCCGTCTTCTAGCTAGTCCAAATCTGGGCTTTATAAAGAGAGCAGCCAGCTGTAGCCACTGACGAGTGGGCGGAGTTCCAAGTCCCAATCAGCCGTTGAACCACCAATCAGCTGCCGGAACAGTCACAAAAAGCCATCTTGCCTGATAGGAAATAAAAAACTACAAACAATACCAGACCAAATATGACAATAAAAGGAACCCAGAACTCTGGGGACAAAACAATGGAAATGCCATGGAAACACATGGGGGAAAAGATGCTCATTGGCCCCCAGCAAAACTATCCTACATTTATGCTATTGTTTACATGTGTATTTCACACATGTTGAGGTAAAAATCTGAGTAAAATGCTTGTATGAATGTCAACCCAAATATATTTTCATGCCATCACCAATCAACTGCATTACAGTTAAAGCTGTAATGCAATGTAATAAGTCACTTTTGGGGAAACACAACAAATACACATAGAAATGTGAGTTATAGATCTGTCATTTTCATTGAAAGTCTAAGAAACAGTAGATGTGTTCTATGTGCATCATTTCTATGCTTCCCCTTCTTAAATATATATATATATATATATATTTTTGTTTGTATGTTTTGTACACCAGCTTCAAAACAGCCGAAATTACTATATCTGTGGTTGTGGAAAATATATTTCACAACTGTTTAGATGGTACAATGATTCTCTACACTATACTTGCTAGTTGTCACAAAGAAATAAGGCGAACTATTAGAATTTTTGCAACCAAAAAATAGCGGTGCGATTTCTGCATTTGCACCTTTAAAAACAACAGGCCTCCAACCCCGGATTTCTCTATCCTAACTATGCTACCAGTTTATACTAACGGGAGTTAGCATTTAGCGGTCACTTCTTCTAACCCTGAAAAGGGAAGACTTCTAAATGTTATGCAGCGAAAATAGACAAATATATCCTAATGAATTTTGGTAATCACATTGTGGGCCTGTCACAATACATCAATCATGATTTGACGAATATCCACTTTGTTATATCAGATTAGTTAAATGCGCGCCGATAATCAGTCCTTCTTATCCGCCACGGTCTGCGTTCCATTTACCTATTCAGTCTTTACCATCTTTATAGGCTATGCATATACTCTTACACAATGGTTTGATCAAACATGCCCTATTTATCCACATAAAGAAGTACTCTCTTCAGAACTTCAATTGTCTGCATGATTACTCAGGACTCCAGTTCCAAAGTGCGCTCATGTCTGTGCGTCATTGGTTGAAGTCTGGACGTTTGGTGCATTCAAATAAACTGGGAACTCGGACATCTCCGAATTCAGCGCTTTCAAGACAAATGGGAACTCGCTGAAAAAAATTGATCAGACAGGGGAAATTATTTTCGCTAACTCGCGCATCTTTCTAGACCTTTCCGACTTGAAAATCACTGACATCATGATTTTATCTAGTTCTTTTCCCCTGGGTTCCCAGTTGTCTTGAACTACCATTTCACTAGACTGTTGACACGTCCACGGTGATGATAAGAAAATACAATTATTCTTTCTAATTTTATTTCTCAAGTTTGTGTCATCAATAACTTGAGGCCATTGAACGTAGGCTATATAACAGCAGTCTATTCAAGAATACAGCCTATGGCCCCATGTGTCAAGGGGTTTGAATACTTTCCTAAGGCACTGTTAGAACTGCAGGAGAATGGCAGAATGGCTAGAAAAACCCTTCCCCAGCAACGACTGCTCATCAGACTAAAATCCATTACCAACTAAACTTAAATCTCTCCCAATGGCAGACCACCTCTCACCGCTGAATAAATGAAACCAGTTTTACTTCAGATTGTACTCATTAAGGTTCTCAATCACCAGGACAATAACCCCCTCCTTGTTACTTCCCCTCTGACCAAACCTATAGAGTGGTTTCCATGACTCTATGCAAAGATGGCTGACAAAAATACTAGGATGTAAGTGATAACTAATCATGCAAAAATGTACGGTTGAGAGGAATATGTTAATATAGACTTATGCATATTTGCTTTGTCCAAGTTTAATTGACCATTTCGATTTAGCGAGCTAGCTGACTAGCTAACACTAGCCAGCTAGCTTTATGGGTGTTGTGACATGAGTGTGTCAGGATTAGTGTTCAGAGCTGCCTCTGGGCAACTCAGCGGGCAGACTGATGGTGAGGATGGACTTAACTAATGCATCAGATCAGGAAGTAGTACATCCACTGGTGTGGGAGATGATGGTCCCCAGGAATTAGAATGATTTAGCAGTGCTAACAGCTGAGACATCCCTCTCAAGGAGGCAAGATTGTAGGGGTAGTCTTCTGAAGTCAACCATTTCCACTTTTGTCTGTCGAGTTTCAGGTTATTGCAAGTGCCGCAAGCAGGTCGACCTCTCCACGGTACATGGACTCATCGCCGTCGGTGATGAGAACGACCAGTGATGAGATGCGATGTAGAAGGTGCAGTCATTGGTGTAGAGTTTGTCTTGAAGCAGTTCTGGGATGATGGTACAGTTCTGGGATGATGGTATTGGACACAGAAGGGTAGTGGAGAGAGGAGCCTGGAATTTGTGGCTGATGTATTTCATGTTCCTGTAGCCCAGCTCGTCTATGATCCTTTTGTGGCAGGGCTGAAATGCAGTGGACATGTTTTTGGGGGATTAAGATACATTTTCATGGCAAAGAGGGACTTTGCAATTCATCTGATCACTCTTCATGACATTCTGGAGTATATGCAAATTGCCATCAACACTGAGGCAGCAAACTTTGTGGAGACAACACAGGGCAGGTGCAAAATGCCACAACGAAAAGTACACAAAAAACAGATACACGGTACATGATACATAGAGCGGCAGTATGAAAAAGTATAGAAATACAAGATATCTGGAGTGCAAAAAAAAAAAGCTATAAAAGGACATTGCATAGTATGAGTGGTTGGCTGAATATGTACACTATACATTGGTGGATGTTGGATGGTTAACTATACTATACAGGTCGATACAATTGTCCATACAATTGTCCATACAATTTCAGTGGCACTACTTTGTGGCGCTTAGAGAAACATATGACTTGAGTTTTTTGGATTGAGAGTTTAAATCCCCATTTATAAGTCCATTGTTCAACTTTCTCTATTGCATTTGGCATTTTTTTCCTTAGGTATTCTAAATTTCGACCCCTAACCCAGAGTGCTCCATCGTCTGCATATAGTGACTTACCTACATTTCCGCTTATCTGATCAAAAATGTCATTTATCATAATATTAAACAGTATGGGGCTGCAAACACTACCTTGTGGGATACCATTTTCCACAATATGCCTACTTGAATACTCTGTACCAACCTTAACTTCTATTGTTCTTCTGTCCAGGAAGTCTAATACCCACCCGAATAATTTACCTTTTATTCCTAATTTGTCAAGTTTTATAAGTAGTCCATCCTTCCACAGCATATCATATGCTTTTTCGATGTCAAAGAATACAGCAATTACATTTTCCTTATTAGTTTGTGCTTTCCTAACTTCTGCTTCTAAGCACAAAACAGTGTCCATAGTCCCCCTACCCTTACGAAATCCAGACTGATACGCTGAAAAAAGACCCTTACCTTCCATATAGTAACTTAACCTATCTGTTACCATCCTTTCCATACTTTTCCCTAATTGTGATGTTAACGCTATAGGTCTATAACTTGACGGGTCTACCTCATTTTTACCAGGTTTGAGTATTGGGACTATCACTGCCTGTTTCCATTCAAACGGGATTCTACCTGTATTCCATATCATATTTATCAGCCTTAATACTACCTCCATTGACATATCTTTCATATGCCCTAGCATGCTATAACATACAGCATCTTTCCCTGGTGTTGTTTGTCGTGCATTTAGGATAGCCCTTTTTAACTCAAATATAGTAAAAGGCAGGTCCATATCTCCTCCTGATGCAGTTCTACTTTCTTTTATTCCAGGGTTTTCCAACAGTGTCTGGTTCCTATGCTGCTTATCTACTGTGGATACATTTCCAGAACTGTGGATTTTCACATAAGTTTCTACCAAAAGCTCTACTTTTTCTGCATTACTAACTACATTCTTATTATTGCTACATAACACTGGCATTTCCACCTTTCTACCTAACCCACTCATTCTTCTAATTGTTCCCCATATATCTGACAACTGAGTTTCACTTCCAATTTTATTGCAATACTGTCTCCAATACATGCGTTTGGCTGATCTAATCGTTTTTCTAACTACTGCTTGTGCCCTTTTATAGCTAATTAAAGTTTCTAGTGTGTGATGATCTTTAAGCTGTCTAAATGCTTTATTTCTTATTTTAACTGTTGTTCTACAGCTCTCATTCCACCACGGCACGCTTTCCCCCCGTTTATTTCCTGTACTTTTAGGAATGGTTTCTTCTGCTGCTTGTATAATGGCTGCAACTACTGCACTATTCATTTCCTCCACATCTGTTATGTCTCTACTCATTATTTCTACACACTTAGTCTCATTAATTTCTTGAAATGCCTGCCAATCAGCTTTATCTAATTTCCACCTAGGTATTTCCGCTTCCCCTTCCTGATGCACCTCTATGCCAATCCTAGTTATTATTGGATAGTGATCACTACCCACTGTCCATCTACTTATTACTTCCCATGCACTAACTCCTGCAATTCCAATTGACACTAGTGTTAGATCAATAGCACTTTCTGTATTGTTTGAACTATTATACCGCGTGCCCTTTCCATCATTAATACACACCAGCTCCTTATCATCTATACATTTCTCTATTACTAATCCATTTATATCTGTGTTTTGACTTCCCCATAATGTGCTGTGTGCATTAAAATCCCCACATATCACTATTTTGCCCTGCATTGATCCGCAAATTAATTCCAACATATCAGTACTTAATTTATTGCAAGGATTGTAAAAATTGGTTATTTTTATACTATTTTCCCCTGACCATACTTCAATTACAACAGATTCATGTTCTTTCCCTTTACTAATGAGTTTATATCTTACCCCACTTTTAACAAAAGTTACTACCCCTCCACCTTTTCTTGTTTCTCTATCTCTCCTAATTGAAGTATATCCATACAGTACAAAGTCCAACTGTGGTTTTAACCATGTTTCTTGCACACATATTATATGAGGTCTATCTGCTAAATCTGAGACAAAATTCTTGAATTCCTGTCCATTTGCTATAAGGCTTCTGGAGTTCTATTGTAATATAGTTAATATCATAAAGAGCCACCAGCCCATGTCTGCGAGCTTGCGCTTCCTGCCATTATCATTTCTTCCACTACCTCACAGCTAAGCCCTTTTATTCCTAGATATTTTTCAGCTGATTTAACTATTATTTTGATCTTTTCTGTCTTTCTGTCTGTCTGTGCCGAGCAGTTTATCACCTCAACCATAAACATTACAAAATCATTTTTTCCCATAACTAACAAATCCTTTTTTGCCTCAATTGTTTCACATTTCTCACAAGACCTATTTTTATTTTCTCTGGTTTCTGGTTTATAGGCTTCTTTGTCCTTAGACACTTTCTTTACAGCTTCTGCATATGTTATTCCTTGCAGTGATCTCACTCGCTGCACTTCCACTGCTCTCTTGCTAACTTCACATCCACGGTAAGCTGCACTGTGCTCCCCTCCACAGTTACAGCATTTCAGCTTTACTCCTCCACATTTCCCATACTCATGTTCGCCTGAACACCTACCACATCTTTGTTTACCCTTACACACTGCTGCTACATGGCCATATCTCTGGCACTTAAAACATCTCAATGGGGGAGGGATGTATGGCCTAATCTCGTAGCTCATGTAACCTATGTATATCTTACTTGGAAGTCTTGCTTCATCAACCTTAATCATTACAGACAGGCTATCGCACTTCTCCCCGTTTCTGGTTGTTTTAAGGCGTTTTACCTCCAACACTTTTGCCCCTGTTACGTTGTCTCTGATTTGATCTTCTGTAACATTTACCGGTATTCCTGTGATAACTCCTCGAACCAACGCCTTGTTTTCAGTCGGGACACACTTTATTCTCTTGCCATCTATTCTATTCAGTTCTATGGCTTTCTCTTGTTGCGTTTTATTCCTACAGAAAATTAGTAGCGCTCCATTTCTTAATATTTTTGCATTTTTGACCTCGCCTATCAATTTGTTTATCGACTTTGTTAATTGAATCGGATTCCACTCACCAAATGACGACCCCTCCTGAGATAGTTTCATGATCACTTTATATTCTTCTTCTTGTTGTTTACTTACTATTGTCATACTTTGTTCACTATCTGTTTCATCTATATTAGATGTTACCTTCTCCTTTGTTTTCCGTTTTCTTGACCGTATTACATTCCTAACACTCCTATCTCTCCCGCCTTCTTCTTCAAATATCATCTCACTTCCTGTCTCCTCACTTCCTTCCGCCATTTCTTGCCCCTCCAACCCACCACCTTGATGAAATTCGTATACCCACAATCCACCTCCGTCTTCTAGCTAGTCCAAATCTGGGCTTTATAAAGAGAGCAGCCAGCTGTAGCCACTGACGAGTGGGCGGAGTTCCAAGTCCCAATCAGCCGTTGAACCACCAATCAGCTGCCGGAACAGTCACAAAAAGCCATCTTGCCTGATAGGAAATAAAAAACTACAAACAATACCAGACCAAATATGACAATAAAAGGAACCCAGAACTCTGGGGACAAAACAATGGAAATGCCATGGAAACACATGGGGGAAAAGATGCTCATTGGCCCCCAGCAAAACTATCCTACATTTATGCTATTGTTTACATGTGTATTTCACACATGTTGAGGTAAAAATCTGAGTAAAATGCTTGTATGAATGTCAACCCAAATATATTTTCATGCCATCACCAATCAACTGCATTACAGTTAAAGCTGTAATGCAATGTAATAAGTCACTTTTGGGGAAACACAACAAATACACATAGAAATGTGAGTTATAGATCTGTCATTTTCATTGAAAGTCTAAGAAACAGTAGATGTGTTCTATGTGCATCATTTCTATGCTTCCCCTTCTTAAATATATATATATATATATATATATATTTTTGTTTGTATGTTTTGTACACCAGCTTCAAAACAGCCGAAATTACTATATCTGTGGTTGTGGAAAATATATTTCACAACTGTTTAGATGGTACAATGATTCTCTACACTATACTTGCTAGTTGTCACAAAGAAATAAGGCGAACTATTAGAATTTTTGCAACCAGAAAATAGCGGTGCGATTTCTGCATTTGCACCTTTAAAAACAACAGGCCTCCAACCCCGGATTTCTCTATCCTAACTATGCTACCAGTTTATACTAACGGGAGTTAGCATTTAGTGGTCACTTCTTCTAACCCTGAAAAGGGAAGACTAAATGTTATGCAGCGAAAATAGACAAATATATCCTAACGAATTTTGGTAATCACATTGTGGGCCTGTTACAATACATCAATCATGATTTGACGAATATCCACTTTGTTATATCAGATGAGTTAAATGCGCGCCGATAATCAGTCCTTCTTATCCGCCACGGTCTGCGTTCCATTTACCTATTCAGTCTTTACCATCTTTATAGGCTATGCATATACTCTTACACAATGGTTTGATCAAACATGCCCTATTTATCCACATAAAGAAGTACTCACTTCAGAACTTCAATTGTCTGCATGGTTACTCAGGACTCCAGTTCCAAAGTGCGCTCATGTCTGTGCGTCATTGGTTGAAGTCTGGAAGTTTGCTGCATTCAAATAAACTGGGAACTCGGAAATCTCCGACTTCAGCGCTTTCAAGACAAATAGGAACTCGCAAAAATAAAACAAATATTTTCGCAACCTCCCGCATCTTTATACAGTAAGACACCCCCCTTACCTGGTTGTCTAGGTCTTAATTGAAAGGAAACAACAAAAACCTGCAGCCACTCGACCCTCATGGAATGAGTTTGACATGTCTGGCCAGTCTTAGCCTGAAAGTAACCACTGTAATGAAAGATACTGTTACCTTCTAACTGTGGTCTAAAAGTAGGCCTAATGCTAGAATGTATAAATAGCCAATCATCCCTAAATCCAATAATAGCCAATAAAGTCTAGCCCTAGGCCTATTTAGTTTAGTGTCACTTATAGAAAAACAGACATTTAGATTTTTGACAAATCTATTGGTGTGCAGGCTCTCATGACGTTTCATAATATTTTTCCATGATTCATTATTTAACTTTAGCCTACAACCAAGCAAACAAAATGGGGTAAACTGCTCTACAAAACAGGCGCACCTAGTTAGCTAAGTGATATCTCTTGGGTCCTCCTCTTAGGCCTTGATCACACCAACAGCTGTTTTGCGTTTGGTACATTTAATTCCAATGGAACGCAGCGTTGTCTTGCAGCATTGTGGTGCACACGTCCCCACCAAACTTTCATCTCCCAGCACAAAGTCAAAAGACAATTATTGGTTGAATTGCTGATAGGCTTCTGGCCAAGCATACCTTTAAACAGTTTGGTAAATGTGATGCAGAATATCTGTGGGTTCTGTGGTCAGTGTGACTAACTGGACGTGTGACTAACTGCATTGTAGGCGAACCCATTTCTCAACTTTGTACATACTGTAGTCCCTTGTCTGGAATGCATTATATTGTGTATTTAGATTGGGCATGGATTTAACCTGACGATTATATCTATCCCCAAGGTTTGGAAGGTGTTGAATATTTTTAGGCCTATGATCCAAAGAACAGAATTGGAAGGTTATGAGATTTGTGAGATTTTCCACTGTTTAAATTAGAAAACACAGTAGGTTATTCAGTAAACACGTAGAGTAGCAACATAGGGCAGCAGAATGATAAAAGGTTATTAAATAACCCATAGAATAGCAACAGAATAGAGTAACTGTCAGAGCAGTCAGCAAAGCCCAAGAAAATAGTATATGGCTCTGTAGAGTGCACTTAGACATGCACCAGCCATAATATATGCATGGCCATATTATTGTTTGTCATATTGCTATGGTGACGACAGGTACTGAGAATTATGTATGCATGGCTATATTACTGTTTGTGCTATTACTATGGTTTCAAATATGTTGGATCATTTCCAAGGTATATTCATTTACATTTTATTATGCATATGCATTATTAGAACATATTGCCTTATATTTTATAGAAGCTTGAAGCAGTGTCTGAGACAATAACCTTTTCTCAGTTCTGTACAGACACTCCTGAGGCCTTGAAACACCCTGGTCTAGTTGACGGGTCGAAACTATGTATCATCTCCTTTGAGCCCTGTGTGTGTGTCAATGCTAAAGAATCTTTCCAGCTGTGCCTACAGAAACGTATCAGACGGAAGACGGCCCCATACATCTGCTCCTCTCAGACCACCTTGCTCTTTATCTATTGGTTCTTTGGGAGTATGAGCAGGTGCAGTCCTGAGAGTTTGTACTATTGCTGGGGTTTCGCCGCTCACTGCCAAAGGGGCGTAGACAACTCAGGACAAAAGGCTTTGAAACAATAGTGGGAGAAAGTCAGAAGGAGGGACTCCTTTACATATGAGGGAAGGAACATGCATGCTAAATATTGTATAAGTGAAGTGTTCTGAGGCTGGGAGACAGGATGCTCTGCAGACCACCCTCAGACTGTTTTTCTTCTGTAAATAAAGTCTACATTACTTTTACAAACTCTGAACGTGTCTTACTTTAAAGAAAAGGGAAGATTTTCCACAACAAGTAGGCAGCCCTTGTACTCCCCCTTTACAAAGGTGGTGACCCTTGTGACCTAGATAACGATCTCAAAATGTTCTTACCTAGCAAAAATATTAGAATGCTTGATTCATTCTCAGCTAAGATATTTCTTATCAATTAATTGTATTTTAAATGTACATCAGGTCGGGTTTTAGACCAGGTCATATCATTATCTCTGCTGCATCCGTAGTTATAAATTATGTAGTTAACTTTATGGATAAAAGGCAGCATTGTACTGCCCTCTTCATTGACCTGTCAAAGGCTTTCGATACTGTTGATCACTCACTGCTAATTCAGAGGCTTTCCTCAAATTGGCCTGGACCAGGCTGAATGTAACTGGTTTAAAAATTACTGGACAGATAGAACTCAATGTATATCTACTGATATTGTTAAATCAGGTTTCCTGGATATTACAAAGGTGTCCCGCAGGGGTGGATTCTGGGTCCTATACTGAATGTCTTCATACTACTGCGAAGCTTCTCGGGACCAATCTTCAAACCATTAAATTATAATTCTGGTTGTTTAATGTTTCAGAGACTCCTGAAACAACCAGCAAACCACGCTGTCATCTTGTGAAACAATGGATGTAAAGAGTCTAGCTAGCTGAAACACTTACTGTACAATTTGTAAGCTTGTCTTGATGACATTTGTCATGCAATGCAGATGAAGTAACGTAGCTAGCTAACTATATTCTTGCTTGTTACGTTCTAGCTCCCAAAGGGAGGGGAGCCTGACAACCCACTGCTCGGGCCACCGATGCCAACAAGGGAGGTACGGAGTCGTGGTGCGATAAAAGGACACAAACACCAAATACCGTACAAAACAGGGTTTATTTAGCCACTGTAATAGTGTGAATAATAAACAATAACTTTCTGGGAAAAGGGGAGGGCTGGACGGACCAAAGCAAAGAAATAAACTAAATTCCCCCACCCCTAATCTGTACTAACCCGGCCCCAAATAGAATATATAATCCCTACACTGGCACACGGTCGAGGCGCCCTAACAAAACTTAGAGTTGGTGGTCCGCCCAGGTCTAGCTGGTGTTTCTAGACAAAGAAGTATACCTACGGGTGATGTATACCCAGGGGTAGCTCTAAATCTACTCCCCAACTCCCTGTGAACAAAAGAAGGGAAACAAATAATAATTAACCCAAAATTATAAGGATCCAAAGGATCCACAAACAAACATTTTTCTACCTCCTGTTGCTACAAGTCAAAACCATGGAACACAAACTAGTTTTACACACATAAACAGTTAAAGACTATCAAAAACATTTGATTCTAACTGTTATATATATATATATATATATATATATATATATATATATATATATATATATATATAATCCCCACACAGGGTACAAACCACACCAAAACCAGCAGCAGTCTTCTAGCTACTTCTTCTTCTTCTTCTTTCAGGTTTTATTGGCGGTTGGCAACTCATCTCAAAGGTGCATTACCGCCACCTACTAGACTGGATTGTGGGTATTAGAATGACATCAAAGGAGATATCTATATAAATAATAAATAATAATAATAAAAATCATAATAATAAAAAATAAAAGTAAAAAGAAAAATAAAATAATATATATATATATATATCCGGTTAAATTCTTTCGCTTAGCCCAGTTTTTTTCAAAAACAAAATTAATAACTTGTGTGTTTTCCCAGATGTTTTCCCTAATAAATGCTCAAGTGTAATGCTTTGTTCATCCATTTGTGCCTTTAATTCTGTCCTATCTTCTTCATATTCTTTGCAGTCTAACAATATATGCTTCACTGTCTCTTGTACATTACAATAAGTGCATAATCCAGTGGGGTGTTTTCCTATTCTGTACAATGTTGTATTTAAACCAGTGTGACCCATTCTAAGGCGTGAAACTAACATCTCCTCCCTTGGGCTTCTGCCCATCTTCATGCTTGTGACTACTTGATTTTGTATACTGTATAAATGACGTCCTGTATCCGCTGTGTTCCAATATTCCTGCCATATTTTAAGTGAATGTTGCTTTATGATGGTTTTAACCTCTACTCTACTTATTGGTATGTGCACATCTACTGTTTCATGCTTTATAGAGTTTTTTGCTAGCATATCTACAGCTTCATTTCCTTCCACCCCTACATGAGCAGGAACCCAAAGGAAGGAGACAGCTATTCTTTTATTATGAAGTGTGAGAAGCAAGTGGAGTATTTGATGAATGAGGTCTTGTCTACATGATGCTCTCCCAGATTGAATACTTAATAATGCTGATAAGCTGTCTGAGGCTATAACGACACCTTGTTTCTGATTATTTTCTTCCACCCACCCTAACGCCAGTAAAATTGCTACTAACTCCACTGTGTAGACTGACAGGTAGTCTGTTGTCCTCTTTTTGACTGCTACTTCATACCGAGGAATAAACAATGCTGCACCAGTACGGCCTGTTTCTGGCTGCTTTGATCCATCCGTAAATATAAATAATTCCTCTTGATACTGCTCTACATAGTTTTGAACTATTATCCACTCTGGCATTATTTTTGAGTTTTCTTTTAGTATTTGTTGTAAGCTTATATTCACAGATGGTTTTATACATTTCCAGGGTGGTATCGTTGATATTGCCACAGTGGGTCCTATTTGCAGCTGATTGAGACCTGCATTTTGAGCCTTAGCATTCCCCACCCATCCGAAGCTGTGAAAATTGCTTTTACTATGCTCAGCGCATTCTTGCAAGACAGTTTTTGTGGGGTGCTTCATACTATGTCCTTGTAAATTTGTCCAATACGCCAACATGATCTTGACCCTCCTAATACGTAGCGGCATCTCTCCTGCCTCCACCTGTATTGCAGTTACCGGTGATGTTTTAAATGCTCTAGTACAAATCCGAAGTGCCTGTGCCTGTTCTACATCAAGTTTTTTAAGGTTAGATTCCGATGCTGACATATACGCTAAGCAACCATAGTCAGAGGCAGTTCTCATGAGAGCCTGATAAATGTTTATTAGCGATGCTCTACTTGCTCCCCAGTCACGCCCTGATAGGCATCTCAACACGTTATTGATCTTCTTACATTTATTTCTGACCTTATCTATATGTTGGCACCAAGTCAGCCTCTCATCAAAGAGAACTCCTAAAAACCTCACCACCTTAACCTGTTCCAAATCTTGTAGATAGATAGGTACTTTATTGCTCCCCCGGGGGGGAAATTTCATTGTCAAGCAGCTACAACAAAACACAGGGCAGGTGCAAAATGCCACAACGAAAAGTACACAAAAAACAGATACACGGTACATGATACATAGAGCGGCAGTATGAAAAAGTATAGAAATACAAGATATCTGGAGTGCAAAAAAAAAAAGCTATAAAAGGACATTGCATAGTATGAGTGGTTGGCTGAATATGTACACTATACATTGGTGGATGTTGGATGGTTAACTATACTATACAGGTCGATACAATTGTCCATACAATTGTCCATACAATTTCAGTGGCACTACTTTGTGGCGCTTAGAGAAACATATGACTTGAGTTTTTTGGATTGAGAGTTTAAATCCCCATTTATAAGTCCATTGTTCAACTTTCTCTATTGCATTTGGCATTTTTTTCCTTAGGTATTCTAAATTTCGACCCCTAACCCAGAGTGCTCCATCGTCTGCATATAGTGACTTACCTACATTTCCGCTTATCTGATCAAAAATGTCATTTATCATAATATTAAACAGTATGGGGCTGCAAACACTACCTTGTGGGATACCATTTTCCACAATATGCCTACTTGAATACTCTGTACCAACCTTAACTTCTATTGTTCTTCTGTCCAGGAAGTCTAATACCCACCCGAATAATTTACCTTTTATTCCTAATTTGTCAAGTTTTATAAGTAGTCCATCCTTCCACAGCATATCATATGCTTTTTCGATGTCAAAGAATACAGCAATTACATTTTCCTTATTAGTTTGTGCTTTCCTAACTTCTGCTTCTAAGCACAAAACAGTGTCCATAGTCCCCCTACCCTTACGAAATCCAGACTGATACGCTGAAAAAAGACCCTTACCTTCCATATAGTAACTTAACCTATCTGTTACCATCCTTTCCATACTTTTCCCTAATTGTGATGTTAACGCTATAGGTCTATAACTTGACGGGTCTACCTCATTTTTACCAGGTTTGAGTATTGGGACTATCACTGCCTGTTTCCATTCAAACGGGATTCTACCTGTATTCCATATCATATTTATCAGCCTTAATACTACCTCCATTGACATATCTTTCATATGCCCTAGCATGCTATAACATACAGCATCTTTCCCTGGTGTTGTTTGTCGTGCATTTAGGATAGCCCTTTTTAATTCAAACATAGTAAAAGGCAGGTCCATATCTCCTCCTGATGCAGTTCTACTTTCTTTTATTCCAGGGTTTTCCAACAGTGTCTGGTTCCTATGCTGCTTATCTACTGTGGATACATTTCCAGAACTGTGGATTTTCACATAAGTTTCTACCAAAAGCTCTACTTTTTCTGCATTACTAACTACATTCTTATTATTGCTACATAACACTGGCATTTCCACCTTTCTACCTAACCCACTCATTCTTCTAATTGTTCCCCATATATCTGACAACTGAGTTTCACTTCCAATTTTATTGCAATACTGTCTCCAATACATGCGTTTGGCTGATCTAATCGTTTTTCTAACTACTGCTTGTGCCCTTTTATAGCTAATTAAAGTTTCTAGTGTGTGATGATCTTTAAGCTGTCTAAATGCTTTATTTCTTATTTTAACTGTTGTTCTACAGCTCTCATTCCACCACGGCACGCTTTCCCCCCGTTTATTTCCTGTACTTTTAGGAATGGTTTCTTCTGCTGCTTGTATAATGGCTGCAACTACTGCACTATTCATTTCCTCCACATCTGTTATGTCTCTACTCATTATTTCTACACACTTAGTCTCATTAATTTCTTGAAATGCCTGCCAATCAGCTTTATCTAATTTCCACCTAGGTATTTCCGCTTCCCCTTCCTGATGCACCTCTATGCCAATCCTAGTTATTATTGGATAGTGATCACTACCCACTGTCCATCTACTTATTACTTCCCATGCACTAACTCCTGCAATTCCAATTGACACTAGTGTTAGATCAATAGCACTTTCTGTATTGTTTGAACTATTATACCGCGTGCCCTTTCCATCATTAATACACACCAGCTCCTTATCATCTATACATTTCTCTATTACTAATCCATTTATATCTGTGTTTTGACTTCCCCATAATGTGCTGTGTGCATTAAAATCCCCACATATCACTATTTTGCCCTGCATTGATCCGCAAATTAATTCCAACATATCAGTACTTAATTTATTGCAAGGATTGTAAAAATTGGTTATTTTTATACTATTTTCCCCTGACCATACTTCAATTACAACAGATTCATGTTCTTTCCCTTTACTAATGAGTTTATATCTTACCCCACTTTTAACAAAAGTTACTACCCCTCCACCTTTTCTTGTTTCTCTATCTCTCCTAATTGAAGTATATCCATACAGTACAAAGTCCAACTGTGGTTTTAACCATGTTTCTTGCACACATATTATATGAGGTCTATCTGCTAAATCTGAGACAAAATTCTTGAATTCCTGTCCATTTGCTATAAGGCTTCTGGAGTTCTATTGTAATATAGTTAATATCATAAAGAGCCACCAGCCCATGTCTGCGAGCTTGCGCTTCCTGCCATTATCATTTCTTCCACTACCTCACAGCTAAGCCCTTTTATTCCTAGATATTTTTCAGCTGATTTAACTATTATTTTGATCTTTTCTGTCTTTCTGTCTGTCTGTGCCGAGCAGTTTATCACCTCAACCATAAACATTACAAAATCATTTTTTCCCATAACTAACAAATCCTTTTTTGCCTCAATTGTTTCACATTTCTCACAAGACCTATTTTTATTTTCTCTGGTTTCTGGTTTATAGGCTTCTTTGTCCTTAGACACTTTCTTTACAGCTTCTGCATATGTTATTCCTTGCAGTGATCTCACTCGCTGCACTTCCACTGCTCTCTTGCTAACTTCACATCCACGGTAAGCTGCACTGTGCTCCCCTCCACAGTTACAGCATTTCAGCTTTACTCCTTCTCCACATTTCCCATACTCATGTTCGCCTGAACACCTACCACATCTTTGTTTACCCTTACACACTGCTGCTACATGGCCATATCTCTGGCACTTAAAACATCTCAATGGGGGAGGGATGTATGGCCTAATCTCGTAGCTCATGTAACCTATGTATATCTTACTTGGAAGTCTTGCTTCATCAACCTTAATCATTACAGACAGGCTATCGCACTTCTCCCCGTTTCTGGTTGTTTTAAGGCGTTTTACCTCCAACACTTTTGCCCCTGTTACGTTGTCTCTGATTTGATCTTCTGTAACATTTACCGGTATTCCTGTGATAACTCCTCGAACCAACGCCTTGTTTTCAGTCGGGACACACTTTATTCTCTTGCCATCTATTCTATTCAGTTCTATGGCTTTCTCTTGTTGCGTTTTATTCCTACAGAAAATTAGTAGCGCTCCATTTCTTAATATTTTTGCATTTTTGACCTCGCCTATCAATTTGTTTATCGACTTTGTTAATTGAATCGGATTCCACTCACCAAATGACGACCCCTCCTGAGATAGTTTCATGATCACTTTATATTCTTCTTCTTGTTGTTTACTTACTATTGTCATACTTTGTTCACTATCTGTTTCATCTATATTAGATGTTACCTTCTCCTTTGTTTTCCGTTTTCTTGACCGTATTACATTCCTAACACTCCTATCTCTCCCGCCTTCTTCTTCAAATATCATCTCACTTCCTGTCTCCTCACTTCCTTCCGCCATTTCTTGCCTCTCCAACCCACCACCTTGATGAAATTCGTATACCCACAATCCACCTCCGTCTTCTAGCTAGTCCAAATCTGGGCTTTATAAAGAGAGCAGCCAGCTGTAGCCACTGACGAGTGGGCGGAGTTCCAAGTCCCAATCAGCCGTTGAACCACCAATCAGCTGCCGGAACAGTCACAAAAAGCCATCTTGCCTGATAGGAAATAAAAAACTACAAACAATACCAGACCAAATATGACAATAAAAGGAACCCAGAACTCTGGGGACAAAACAATGGAAATGCCATGGAAACACATGGGGGAAAAGATGCTCATTGGCCCCCAGCAAAACTATCCTACATTTATGCTATTGTTTACATGTGTATTTCACACATGTTGAGGTAAAAATCTGAGTAAAATGCTTGTATGAATGTCAACCCAAATATATTTTCATGCCATCACCAATCAACTGCATTACAGTTAAAGCTGTAATGCAATGTAATAAGTCACTTTTGGGGAAACACAACAAATACACATAGAAATGTGAGTTATAGATCTGTCATTTTCATTGAAAGTCTAAGAAACAGTAGATGTGTTCTATGTGCATCATTTCTATGCTTCCCCTTCTTAAATATATATATATATATATATATATTTTTTTGTTTGTATGTTTTGTACACCAGCTTCAAAACAGCCGAAATTACTATATCTGTGGTTGTGGAAAATATATTTCACAACTGTTTAGATGGTACAATGATTCTCTACACTATACTTGCTAGTTGTCACAAAGAAATAAGGCGAACTATTAGAATTTTTGCAACCAAAAAATAGCGGTGCGATTTCTGCATTTGCACCTTTAAAAACAACAGGCCTCCAACCCCGGATTTCTCTATCCTAACTATGCTACCAGTTTATACTAACGGGAGTTAGCATTTAGCGGTCACTTCTTCTAACCCTGAAAAGGGAAGACTTCTAAATGTTATGCAGCGAAAATAGACAAATATATCCTAATGAATTTTGGTAATCACATTGTGGGCCTGTCACAATACATCAATCATGATTTGACGAATATCCACTTTGTTATATCAGATTAGTTAAATGCGCGCCGATAATCAGTCCTTCTTATCCGCCACGGTCTGCGTTCCATTTACCTATTCAGTCTTTACCATCTTTATAGGCTATGCATATACTCTTACACAATGGTTTGATCAAACATGCCCTATTTATCCACATAAAGAAGTACTCTCTTCAGAACTTCAATTGTCTGCATGATTACTCAGGACTCCAGTTCCAAAGTGCGCTCATGTCTGTGCGTCATTGGTTGAAGTCTGGACGTTTGGTGCATTCAAATAAACTGGGAACTCGGACATCTCCGAATTCAGCGCTTTCAAGACAAATGGGAACTCGCTGAAAAAAATTGATCAGACAGGGGAAATTATTTTCGCTAACTCGCGCATCTTTCTAGACCTTTCCGACTTGAAAATCACTGACATCATGATTTTATCTAGTTCTTTTCCCCTGGGTTCCCAGTTGTCTTGAACTACCATTTCACTAGACTGTTGACACGTCCACGGTGATGATAAGAAAATACAATTATTCTTTCTAATTTTATTTCTCAAGTTTGTGTCATCAATAACTTGAGGCCATTGAACGTAGGCTATATAACAGCAGTCTATTCAAGAATACAGCCTATGGCCCCATGTGTCAAATTCATTCCACAGGGGGCCGAGTGTCTGCGGGTTTTCACTCCACGCTTGAACTTGATTGATGAATTAAGGTCACTAATTAGTAAGAAACTCCCCTTACCTGGTTGTCTAGGTCTTAATTGAAAGGAAACAACAAAAACCTGCAGCCACTCGACCCTCATGGAATGAGTTTGACACGTCTGGCCAGTCTTAGCCTGAAAGTAACCACTGTAATGAAAGACACTGATAACTTCTAACTGTGGTCTAACAGGCCTATTTGGTTTAGCATCACTTATATAAAAACAGATTTAGATTTTTGACAAATACATTGATGAGCAGGCTCTCATGTCATAATATTTTTCCATTATGAATTATTTAGCTGTAGCCTAGAACCAAGCAAACCAAACGGGGTCAGCCGCTCCAAACTGTTTCCTAAATAGCTTGACAGAAATGGTAGCAGAAAGTGAATGTTTAACTTTTGTTGCGCACACATCTAGATGATGCTGGGTCCCATTTAGCCAAAAACACTGGGTGTGATCCAGGCGTTAGGTTTTTGATTGAAGTGATTAGTGGAATCAAGATCAAGCCCCCGCCCCTCAGCAGACGTGACGTCTACACGTTAATATAAAAGACGTCTGAGGCGAGGATTTGTTGATGTGTTCTTGATACGATCGGATATCAAACGGGAAAATGCTCATGAATTGGAAGGTCGTCGTTCCTTTGCTCGCCGTGGCCTTCACCGTGGGGAGCGCCAGTGGGATACCGGGGGGCATCGTGGACGCAAGTATGGAAGACAAAGATACCAAAGACGCGCTGCATTTCGCCGTGGACCAACTCAACAAGGGAACAAACGACCTGTATGTTTGGCAGGTGGTCAAGGTTGTCAAGGCTCAGGAACAGGTCAGTCCCTCTTTACAGACCCTTTCATTAGTTGAACAAAGACTGTTGGCCGTTCGTTGTCTAACAGTTATTGTTTTTTCGGTACCTAATATGGGCTGTTGATAAATTCATATGCTATATACTCTCATTTCAAAGCACTCGTCTGTGTGCCAGAAACATAACTAATGCATTTACTAGTGTAACACCTGTCGAATATGACCGGTATCGGTAAACGTCGCCAAATGGTCTTTTAATTGTTGCCAGCAGCGCACTTGGTCAACAACGCTCCGGATAACAGCATGACCAGTTCATCTAGGGCGAATAAAATGGTCAGGTGTTCTCTTTGTGTCTGGAAATATCTAGCAAACTAACTTTACACCGACAGTGTTTTTGCCTTCCGTTACACCAGAAGTACATTTACAGTACGGCCAAGCAATGCCGTGTTGCTGTGCCTTCTGTGTGGCGCATATGTTCGAGAAATCAAACTAATTCAAATGTATGCGTTAACGGCATGACAGAAATTGTAGTATTAGTACATGTTCAACTTTTGCTGCACACGCATCCAGACGCTGCATAAAATGTTGGGCAGTAACACTGTCAGTGTGATCTAGGCGTTAGCCAGTCTGTTTAGGTGCTTGGAACAGGCCGTCTTCGGAGATGGTGGATATTTAAATATTTTTAACTCAATTAGTTTTGTAGTCAGCGGATTTCCGTTAGAAAAAGGCCATGTTTTCACTCACTAACCTGCAGCCACTAGTTGCCTTGTCAGTTGATGATCTTAGTTATAGCTGTTCTGAGACTGTGCAGCGCCAGTTCTATCGAGCAATGACCACTTGTGTTATAGGGAAATGACGCACGCTCTAGAATGCCCTTCAAGCCAATCAGAGACTTATTCAACAAAGCCATGGTATAATAGGCTTTATACCATTGCATTGTTAAATGCCCTTTGTGGATTTGCTTGAAGGGAATTAGTGTTACTTCCCTAGGTAGAATTCAATTGCTATTTTACAAGTTTGGTTTGAGCTGCTTTTGAAAACGACGCGTTTCTAACCTTATTGTTGAATTCGATTTTCATAATGGCAAGCTAGGTCAGTAGTTTGGTTACCACTGTAACTCTCTAGTAAACTTGGTAGCTACTTCAGTGGATGTTGAACACATTTCTACCATCAAATGTGACATTTTAGCCATGGTATGAAAGGGATAATCAGCTCGGGGCTCTATGAATTCTGTGTGGAAGGTCAGTTCACTTGCCCATTATGCAGTGAATGACTTCTCTAAACCATTCAGTCATCTGCACTGTCTACAGAACAGTGTTATTTCAGTTCTACCATAGAAACAGAATCACTAGAACAGGTTCCTCAATCAAGTCGATGGGTGATATCTATTTCAATGACCATCCTTTGCCTGCAGGTGGTTGCTGGGATGAACTACATCTTCACAGTGCAGATGGCCAGGATCCCGTGCAGGAAGGGAGGTGTGGAGAAGGACTGTGCTGTGCATAAGGACCCAGTGATTGCCGTGGTAAGGCTAGCCTGGTCCCAGATCTTTGTGCTCAGACTGCCTCTTAATCTCAGTGCTTCCTATGTGGCCAGTTTATGAATTGGTCACTTTTAGTTTATAACCTGTTACAGTTAACAATTGGTGACTAATTTAGGCTACTATTGAAAAGCTACTTTTAAACATTTGTAAAGTGTTACTTCACGTTTGTTTTGTAACATCAAAGGTTCATGCCAACTCGTGTTCCTTCCTGTCTCCTCAGACCCACCAGTGCACCTTTGAGGTGTGGAGCCGCCCCTGGCTGAGAGATATCCAGTTGATCAAGAATGAGTGCAAGCTGTGGAGACCCAATGGAGAGAATACATCAGTCGTCTAGTCTACCAATAACTAGTGGTGTTGGTCTTACTAATGAAGTTCAGCCTATAACATATCATAAAATTTGTTTAAAACATTTACATGTCGTTATTTGCATGATTTTGTTGCTAGATGCACAAATCTTAGATGGACACCTCTTGTGAAAATGACTCAAGGTTAAGAATATAACGCTCAGTCACACCCAATAATTCACTGAACCCACAAAGAACAGGACAGACCAATGCATTATAAAGGTTCATGTAGTCAGATCACTTGACTTTCTCCACATTTTACATTAGTGTATGTTGGTATCCTCCCCCAGCTCTGTGCCTCAACACAATCATGTCTCTGAGCTCTACAGACAATTCCTTTGACATCATGGCTTGGTTTTAGCTCTGACATGCACTGTCAACTGAGGGACCTTATATAGACAAGTGTGTGTGCCTTTCCAAATCATGACCAATCAATTGTATTTACCACATGTGGACTCAAATGTACAGTAGTTGTAGAAACATTTCATGAAGGATCAATGGAAAAAGGATGGCACTTGATCTCAATTTTGAATCTCATAGCAAAGGGTCTGTATACTGATTTAATTAAGGTGTTATACAGAAACCTGTTTTTGCTTTATTATGGGGTATTGTGTGTAGATTGCTGATCTAACATTTTAGAAAAAAAGCTGTAAGTAATCAATGTGGGGAAAAGTCAAGGGGTTTGAATACTTTCCTAAGGCACTGTTAGAACTGCAGGAGAATGGCAGAATGGCTAGAAAAACCCTTCCCCAGCAACGACTGCTCATCAGACTAAAATCCATTACCAACTAAACTTAAATCTCTCCCAATGGCAGACCACCTCTCACCGCTGAATAAATGAAACCAGTTTTACTTCAGATTGTACTCATTAAGGTTCTCAATCACCAGGACAATAACCCCCTCCTTGTTACTTCCCCTCTGACCAAACCTATAGAGTGGTTTCCATGACTCTATGCAAAGATGGCTGACAAAAATACTAGGATGTAAGTGATAACTAATCATGCAAAAATGTACGGTTGAGAGGAATATGTTAATATAGACTTATGCATATTTGCTTTGTCCAAGTTTAATTGACCATTTCGATTTAGCGAGCTAGCTGACTAGCTAACACTAGCCAGCTAGCTTTATGGGTGTTGTGACATGAGTGTGTCAGGATTAGTGTTCAGAGCTGCCTCTGGGCAACTCAGCGGGCAGACTGATGGTGAGGATGGACTTAACTAATGCATCAGATCAGGAAGTAGTACATCCACTGGTGTGGGAGATGATGGTCCCCAGGAATTAGAATGATTTAGCAGTGCTAACAGCTGAGACATCCCTCTCAAGGAGGCAAGATTGTAGGGGTAGTCTTCTGAAGTCAACCATTTCCACTTTTGTCTGTCGAGTTTCAGGTTATTGCAAGTGCCGCAAGCAGGTCGACCTCTCCACGGTACATGGACTCATCGCCGTCGGTGATGAGAACGACCAGTGATGAGATGCGATGTAGAAGGTGCAGTCATTGGTGTAGAGTTTGTCTTGAAGCAGTTCTGGGATGATGGTACAGTTCTGGGATGATGGTATTGGACACAGAAGGGTAGTGGAGAGAGGAGCCTGGAATTTGTGGCTGATGTATTTCATGTTCCTGTAGCCCAGCTCGTCTATGATCCTTTTGTGGCAGGGCTGAAATGCAGTGGACATGTTTTTGGGGGATTAAGATACATTTTCATGGCAAAGAGGGACTTTGCAATTCATCTGATCACTCTTCATGACATTCTGGAGTATATGCAAATTGCCATCAACACTGAGGCAGCAAACTTTGTGGAGACAAATACTTGTGTCATTCTCAACTTTTGGCCATGACTGTAGTCTGCGGTTGTGAGGCCGGTTGGACATACTACCAAATTCTCTAAAACGACGTTGGAGGTGTCTTATGGTAGAAATATGAACATTCAATTCTCTGGGAACAGCTCTGGTGGACATTCCTGCAGTCAGCATGCCAATTGCACGTTCCCTCAAATCTTGATACATCTGTGGCATTGTGCTGTGTGACAAAACTGCACATTTTAGAGTGGCCTTTTATTGTCCCCAGCACAAGGTGCACCTGTGTAATGATCATGTTTAATAAGCTTCTTGATATGCCACACCTGTCAGGTGGATGGATTATCTTGACAAAGCTTTTTGTGCGTATGGAACATTTCTGGGATCTTTTATTTCAGCTCATGAAACATGGGACCAACACTTCACCTACGCCTGCTGGCAAGGATGGCAGATTTTAGAAAAGCACTGAATAACTCACACTTCTTTCAATCTTTTACCCAGATTTTAGCAGAGAAGCACATTTTGTTTCTTTTAAAGAATAACCACCAGTCAGGAGGATACAGACAGCTCAAGAGGTATGCTTAGAAATAGAAATGCAGAAATACACTTTTTTACATAGAATTAAGCGTAATGATTATGGCTCTAGATTGCAGATGTTTCAAAAACCACTGTCCAGTACTTTGTGCCCCCTCAGATTTGTGTTCTGCATGACGCCCATGTATGGCTATACATTTTTATAGGAAGCAATACAATTAATTGCCAGCTGTAGGCTATTTTATTGTGCAGCTGTTTGCTCAGTGTAGAGTCCTGCATGTGTGTCAAGTTCAAAAGAGCAACTGAATGAAGAGCAGCTGAAGATTGCTGAGACTCTACAAAGAGCTCTTTCCTCAGTCAGAGCGGGTATTAAAGTAGTATAGTGTTTTGAAACAATCGCAGTGCAAGCTGCATTACTACAGATGCGGGTTCGAGCCCCGTCTGTGTCAACTCACGTTGACTCAGTCGCCAGGTGGACGGTGGTTCCTCCGACACATTGGTGCGGCTGGCTTCCGGGTTAAGCGTTCATTGTGTCAAGAAGCAGTGCGGCTTGGTGGGTTGTGTTTCGGAGGACGGACGGCTCTCAACCTTCGCCTCTCCCGAGTCAGTACGGGAGAGGCGTAACTATCAATTGGATACGATGAAATTGGGGAGAAAATGGGGTACATTTATAAAAAAGAAAATATATCTTCATTTTTATTATTAAATTCAAATTTTTGGTTAAGTGTATTGAGGCTTAAATACATTTTTATTTTATTTGATAATACACAGATTGGAATATGTGTGTCACATGATGACGCTCCAGGATTCATCCCACCTTCCAGGTATGATGGGCTCAGCCACAAACACACACAGAGTGTTAATTCCAGGTATGATGGGCTCAGCCACAAACACACACAGGGTGTTAATTCCAGGTATGATGGGCTCAGCCACAAACACACACAGGGTGTTAATTCCAGGTATGATGGGCTCAGCCACAAACACACACAGGGTGTTAATTCCAGGTATGATGGGATCAGCCACAAACACACACAGGGTGTTAATTCCAGGTACGATGGGCTCAGCCACACACAGGGTATTAATTCCAGGTACGATGGGCTCAGCCACACACAGGGTATTAATTCGAGGTACGATGGGCTCAGCCACACACAGGGTGTTAATTCCAGATACGATGGGCTCAGCCACACACAGGGTATTAATTCCAGGTACGATGGGCTCAGCCACACACAGGGTGTTAATTCCAGGTACGATGGGCTCAGCCACACACAGGGTGTTAATTCCAGATACGATGGGCTCAGCCACTCACAAGGTGTTAATTCCAGGCACGATGGGCTCAGTTAATTCCAGGTACGATGGGCTCAGCCACACACAGTTTTAATTCCAGGCACGATGGGCTCAGCCACACACAGTGTTAATTCCAGGTACGATGGGCTCAGCCACACAGTGTTAATTCCAGGTACGATGGGCTCAGCCACACACAGTGTTAATTCCAGGTACGATGGGCTCAGCCACACATGGAGTTAATTATTCTATTCTTGGTTTCTACCTTTTTTGCCATGGGGTCTGAGTTTTTTCTTCTTCAGTTTAAAAGCTAATTTCCTGAAATTCTACACATTTTGCCATGACTTGTGCCATGTTAATATGATATCTGAGTGAGTGTGACTAACAAAATCAGTGGGTGAGCCCGAGGTCAGGACCCCTGGGCATGTGCCCTGCATGCATTGTCGGTAATTCCCCCATGATTATTACAAGGTTTACCTAGCTGGCTAGACTAAGCGCAATTCCACTGTGAAATTGAATCAAGGATAGGTCAGGAACGCAAAGCACAGTCTCTGGATGAACATGATTCAGAACTACCCATCCTGCTGTGCTGGATCCAGACAGCTAGCAGCCCATAGCCTAGGTTCGGACCTGGCCCTCCTGTGCCATGGGTATGTAACCATCTACACAGCTCTCACCTGAACAGGACCAAGAGGTGCTTTTATACATTTGACATGTTCCCCCCTGAAAATAATTAACAAAACTATGGTCGTACCCTGTCACAGGTATCCTGTACACCCTGCCGGAGCACAAAGGACAGGGCCTGGCCAAAGCCCTGGTCAGCAGCATGTCCAGGAGGCTCTAAACTCAGGGCTACCCAGTGTACTGCTTCATAGAGGAACACACTCTGTCCTACAGCCTCTTTACCAGCCTGGGCTTTACTGAGGACCCTCAATAAAAGTCTGCATGGTACCAGTTCAATTATTAGTGTTAGCTAGTTCTGCGACACTCGGGATGTCCTTCAAGTACCTTTTACACGAGCAAAGATTAAGTTATGTTTGTGTCTTTTTGTGTCATTTTTAGTGTAAGCTGTGTGTTTTACATTAGAACACCACAAAGGAAAATATTGAAATTGTATCCTTAGCTGTAACATTTTAACAGTGTTGTGTTTAGAGTTCTGATGGTAAATGTTAATTTAAGAACTGAAATTTGGGCGTCTTAAAAATGTATTTTATTGTATAAAACAATTTCTCATTAATCTTTGTTTGTGGATTACTGAACTACACAGGCTGATGCTGCCACCTAGTGGTTACATTTCCTCAGAAGTGATGTTTCTTACTTTAAAAGCAAAACAACTCAAAGTTTAGACTAGACAAAATGTTATACTGTACAACAATTTAACATTCTCAACACAGTAAGGTCAGCGATGCATTTTCTAGCTTGAAATACTTCCTTGAGGCAACACAACACTAAAACAATAGCTGTTGTCAAACATGTCAAGCTCAAAATAGGGCAATGGCGCAAAAAGACAGTCACAGGACAAAATAAAATGCTAAATTGTCTGTTTCTGAGCAGACTGTGACACTCCTTAGTCCGAGTCACCAGTCAATCTGGGGTTACAGTACTTCTAGGTCTCAGGAAGGAAGTAGCAATGCACTTAGCCATCTGCTTAATCAGCAGCAAAGACACCATTCCTTCACCTCCTCTCTGTGTACTCCTCTAGTCGTACCAGCCATCTCTCCCAGTACTGTAGCATCTGCTCTGAGCTCAGTGGATGAGGATGGGCCGGGGAACCATCTTTATAGGCCACCACTATCAGTCCATTCTCAACCTGCAGGGACAAGGCGGGTAGCCGTAGAGTACAGTAAGCTAATTGTATAGCATGTAGAAAAGAGATTAGGACATGTTTCATGGGGAGAGACCGAGAGTGTCAGCCTGTCCCAATTTGCTCCCTGCCCCTCCCCCTCGGCCCTAACTAGCTCCCTCACTACACTGCTTATACCTACCCAGAACTGCAAACATTGAAGGGTTAGGGCCAAGGAGGAGTTGTAGGAAGCGAATTAGGACAGGCTGAGAGAGTATGGTGATCTCCAGTGGTGTAGTGGAAGGGTAAACGCCGTTTACGCAGCTTCTGTATTTTGCGTGTGCGGTTACCAACTTTCTTCTGAAAAAATGCATTGAAAGTGCAGGGAGCGTTACTGTACTCACCACGATCAACATTTACCCACCTATTTGTTTTTACCACTACATCACTGGTGGTCTCACTCAATCACACCTACCTGGTAGTTATAGTTCACATCGTTGTTTAAGGCCCCGACGTAGGCTGCCACCTGTAGAGGGTTGTCGTAGGTGTTGCTGAGGAAAGGTTTTGACCTCTCTGATGTTTTCCAATCAATCACACACAGCACACCCCTGAGGAAGGAAGGCTGAGTTTTAGGGGCCAGTTTCCCAGACAGATTAAAACTAGTCCAGAACCCTTCCAATGAGCATGTTTTATAGTCCAGCACTAGACATTATCTGGGTCTGGGAGGAAATCATTAATAACAGTGTGACTGACAGGTCAGGTTGCGATAGAGTCGACTACATTGCAGACAATGCATTACATCAAATTGCATCAGATTGCTACATTATATGATGTGTTTAGCTGATATGTTTAACACCTATCAAGTTGTAGAGAGATCTATATGTCGTCTGCAATGTAGTTAGCCTGGAACGTGGCCATCATCACCATCCTTACCTGTAGAGAGCCACACAGTCCACAATCCCCAGATAGCCTAGTTTGTCATGCTGCACACGACTCTCGATCGCTCTCACTCCCCTAACGTCTTCCAGCACATTGCGCACACTCTCCAGGTATCCCTCTACCTCCGATGGAACCTCTGGTGCCTCCTCAGGATCTTCACCCGGTACCTCCTTTGTTGTCAAAGGGAGAACACTCTCCACGGCCATATGGAAAAGCTTCCCTTGCCTGAAGAGATCTGAAATAGACACATTTGGGTCATTTGAATGACAGTGTGTGTGTGTGTGTGTGTGTATAGATAGATAGATAGATAGATAGATAGATAGATAGATAGATAGATAGATAGATAGATAGATAGATAGATAGATAGATAGATAGATAGATACTTTATTGATCCCTGAGGGGACATTTCTTCGTCAAGCAGCTACAAAATAACACAGGACAGGTGCAAAATGCCAGAACGAAAATACACAAAAGACAGATACACGATACATAGTGCGGCAGTATGAAAAAGTATAAAATGTGTATCATCATATGCAGTACATTGATATTTTAGAGCCTTAAACAAACCTGTAGAATCAGAGGGTTCTGCCTACTTACTCTGGCTGTATTCCTTGAAGCCATCCTCTCCCAGTTGAGCTATCATCTTCCTCCTCCATCTCTCCAGGTAAAACAGTTGCTCCGGGGACATAGTCTCTTGTAGGATACGGGTCACACTGGGCGCTGAGCCCCTGTCCTGACCCCTCTTTAGGATAATTCTGGCTGGAGCCCCCCCAAGCTCAGTTTCGCTAGATTCAAATACCCTGTCTTGGTTGAGCAACGGGTGGAGGATTTTAGGCACTTTGGATGGTGGTGGGGTTCGATGAGATGGTGTTGGGGATTTTATCACAGGTCCGTAGATTTGAACATCTTGCTCCTCTAGGATCTCGGGAGTTTGAGCACTGACTTTGTGGGACACGACTGACTTGAGGAGTGAGGAGTAGCGTCCGCTGTCCACGGAACTGTATGGACTGCTTTTCTTGCGAGCTAGAGAGACATTGGAGGTGGAGAAAGTATTCACGGAAGTCCGATAGAAGAGTCCAGTGACAACCCTAGATGGCTCCCCAACACGCTGGGCACATCTCAACAGCTGATGTAAATGCATTCTAGCTAGCTAACGTAAGCTAGTTAGAGCACACACAGTGAAAGTTGCGTTTGCAGCTAGGTATTTAAAGTGACTCAATATAGCAACACCTTATGTTATGCTTTGGTTACATTAAATAATTAATGAAGGTATAGAAAATAACGATTTAAGTTAAGAGGATATCAGTCACCTCTCCTAAACGTCGCGCCATTTTTGTTGACCGGAGAGCGAAAGGTTGCCGGGGATTGTATTTTCTTCTCAAGTAAATCCTGTGTGGAACATGATAGAAACAACTACAAGTCTAGAAATTCATTTGAAGGTGTGTCTTTGAAACTGGTCCGTGTTTCCCTGACATGGAACCAAAGTGAACTTTGATCTTGTAGATGGAAACAGCCCAAAAAATAAGCTTCACATATTCCGTGGCCATATACAGTACCTTTTTAAAATATGTAATAATTTAGGATGTTTAATTGTTGTATCGGTATGTTCGAAATGCCACGTGCGTTGAATCAACAAACAAAAAGCAACAAACTACTTTGATTGACGTTCAGACACCTTGTCCAATCAAAACATCAGACACCTTGTCCAATCAAAAACATCAGACAACTTGTCCAATCAAAACATCAGACACCTTGTCCAATCAAAAACATCAGACACCTTGTCCAATCAAAAACATCAGACACCTTGTCCAATCAAAACATCAGACACCTTGTCCAATCAAAAATATCAGACACCTTGTCCAATCAAAAATATCCGACACCTTGTCCAATCAAAACATCAGACACCTTGTCCAATCAAAACATCAGACACCTTGTCCAATCAAAACATCAGACACCTTGTCCAATCAAAACATCAGACACCTTGTCCAATCAAAACATCAGTGGGCGGAATGTATCTGTCGTAGGACAGGAAGAGCGAAACGGGGTGTGATTTCAGATGCTAGCGCTAGCTAATATAGGTTTGCAGCACACGATCTGTAGCGGTTTTATTGTGTTTTTATAATCATGACATCTACCCTTGATGATAGCGAAAAAGAAAAGGTAAGTTATGAGCGATGTACGTGAATAACGTCGTATCGTTAGCCAACTACCTAGCTAACGCGGCTAGCTGTAGTTAGATCAGACCATTTAGGTAGTTCTTCAAACACAACGGTACAGTATTTAGCTAACTAACGTTAGTCATACAATTGGATGTCTATGATAACTTTAGCTGACTAGTCAATGAAGTGAAAGTAAGGCTGTTTAGCCTGCTATCTAACTAGAAGAAACAGACGTTAGTATTGTAACGACCCTGGGTTTATAAGCGCGGAAATCGATTGTGCCGCTCGATCATGCTTTTGGGGCAGTCGATAGCGCGTTGGACTTCGACTCAGAAGGTTGAGGGTTCGAGACCTGCTACCTGCCCTTATGAACCCAGGGTCGTTAGTTTGTTGAAAGCAAAAGTACAGTAGATAACTTAACTAATACGCAGTGGTTTAAAGTACTTAAGTAAAAGTGCTACTTAAGTAGTTATTTGGGGGTATCTGTACTAAACTATTTATATTTTTGGCAACTTCTACTTTTACTTCACTACATTCCTAAAGAAAATAATGTACTTTTTACTCCATACATTTTCACTGACACTCAAAAGTACTCGTTACATTTTGACAGGAAAATGGTCCAATTCACACACTTATCAAGAGAACATCCCTGCAGACTCAATAAACACAAATGCTTCGTTTTTAAATGATGTCTGAGTGTTTGAGCACGCCCCTGACTATCCGTCAATAAAAAATACAAAAAATGTTGCTGTATGCATAATATAAGGAATTTGAAATGATGTATACTTTTACTTTTGATACTTAAATACATTTGAACAATTACATTTACTTTATACTTAAGTATATTTAAAACCAAATACTTTTAGACTTTTACTCAAGTAGTATTTTACTGGGTGAAATTCTCTTTTATTGGAGTCATTTTCTATTAAGGTATCTGTACTTTTATTCAAGTATGACAATTGAGTACCTTTTTCCACCACTGTGTAAACGTTAGTATTATTGGCAGAGACGTTATAGAAAGCTTTCTATTTTCTTTGGTATCGGCCTAGCTAGCTAACGTTAGCTGGTTACTAGCTAACTACTTCACAGTTGAATGTTGTTTTCACAATATCATATGCATTATTGTATAGTCACCAATTCAGGCTACTTTAGTTTAGCCATAAAAGGCTTGATAGGGTAGGCTCTCTCTTTACTGCTTCTGCCAAGAGAGCTGGGCTTTTATGGAATGATCTGTGGCTAGAGGGCTATTGATTTTCGAGTATGGAGCACAGAGCAGTGAGCTAACCATTGCCATTGGGACTTGCAATGTGGCAGTAACAGGTTACTTTTTGCATTGCTTATTCTTTTGTGCGCAATCAATCACAATAGTGTTATGTGCAAAGTATTGCCCTGGCCAATGAAGGAAGAACTCTGATGGCTTACATATGGAGTTGCTTGGAATTGGAAAGGCCTGTGGTTTTTATTTTCTTCATTTCCTGTGAGACTTTACAGAGGAAACTTCCACAGCTTTATTTCTGTTGACTCTGCAAAGCGGAGTATCAGAGTTCAGGCAGTGTTATGGTGAAACTCTTCACAGGCTTTGGATCATTCACACAGTACTAGCCTATCTATCTCTGAATCATAATAACATCTGGATCAACGTTTATGATCAAAGTTTCTTGACTTCAAGAAAGCCTTAACAACAATAACCATAAGGAGTGCTAAGATGGCACGCACAGATCTGGGAACAGGCTAGGAGAAGTTTAAACTAGGAGACTCTTGGAAACCCTAACTGACCCATTTTGGGAAAACAGCTGGAGTTATTCCACCAATTTAGTGTGTGTGTAATTCAATCCCAAGCATGAGTCACGCATCACAGGATTTGGAATTCAGTGAAGAGTAATGTCATTTACGAGTAATCCACCCTAAAGTGAAAGAGAGCCTTCATTTTTGCTAGGCCTTACCCTAGGTAGCCCTGAGACATGGTACGCTATAATCTACTGCCATGTCTCAAAGGTAGGGTCTAGGCCACTTGTTGTCCTGGCCTTACATAGCTTACTGACAGCATTCCCTTCCTGTCAATGCCCTCATGTAGAGTAGATCAGAATTTCTGTCTCACACACAAGCAGATAGGTAAAAATCTGTCGTTCTGCCCCTGAACAAGGCAGTTAACCCACTGTTCCTAGGCCGTCATTGAAAATAAGAATATGTTCTTAACTGACTTGCCTAGTAAAATAAAGGTAAAATAAAAATAAAATAAAAAGATGAAGGATTCTGCCAACTGATAGTTGTGTAAGTTGACCTTGTCCTTGATTGTGTTCCCCTCTCTTAGGCACACTCTGTGTCTGTGGACCTAAACAACGACGCCTCTCTACTCATCGACATTCCTGATGCACTCTGTGAACGAGACAAAGTCAAATTCACTGTCCACACCAAAGTATGTATTTCAAATGTAACAGTCTTTAGTATACTGAACAACAATATAAACCCAACATGCATACATTTCATTGATTTTACTGAGTTACAGTTCATATGAGGAAATTAAATACAGTGGGTCCAAAAAGTATTTAGTCAGCCACCAATTGTGCAAGTTCTCCCACTTAAAAAGATGAGAGGCCTGTAATTTTCATCATAGGTACACTTCAACTATGAGAGACAAAATGAGAAAAGAAATTCCAGAAAATCACGTTGTAGGATTTTTTATGAATTTATTTTTAAATTATGGTGGAAAATAAGTATTTGGTCACCTACAAACAAGCAAGATTTCTGGCTCTCACAGACCTGTAACTTCTTCTTTAAGAGGCTCCTCTGTCCTCCACTCGTTACCTGTATTAATGGCACCTGTTTGAACTTGTTATCAGTATAAAAGACACCTGTCCACAACCTCAAACAGTCACACTCCAAACTCCACTATGGCCAAGACCAAAGAGCTGTCAAAGGACACCAGAAACAAAATTGTAGACCTGCACCAGGCTGGGAAGACTGAATCTGCAATAGGTAAGCAGCTTGGTGTGAAGAAATCAACTGTGGGAGGAAATGGAAGACATACAAGACCACTGATAATCTCCCTCGATCTGGGGCTCCACGCAAGATCTCACCCCGTGGGGTCAAAATGATCACAAGAACGGTGAGCAAAAATCCCAGAACCACACGGGGGGACCTAGTGAATGACCTGCAGAGAGCTGGGACCAAAGTAACAAAGGCTACCATCAGTAACACACTACGCCGCCAGGGACTCAAATCCTGCAGTGCCAGACGTGTCCCCCTGCTTAAGCCAGTACATGTCCAGGCCCGTCTGAAGTTTGCTAGAGAGCATTTGGATGATCCAGAAGAGGATTGGGAGAATGTCATATGGTCAGATGAAACCAAAATATAACTTTTTGGTAAAAACTCAACTCGTCGTGTTTGGAGGAGAAAGAATGCTGAGTTGCATCCAAAGAACACCATACCTACTGTGAAGCATGGGGGTGAAAACATCATGCTTTGGGGCTGTTTTTCTGCAAAGGGACCAGGACGACTGATCTGTGTAAAGGAAAGAATGAATGGGGCCATGTATCGTGAGATTTTGAGTGAAAACCTCCTTCCATCAGCAAGGGCATTGAAGATGAAACGTGGCTGGGTCTTTCAGCATGAAAATTATCCCAAACACACCGCCCGGGCAACGAAGGAGTGGCTTCGTAAGAAGCATGTCAAGGTCCTGTAGTGGCCTAGCCAGTCTCCAGATCTCAACCCCATAGAAAATCTTTGGAGGGAGTTGAAAGTCCGTGTTGCCCAGCGACAGCCCCGAAACATCACTGCTCTAGAGGAGATCTGCATGGAGGAATGGGCCAAAATACCAGCAACAGTGTGTGAAAACCTTGTGACGACATACAGAAAACGTTTGACCTCTGTTATATACCCTTTGTTGGCAATGACAAAGTATTGAGAAACTTTTGTTATTGATTTCATGTTAACATAACTATAGTTTTGGCAAGTCTGTTACGATTATAATTATATCACAATTCCAGTGTGTCAAAGTTTACATACATTAAGTTGACTGTGCCTTTAAAGAGCTTGGAAAATTCCAGAAAATATGTAATGGCTTTAGAAGCTTCTGATAGGCTAATTGACATCATTTGAGTCAATTGGAGGTGTACCTGTGGATGTATTTCAAGGCCTACGTTCGAACTGTGCCTCTTTGCTCGACATAATGGGAAAATCAAAAGAAATCAGCCAAGACCTCAGAAAAATAATTGTAGACCTCCACAAGTCTGGTTCATCCTTGGGAGCAATTTCCAAACACCTGAAGATACCACGTTCATCTGTACAAACAATAGTACGCAAGTATAAACACCATGGGACCACGCAGCCGTCATACCGCTCAGGACGATGAACGTACTTTGGTGCGAAAAGTGCAAATCAATCCCAGAACAACAGCAAAGAACCTTGTGAAGATGCTGGAGGAAACAGGTAAAAAAGTATCTACAGCCACAGTAAAACAAGTCCTATATCGACATAACCTGAAAGGCCGCTCAGCAAGGAAGAAGCCACTGCTCCAAAACCGCCATAAAAAAGCCAGACTACGGTTTGCAACTGCACATGGGGCCAAGATCGTACTTTTTAGAAAAGTCCCCTGGTCTGATGAAACAAAAATAGAATTGTTTGGCCATAATGACCATCATTATGTTTGGAGGAAAAAAGGGAAGCTTGCAAGCCAAAGAACACCATCCCAACCGTGACGCTCGGGGGTGGCAGCATCATGTTGTGGGGGTGCTTTGCTGAAGGAGGGACTGGTGCACTTCACAAAATAGATGGCATCATGAGGAAGGAAAATGTATGTGGATATTTTGAAGCAACATCTCAAGACATCAGTCAGGAAGTTAGAGCTTGGTTGCAAATTTGTCTTCCAAATGGATAATTACGCCAAGCATACTTCCAAAGTTGTGGCAAAATGGCTTAAGGACAACAAAGTCAAGTTATTGGAGTGTCCATCACAAAGCCCTGACCTCAATCTTATTAAAAAGTGTGGGCAGAACTGAAAAAGTGTGTGGGAGCAAGGAGGCCTACAAACCTGACTCAGTTCCACCAGTTCTGTCAGGAGGAATGGGCCAAAACTCACCCAACTTATTGTAGGAAGCTTGTTTGACCCAAGTTAAACAGTTTAAAGGCAATCCTACCAAATACTAATTGAGTGAATTGAATTTTTACTAGGATTAAATGTCAGGAATTGTGAAAAACTGAGTTGAAATATATTAGGCTAAGGTGTATGTAAACTTCTGACTTGTAACATTGGATTGCTTTCTTTACATTTTATTAGCTGTGAGTTCGGTTCACATGAACCACTTTATTTGACACACAGAGACTGATCATGTAGATCATATTCTTTGTTGTTTAGTTAAATCCTGCATTCCTCCCAGCAGGGATTTCATGCATGTTTCAGTGCAAAAAAAAGTGTCACCTTTTTGGGCCGTCACCAGTTTGCATCCCTGGTAAAAATTGCCAAATTCTCTAAACGACGTGTCTTTTGTTAAAGAAACTAGCATAAAATTATCTGGCAACAGCTCTGGTGGACATTCCTGCTGTCAGCATGCCAAATGTTAAGACATCCGTGGCATTGTGTTGTGTGCACATTTTAGAGTGGCCTTTTATTGTCCCCAGCACAAGGCGCACCTGTGTAATGTCTAATCAGCTTCTTGATACGCCACACATGTCAGGTGGATTGATTATCATGGCAAAGGAGAAATATTATTTTATGTGCATATGGAAAATGTCTGGTATCTTTTATTTCAGCTCATGAAACATGGGACCAACACTTCACATGTTGTTTATATTTTTGTTCAGTGTACATTAAAACCATTTGATAATGCACTTTAAATGGAGCTTGACTTGACTTGTCTTGTCTGTCTCACCAGACCACCCTGAGCTCCTTCCAGAAGCCAGACTTCTCTGTTCCTAGGCAATATGAGGACTTTATCTGGCTCCATGACACGCTGGTTGAGACTGAAGACTACGCTGGGCTCATCGTGAGTGTCCTGTTAAGTCCACCAAACATACATACACACACACACACACACTGGTTTGAGACTATGCTGGTCTCATTGTGAGTGACTTGAGTGGTTCTCAACTGGTTTTGCCTCAGGATCCAAATTGAACCAGGTTGTCTCAGTCGAGACCCAATATTCACATCGCAGAACGGAATCACCAAAACACAATCTGGAAAACAAATGTTTACGCTATATTGATATTAAATCTAGCAATTACTGTATATAAGGAAACAACATTCCCACATCTTTCGTTGTCATTAATAACATTTTGCCCATATATTAATAACATTTTGCCCATATATTAATAACATTTTGCCCATATTCTTGATGAAGAATGTTAAAACTCTATCAGAATGGCGCTGCTAATAGCTCTATATTAAGTCCATTATCACGTCTACCTGGTTTAAATGGTTTAAGTTCAGACTGGAGTATTTTGGCATCAACATTTTCTTTTTTTATTTACATGTTGTACTCAGACACCCACGACCCATTCAAAGCGGGTCATGACCCACTAGTTGAGAATCGCTGGTCTACACACACCACTTATTTATAGTATAGTTCACTGTCATTACATGTAAGTGTTCCCTGATGAAGGGAACTCTGTAGTGTACTTGAAAAGTTTTTAATACCATCAGCTCTATCAACTGAGTCTTATTACAGCTCTGCATACAGGGACATGTCTGTGCGTGGCAGGAGGTTGCTGGCAGCTGGTGGAAGAAATCTTACCAGAAACTACATCCACTCACCTCTCCTCCTTCCCCCAAACCCCCCCCCCCCCTCTCCCTGTCTGTCCAGATCCCTCCAGCTCCCCCAAAGCCAGACTTTGAAAGCCCCAGGGAGAAGATGCATAAACTGGGAGAGGGAGAAGCCACCATGACCAAGGAGGAATACACCAAGATGAAGCAGGAGTTGGAGGCGTGAGTTCTGATTGATCTCAATCTCGTGTCTGTCTGTCTGTCTCTGTCTGTCTGTCTGTCTGTCTGTCTATGACTGCTCTATCAGGTAATTGGCTGTTAACCGGCTCTGTCTCTCTTCCAGTGAGTACCTGGCTGTATTCAAGAAGACTGTTCAAGTCCACGAAGTATTCCTACAGCGAATATCTTCTCACCCCATCCTAAGCAAGGACAGAAACTTTCACATATTCCTGGAGTATGACCAGGATGTGAGTTTGATACATGGAGAAGGAAACGGAGAAGACAAACTGCATACTTTCCAGTAGTACTGACTTGATAGTTCGCTGCTGGGTCGTGTTCATTAGAGCACACCATAGCGAAATGAAAGTTTGTTATTGGATAGTTCAGATAGTACCTCTCAGTTTCAAGTCGTTTACTTCCGTTTTGTGCCTGCTGAACACTACCCTCTGGTCAGTTCTGTAGGAGGGAGAGATGGATGACAGTACTGATGGAGGGAGAGATTGAGGGAGAGATGGAGGGAGAGATGGAGAACAGTACTGTAGGAGGGAGAGATGGAGGGAGAGATGGAGGGAGAGATGGAGAACAGTACTGTAGGAGGGAGAGATGGAGGGAGAGATGGATGACAGTACTGTAGGAGGGAGAGATGGAGAACAGTACTGTAGGAGGGAGAGATGGATGACAGTACTGTAGGAGGGAGAGATGGATGACAGTACTGTAGGAGGGAGAGATGGATGACAGTACTGTAGGAGGGAGAGATGGAGAACAGTACTGTAGGAGGGAGAGATGGATGACAGTACTGTAGGAGGGAGAGATGGATGACAGTACTGTAGGAGGGAGAGATGGATGACAGTACTGTAGGAGGGAGAGATGGATGACAGTACTGTAGGAGGGAGAGATGGAGGAGGAACTGTTACAGCTCACATAATCAATGTTACATTGCAGACTTATACTGTGGTGTCATTTGCTGAGTTGTCTCTGAGTAAATCCTTCCCTGATCCTTTGATTGCTCCGCGTAGCTGAGCGTTCGGAGGAAAAACACCAAGGAGACGTTTGGAAGTTTCTTTAAGAACATGGTGAAGAGTGCTGACGAGGTCATCATCTCAGGGATTAAGGTGGGTGTGGCCTCTTCATATCATACAATATCTGTGTCTGAGAGCATTAAATCCATAATGCATTGTGGGTAAATGGTGACTGACTGACTGATCCACAGATAGTAATGAGTAGGTATTTTATTTATGCAAGGTGATTTATAGATCAGTCAGTCAGCAGTCGCCTGCGCTGTCAGCTGCAATGTCAAACAAACCCAATGATTTGTGGATTTCCATGGAACTAGATAAAGAAAATCAGTACAATGCATTGCAGTAGCAGACTCAAAGAAAGAGGCCCTTCATACCCAGAATTCATACCCCGGGACCCTGTGATGGACAGACAAGTGTAGGTTTGAAGAGTGAAGGTTTGAGGAGCAGGCTTGAAGCGCTGGGCATCTTGTTATGACCTGCATTATCTGAATTAGGTCATAATTATACCTTTTGAGTTGTTTCCATGAAGGAACTGTGAATGTCCTTTGTGCTAGCTAGCGAAGGCGCTTGTGTGTGCAGATCGGCACCAGAATTAAAAACACGTCTTACCTTTTTGTAATTAATAAATCCAATGCGAAATGTGATAACGAGACCTCTAGCTAATAAAATCTCTCTCCCTATCTTCTCATGCTTCTAACATCAGTACAGTAGCCTATGCTTCGCAGGGGTAAGGGGCAGGTAGTCTAAACATGCACACCCACTGGTAAAGATTTTCGGTTTGCAGGCAGAAGCAGGAATGCGTTTCTCAGTGACAGTGAGGGCTTTTCATAGGCGCTTTTTGTAAAATAACATTATTAACCGTTTCACATGCTTTTAAAATAACATTATTAAGCGTTTCACATGCTTTTAAAATAACATTATTAAGCGTTTCACATGCTTTTAAAATAACATTATTAAGCGTTTCACATGCTTTTAAAATAACATTATTAAGCGTTTCACATGCTTTTAAAATAACATTATTAAGCGTTTCACATGCTTTTAAAAGAACATTATTAAGCGTTTCACATGCTTTTAAAAGAACATTATTAAGCGTTTCACATGCTTTTAAAAGAACATTATTAAGCGTTTCACATGCTTTTAAAAGAACATTATTAAGCGTTTCACATGCTTTTAAAAGAACATTATTAAGCGTTTCACATGCTTTTAAAAGAACATTATTAAGCGTTTCACATGCTTTTAAAAGAACATTATTAAGCGTTTCACATGCTTTTAAAAGAACATTATTAAGCGTTTCACATGCTTTTAAAAGAACATTATTAAGCGTTTCACATGCTTTTAAAAGAACATTATTAAGCGTTTCACATGCTTTTAAAAGAACATTATTAAGCGTTTCACATGCTTTTAAAAGAACATTATTAAGCGTTTCACATGCTTTTAAAAGAACATTATTAAGCGTTTCACATGCTTTTAAAAGAACATTATTAAGCGTTTCACATGCTTTTAAAAGAACATTATTAAGCGTTTCACATGCTTTTAAAAGAACATTATTAAGCGTTTCACATGCTTTTAAAAGAACATTATTAAGCGTTTCACATGCTTTTAAAAGAACGGTTATGTTCCAGAACATTATTGATCACTTTCTTTCCCGGTTCCGTTTCAGTTCCTTGAAAAATGTAGTTATGGTTTTCGGTTCTGTTCCCTAAACCGGTTCCAACCCCTGCTTTTAAATGGTTTTTCTTGCAGGAAGTAGATGATTTCTTTGAGCAGGAGAAGACCTTCCTGCTTGATTATTCTTCCAAGATTAAAGACTCTACTGCCAGGGCAGAGAAGATGACCCGCTCCCACAAAAGTAGGACTATGATGATAACACATCCAAACATCTTTGTTGTCAAATATGAATCAGAAATGTTTTTTTGCTTTCTTGTGTTATTGATTGATAAGAACATTTATTTTAAAGCCCTTTTTACATCAGCAGTTGTCACAAAGTGCTTTTTAAAGATACCCAGCCTAAAACCTCAAAGAGATAGGCTCAGAGGGGTGGCCAGTCCTCTTCTGGATGTACGGGTAGAGAGTTAAGAGCACATGTGGCCATTAAGGCCAGATAGTTTTCAAGACGTTCAAACATTCATAGGTGACCAGCAGGATGTGTGGTGTAACCAAAGTGGTGCAACTTCTTCCAGTATGTTACCCATACTGAGTGTTGATTGTCTTGTCTCTTTGTGTCAGATGTTGCTGACGATTACATCCACATCTCTTCCACTTTGAACAGTCTCTCTTTCGATGACAACACAGCACTTAAAAAGTGAGTAACAATATAAATATATTATAGTAGTAAGTATATTAATGGGGCCGTTGTTACCTCAAGCCAACAACAGGCTGTTAAATTAATGGTTTACATCTCACCCAATATTGGCAAAACGAAAAAGAATGGTCTGACTTTGCTCAACTGTTGATGGTATTCCCTTCAGGCACCTTGAGAAGTTAGCCGACCTGTTTGAGAAACTAAGGGTAAGAACCACAGTGCTGATCTCCTCATCCTCTTCCTCATCCCCTTAGTATTAACTTTATATGATCCCTTTATTGTCAATTTCCATACAAATTAATTTTGTGAAGGGAGCCAGGTAGCCTAGTGGTTGGAGCGTTGGGCCAGTAACCGAAAGGTCGCTGGTTCGAATACCCGAACCGACAAGGTGAAAAACCTGTCTGTGTCCTTGAGCAAGGCACTTAACCCTAATTTGCTCCAGGTGCTGACCCTGTAGGTAGGCCGTCATTGTAAATAAGAATATGTTCTTAACTGACTTGCCTAGTTAAATAAAATAAATCAATAAAGAATACATTTAAGCACTTGTGTGTAGTCATTTAGCAGACGCTCTTATCCAGAGTGACTTAAAGTCAGTGCATTCGTCTTAAGATGGCTAGGTGAGACAGCCACATTTCTCAGTCATAGTAAGTAAAATTCTCCTCAATAAAGTAGCCATCAGCAAAGTCCGTGCTAGAAGGAAAAGTCAATGTTGAGTGTTAGTTCACAGAAGGCAAGGGTGTTATTTATTTAAATATATCCTCTTATTTTGTATGTGTTTGAGCGGTGGTAGTATCTGTTCTATTTCCAATCACATGTAAACAACAGGTGTAGACTAACAGTGTAATGCTTACTGACAGGTCCTTCCCAACAATACAGAGAGAGAACTAATAGAAAGATAATAACATGAGGAATAAATACACAATGATTAATAACTTGGCTATATACACCTGGTACCAGTACTGAGTCGATCTGCAAGTGTATGAGGTAATAACTTGGCTATATACACCTGGTACCAGTACTGAGTTGATCTGCAAGTGTATGAGGTAATAACTTGGCTATATACACCTGGTACCAGTACTGAGTTGATCTGCAAGTGTATGAGGTAATAACTTGGCTATATACACGTGGTACCAGTACTGAGTCGATCTGCAAGTGTATGAGGTAATAACTTGGCTATATACACATGTAATAACTTGGCTATATACACCTGGTACCAGTACTGAGTCGATCTGCAAGTGCATGAGGTAATAACTTGGCTATATACACCTGGTACCAGTACTGAGTCGATCTGCAAGTGTATGAGGTAATAACTTGGCTATATACACATGTAATAACTTGGCTATATACACTGGGTACCAGTACTGAGTCTATCTGCAGGGGTATGAGGTAATATTTTGGCTATATACACGGGGTACCAGTACTGAGTCTATCTGCAGGGGTATGAGGTAATACCTTGGCTATATACACGGGGTACCAGTACTGAGTCAATCTGCAGGGGTATGAGGTAATACCTTGGCTATATACACAGGGTACCAGTACTGAGTCGATCTGCAGATAATAAACAGTAGCAGCAGCATATTTGATAAGTCAAAAGAGTTAGTGCAAAAGAGGGTCAATGCAGATAGTCCGGGTAACTATTTAGTAGTCTTATGGCTTGGGGGTAGAAGCTGTTCAGGGTCCTGTTGGTTCCAGAGCTGGTCCTGCCTGTAGAAAGTGGAGGGTAGAGTGGCATCTTAAATAAAATCTGTGTTCCATCTATCTGGTCCTGCCTGTAGAAAGTGGAGGGTAGAGTGGCGTCAGACGAGGAGCTGAAGCTCACAGAGCTGCTCCGGTACTACATGAGGGACATCCAGGCAGCCAAGGTGAGCCACTTCCAGTCTGTTTCTCTCTCAAAAACCCCCATGAACTTCTATTGACCGTTGAAACGTTGCTGTGAGATCAATTGAACTGTTTGTGGAGCATTTCAAGACCACCAGAGTGCTGGAGTTTATTCCCTTTATTGAATAGTTTTATTCTCTCAATGCACCTGGAAACACGATAGGCATGCATATTACTTACATTACCTGGAAACACGATAGGCATGCATATTACTTACATTACCTGGAAACACGATAGGCATGCATATTACTTACATTATCTGGAAACACGATAGGCATGCATATTACTTACATTATCTGGAAACACGATAGGCATGCATATTACTTACATTACCTGGAAACACGATAGGCATGCATATTACTTACATTACCTGGAAACACGATAGGCATGCATATTACTTACATTACCTGGAAACACGATAGGCATGCATATTACTTACATTACCTGGAAACACGATAGGCATGCATATTACTTACATTACCTGGAAACACGATAGGCATGCATATTACTTACATTACCTGGAAACACGATAGGCATGCATATTACTTACATTACCTGGAAACACGATAGGCATGCATATTACTTACATTACCTGGAAACACGATAGGCATGCATATTACTTACATTACCTGGAAACACGATAGGCATGCATATTACTTACATTACCTGGAAACACGATAGGCATGCATATTACTTACATTACCTGGAAACACGATAGGCATGCATATTACTTACATTACCTGGAAACACGATAGGCATGCATATTACTTACATTACCTGGAAACACGATAGGCATGCATATTACTTACATTACCTGGAAACACGATAGGCATGCATATTACTTACATTACCTGGAAACACGATAGGCATGCATATTACTTACATTACCTGGAAACACGATAGGCATGCATATTACTTACATTACCTGGAAACACGATAGGCATGCATATTACTTACATTACCTGGAAACACGATAGGCATGCATATTACTTACATTACCAGGAAACACGATAGGCATGCATATTACTTACATTACCTGGAAACACGATAGGCATGCATATTACTTACATTACCTAACCTCTCTATATGGATGTGTTTGTCTTAACCTCTCTATAGGGATGTGTCTGTCTTAACCTCCTCCTGTGTCAAAAAAATAATATATATATATTTTTTTAAATAGCCCCACTTGTGTACACATTCAGTAATACTTCTAACCCGGTATGAACATCTGGATACCGCCCAACCCTATAAACTGCTGTGTGTGTGTGTCAGGACCTGTTATACAGGCGGGCCCGGGCCCTGGCTGACTATGAGAACAGTAACAAGGCTCTGGACAAGGCCCGGCTGAAGAGTAAAGACATCGCCCAGGCTGAGGAGCACCAACAACGCTGTCTGCAGAAGTTTGACAAGCTCTCTGAGTCAGGAAGAAGAGGTGTGTGTGTGTGTGTGTGGGTGTGGGGTGTGTGGGGTGTGTGGGGTGTGTGGGGTGTGTGGGGTGTGTGGGGTGTGTGGGGTGTGTGGGGTGTGTGGGGTGTGTGGGGTGTGTGTGGTGTGTGTGGTGTGTGTGGTGTGTGTGAGAGAGAAGCCTGTTGCATGCTTCCCAGTCTCAACTGTTCACATATATAATGATGACATTTTGTGACTGTTTTGGTGTTGGGCAGGTTTTATTTTGTCTGTTCGCTCCCACAGTATTTGTTTGTTAAGCAAGTCAAAGTTCAGTAGCTGAAGTCTACGCCCCTTCCGCTGTGAATGGTCAACAGTAAGGGTGGGGAGTATGGACGAGATTCTTCAATTAAGTGTTTGCGATCATTCAACGAGAGAGTGCTGCAGCTAGGTGCTACTGAGAGGAGAGAATGCTGCAGCTAGGTCCTACTAAGAGGAGAGAATGCTGCAGCTAGGTCCTACTGAGAGGAGAGAATGCTGCAGCTAGGTCCTACTGAGAGGAGAGAGTGCAGCAGCAGCAGATGGGTCCTACTGAGAGGAGAGAGTGCTGCAGCAGATGGGTCCTACTGAGAGGAGAGAGTGCAGCAGCAGCAGATGGGTCCTACTGAGAGGAGAGAGTGCTGCAGCAGATGGGTCCTACTGAGAGGAGAGAGTGCAGCAGCAGCAGATGGGTCCTACTGAGAGGAGAGAGTGCTGCAGCAGATGGGTCCTACTGAGAGGAGAGAGTGCAGCAGCAGCAGCTAGGTCCTACTGAGAGGAGAGAGTGCTGCAGCAGATGGGTCCTACAATTCACTACTAGTTTTCATGCACATTTATCACTTGAAGTACTGCATTAAACCTCTAAATTGAAGTACTGCATTAAACCTCTAAATTGAAGTACTGCATTAAACCACTAAATCGAAGTACTGCATTAAACCTCTAAATTGAAGTACTGCATTAAACCTCTAAATTGAAGTACTGCATTAAACCTCTAAATTGAAGTACTGCATTAAACCTCTAAATTGAAGTACTGCATTAAACCTCTAAATTGAAGTACTGCATTAAACCTCTAAATTGAAGTACTGCATTAAACCTCTAAATTGAAGTACTGCATTAAGCCTCTAAATTGAAGTACTGCATTAAACCTCTAAATTGAAGTACTGCATTAAACCACTAAATTGAAGTACTGCATTAAACCTCTAAATTGAAGTACTGCATTAAACCTCTAAATTGAAGTACTGCATTAAACCACTAAATTGAAGTACTGCATTAAACCACTAAATTGAAGTACTGCATTAAACCTCTAAATTGAAGTACTGCATTAAACCTCTAAATTGAAGTACTGCATTAAACCTCTAAATTGAAGTACTGCATTAAACCTCTAAATTGAAGTACTGCATTAAACCTCTAAATTGTAAAATTGCACAACTATGACCTTCGGAAATAACGTAAACATTTATTACAAATGTCCTGATTTATCTTCGATTAATTTGGACTATTTTGAGGGAAGTGTTACTAGCTATGTTGTTGCTACGGTGTCTCGAAGGATAAACACGTTAGCTTTTCGTTTGCTTTTTTCCGCTTAGCCAAGTTCTGCTAGGAGCAAACCAAACTTATATACAGTTGAAGTCGAAAGTTTACATGCACTTAGGTTGAAGTCATTAAAACTCATTTTTCAACCACTCCACAGATTTCATGTTAACAAACTATAGTTTTGGCAAGTCGGTTAGGACGTCTACTTTGTGCATGACACAAGTAACTCTTCCAACAATTGTTTACAGACATTATTTCACTTATAATTCACTATATCACAGTTCCAGTGGTTCACATACACTAAGTTGGCTTTGCCTTTAAACAGCTTGGAAAATTCCAGAAAATGATATCATGGATTTAGAAGCTTCTGATAGGCTAAATTACATAATTTGAGTCAATTGAAGGTGTACCTGTGGATGTTTTTCAAGGCCTACCTTCAAACTCAGTGCCTCTTTGCTCGACATCATGGGAAAATCAAAAGAAATCAGCCAAGACGTTAGAGGTACCACGTTCATCTCTACAAACAATAGTACGCAAGTATAAACACCGAGGGACCACGCAGCTGTCATTCCGCTCAGGAAGGAGACACATTCTGTCTCCTAGAGATGAACGTACTTTGGTGCGAAAAGTGCATATCAATCCCAGAACAACAGCAAAGAACCTTGTGAAGATGCTGGAGGAAACAGGTACAAAAGTATCTATATCCACAATAAAACAAGTCCTATGTCGACATAACCTGAAAGGCCGCTCAGCAAGGAAGAAGCCACTGCTCCAAAACCGCCATAAAAAAGCCAGACTACGATTTGCTACTGCACATGGGGACAAGATCGTACTTTTTGGAGAAATGTCCTCTGGTCTGATGAAACAAAAATAGAACTGTTTGTCCATAATGACCATCGTTATGTTTGCAGGAGAAAGGGGGAGGCTTGCAAGCCGAAGAACACCATCCCAGCCGTGGCAGCATTATGTTGTGGCGGTGCTTTGCTGCAGGAGGGACTGGTGCACACACAAAATAGATGGCATTATGTGGATATATTGAAGCAACATCTCAAGACATCAGTCAGGAAGTTAAAGCTTGGTCGCAAATGGGTCTTCCAAATGGACAATGACCCCAAGCAAATGGGGCGGCAGGTAGCCGAGTGGTTAGAGTGTTGGGCCCGTAACCGAAAGGTTGCTTGATCAAATCTCAGAGCTGACAAGGTAAAAATCTGTCGTTCTGCCCATGAACAAGGCAGTTAACCCACTGTTCCTAGGCTGTCATTGTAAATAAGAATTTGTTCATAACTGACTTGCCTAGTAAAATAAAGGTAAAATAATGTATTTGTATTTTTAAAAAGCATACTTCCAAAGTTGTGGCAAAATGGCTTAAGGACAACATATTGGAGTGGCCATCACAAAGCCCTGACCTCAATCCTATAGAAAATGAGTGGGCAGAACTGAAAAAGTGTGTGCGAGCAAAGATGCCTACAAACCTGACTCAGTTAAACCAGTTCTGTCAGGAGGAATGGGCCAAAATTCACCCAACTTATTGTGGGAAGCTTGTGGAAGGCTGAAACGTTTGACCTAAGTTAAACAATTTAAAGGCAATGCTACCAAATACTAATTGAGTGTATGTAACGTCTGACCCACTGGGAATGTGATGAAAGAAATACAAGCTGAAATAAATAATTATTATTATTATTATTCTGACATTTCAGATCCTTAAAATAAAGTGGTGATCCTAACTGACCTAAGACACAGAATTTTTACTAGGATTAAAATGTATTTGGCTAAGGTGTATTAGGGCGGCAGGTAGCCTAGCGGTCAGAGCGTTGGGCCAGTAACCGAAAGGTCCCTGGTTTGAACACCCGAGCCGACAAGGTGAAAAACCTGCCGATGTGACCTTAAGTAAGGCACTTAACCCTAATTTTGCTCCAGGGGCTGACCTTGTATGTAGGCCGTCATTGTAAATTAGAAATTTTTCTTAACTGACTTGCCTTGTTAAATAAATAAAAGACAGTGTGAATGTATGTTCGAACATAATACAGTACAGTGAGTACTAACAGCATTTTGTTCTCTTCCCAGAGCTGACCAGTTTTAAGGGCAGGAGAGTGGTGGCTTTCCGTAAAAACCTAATCGAGATGGCTGAACTGGAGATCAAGCATGCTAAGGTGAGTCGGACTGGAGCCTCTAGCATTGTTCCTTTCCTTTCAGGAGTTTATATTTTTTGGAGTGGGAAGTAGGGAGGGAGGAGAGATCGAATGCCATAGGAACCATGGGATTCAATCCCACAATGTCATGTACTGTATATGTGCTGCAGGTGGCGTTACCCACTAGACCAGACCCAAACACAACTCTCTACATTGTTGTTGGAAAGGGGATACCTAGTCAGTTGCACAACTGAATGCATTCAACTGAAATGTGTCGTCAGCATTTAACCCAACCCCTCTGAATCAGAGAGGTGCAGGGGGCCGCCTTAATCAAAGTCCACGTCGTTTACTGGGTATTTGGAAAAAGCCAAGGTTTTTCAATACTGTTGAAACTTTGTTTGAATATTTGTAGCAACTTTTTAAGTAAATCCCTGCGGTCTACTTGTACAATATATTAGGAGATGAAGCAGACCACGTTCTTCATTTCACCTGTCACATCATTGTTCATTATGAAGGTTAGTCCCCAGTCACATGGTGTTTGTTTACAAGCACACAACGAGGAGAGACCGGAGCCTTGTGATTCACTCACTGCTGTGTAGCATCAGGTGATCTATTTACAGTATGGAATTCACTACTAAATGTTTGACAGATATATTAAAACTATTAAGTTAACTGTCTAAAATTTGCTAAATGCTCTGCAGTTGTGCATTTGGTTGGCTAATTTAGTAACTAGGATGCTATTTACCTTTATTTAACTAGGCAAGTCAGTTAAGAACAAATTCTTATTTACAATGACTATCTAGCTAAGTGGTTAGCTTCTTGCAAAATCAGTTAACAGCAGAGAATCCTCTCCTGGATAAAGAGCCCAGACTATAGAATTTTCTATGGGAGGGCGTCCCGAGTGGCGCAGCCGGCCGCTATCGGGAGACCCATGAGGCGACGCACAATTGGCCCAGCGTCGTCTGGGTTAGGGGAGGGTTTGTCCTTGTCCCATCACACTCTAGCGACTCCTGTGGCGGGCCAGGCGCATGCACGCTGACATGGTCGCCAGGTGTACGGTGTTTCCTCCAACACATTGGTGCAGCTGGCTTCCAGGTTAAGCGGGCATTGTGTCAAGAAGCAATGCAGCTTGGCGGGGTCATGTTTCGGAGGACTCACGGCTTACAACCTTTGCCTCTCCAAAGTCCGTAAGGGAGTTGCAGCGATGGGACAAGACTGGAACTACCAATTGGATATTTATTTATTTATTTTTTATTTTACCTTTATTTTACTAGGCAAGTCAGTTAAGAACATATTCTTATTTACAATGACAGCCTAGGAACAGTGGGTTAACTGCCTTGTTCAGGGGCAGAACGACAGATTTTTACCTGGTCAGCTCGGGGATTTGATCCAGCAACCTTTCGGTTATGGGCCCAACACTCTAACCACTGGGCTACCTGCCGCCCCAAATATCAAGAAATATGAGGAGAAAAAGGGGTACATTTTAAACAAACAAAAAAATCTATGGGATTTTACATGTAGTTGTTTAGTATTGCTTCATGTTATGAGGTAGCACCCCCAGTTCAGTGGCGCTATTACAGAGTATCCCAGTATGGCACAAGGTCAGTATGAAGGTATGACAATCCGCCCAAGCCTAGTAGTGGTTAATGTTACATAGTATGTATATATTGTGTCCTAATTCTTGTGTAATGTCTGTTTTTGTGGTTGCTGTTCTCTGTTACCACAGAACAACATGTCTCTGCTGCAGGGCTGCATTGAGCTTCTCAAGAGCGGCTGAGCCACCGTTCTCCTTCCATCCCTCCCAGACCAGCTAGTCTGAGCACCAGCCTGTTTCTGCTCTCTTGCCAACTCCTTATGGAATCATCATGCACAACAATGACTTGAGTAGGCAAAATCACAAACTGATCTGGGACCAGGATACTGACCAGCAGCCTTTGAGAAGGGAACCTGGATACCCCTGCTCTCCACCCCACATGTGTCAAACTCATTCCACGGAGGGCAGAGTGTCTGTGGTTTTTCGCTCCTCCCTTGTACTTGATTGATGAATTAAGGTCACTCATTAGTAAGGAACTCCCCTCACCTGGTTGTCTAGGTCTTAATTGAAAGGAAAAACCAAAATCCGCAGACACTGGGCCCTCCATGGAATGAGTTGGACACCCTCTACACCCAAGGGAACCTGGAAACCTATGCCCTCAACCCTCTTCCCCCAGAGGAACCTGGGTCATGTTCATTAGGCCACACAGTAGAAAAACGTTTTCTTCGTTTTTCTTATTGGACAATATTAGATAGTTTCCTCCCTGTGCCTTGATCTCGATCCTTCCTCCACCCCAAAAAGGGTCAGATGCCACTTCAGGGACCTGCACAAGAACCATTTTGTCTGTCTCTCTTTCTGTCTGTCTGTTTGGATGTTTAGAGTCTGTCCACCTGCCACTCCATGTCTCCTTCTACCCCTCCTCCATGTCTCCTTCTACCCCTCCTCCATGTCTCCTTCTACCCCTCACTCCATGTCTCCTTCTACCCCTCCTCCATGTCTCCTTCTACCCCTCCTCCATGTCTCCTTCTACCCCTCACTCCATGTCTCCTTCTACCCCTCCCCTCCATGTCTCCTTCTACCCCTCTCCCCTCCATGTCTCCTTCTACCCCTCCTCCATGTCTCCTTCTACCCCTCCCCTCCATGTCTCCTTCTACCCCTCCCCTCCATGTCTCCTTCTACCCCTCTCCCCTCCATGTCTCCTTCTACCCCCCCCCTCTATGTCCCATGGAACACTCCCATTTTGTGATGACCGCATTCCGGAACAGGGGTAATCCAGCATTCTGCACTCTCTTCTGACCTTCCTCTTCCATCTGTTTTTGAATCATGGGTTCTCTCAATCATTGTTTTATTGTGGATGGATTACACTTGTGTTCTTGTATTGGATTTTCTATTTGTAACAATGATGCTGATGGTGGACTTTTTGCCGCGATATAATGTTTAAAGTTTTTGGGTTGCTTTTCAAGGCATGCGCCTACTAACCCTGTTACACCCCGCACTTATACACATACAGACAGACTCCTGGGTGGTGTTCATTAGGGTACAAAACACGTAGACAAGTGTTTCATTTAGGTTGAATTTGGTCCTAGCATAACAGTTTAACTAGGCAGAGTGGAGTCATGTTTATGTTGCAGGCATAGCTAGCTATAATGTAATAGTTACATTTTCTCATTGCAATGCCACTTTAAACCACTAATACTAGTCTTAAGAGTCACACAGGAAATCACCCAGCTGCTGCCTCTGGTTTGTAATGGAACAGTTTACAGGGCCGTATTCATTAAGCAACGCTGTAGCAAAACATTCTGCAATGGAAACTAAAACAATATTATTATTGGACTAAAATGATATTATTATTGGACAAGTTCCCCCCCTGTCTTTCTTCCTTTTGGTGGCTGTGAAGACGACCCAGAGAGGCTATCGAGAGGGTATCACGGAGATGGAAAAGGGGGAGTGTAATTTAGTGCCTAAATAAAGGTTGTCCACCGTTCTACCAACTTGTGCACTTCCACACCGTCATGGATTTAAAAGCATTGGCTTTAAGAGCTTTGGGAGAAGGGTGGAGAATTGGGACTCAGCCTAATACTCTCTCCGTTTCCATACTCTGAGATTAGGCTGGGATGAACTCACTCAAACCACCGGTGAAGAGACATGCTCTTGTCATTGTAGTTTGTCCGTCAGTGTGGTACCACACAGCCAGTAACAACTGGAGCAAAATTCTCATTTTTGTCTGAAGACTCACAATTTAGTTACACATAATATGGACCAATTTGATCATTTTTTACTACAGCCCTTGTGAGTGTCAGCACTGGTAGTTGTCCCTTTGTCAAAGTTTACTGCCATACACATGATATGGACCACTTCAGTATTTTCAATCTGCCCTAGACTAGTGAGTGCCAGGTTCAGTGGACTAGGCTGAGACCTTTGACACAGTCAGTCAGTGAAGTCCACCCATGGTAGCGAACTACGCAGTCTGTTAACATTTAGCAAGCATCAAGCAGTAGACTTACTAGGCTAGGAACTTATATTGGAGAGTAACTCTGGTCCCAGCCCTTATTCAGAGGTGTGACTGATGTGTCCTTCAACGTCTGCTTGTAGCTGTTATGTCCCAATTCTTTAACATTCTGCCCTAAGTGTGCACTTGTTCACTTCCCTTCATGGATTTTTAAGGGACTGACTAGTGTAAGAAAAATGGGGGATACTCCCATGCTTACACCAATGATCCAATGGTTTTAATTGTGTGGGGAGGATTTGTGTGTACCGCCTAGATAATTAGGATGCAGGGAGCATTGGCTTCCTGTGCACTTCATTGATATCCTGCTGTGTTTACCAGTGTGACTTCCTGTGCACTTCATTGATATCCTGCTGTGTTTACCAGTGTGACTTCCTGTGCACTTCATTGATATCCTGCTGTGTTTACCAGTGTGACTTCCTGTGCACTTCATTGATATCCTGCTGTGTTTACCAGTGTGACTTCCTGTGCACTTCATTGATATCCTGCTGTGTTTACCAGTGTGACTTCCTATGCACTTCATTGATATCCTGCTGTGTTTACCAGTGTGACTTCCTGTGCACTTCATTGATATCCTGCTGTGTTTACCAGTGTGGCTACTGCACCTGCTTTTAGGGAGATGTACTGAGCAACACTAGCCACTCCCATGCTCCCATCCATCATCCAGTCCATCCTCCAGTCCCCTTCCTTATTACTGCTGGTGCAGGATTTGTTTGAAGAATTACATTTTAGGTTCGCTTACATTTCTCCTATTGCGTTTTGTTACTGACAAAAGATTTTATATTGCTAAACTAGCCTGGGAGCCCGTCTGTTAGCCTGGGAGCCCGTCTGTTAGCCTGGGAGCCCGTCTGTTAGCCTGGGAGCCCGTCTGTTAGCCTGGGCGCCAGTGTGTTTTCTTCTGTCTTGCGTACTCCTTATAGATTTGTCATGCCATCTTTGGCTTGGCAAAGGAGTTGGCAAGAGCACAAATAGATCTGGGACCAGGCTATAGAAGGAGACAACAGATCTGGGACCAGGCTATAGAAGGAGACAACTGATCTGGGACCAGTCTATAGAAGGAGACAACAGATCTGGGACCAGTCTAGAGAAGGAGACAACAGATCTGGGACCAGTCTAGAGAAGGAGACAACAGATCTGGGACCAGGCTATAGAAGGAGACAACAGATCTGGGACCAGTCTATAGAAGGAGACAACAGATCTGGGACCAGTCTAGAGAAGGAGACAACAGATCTGGGACCAGTCTAGAGAAGGAGACAACAGATCTGGGACCAGTCTAGAGAAGGAGACAACAGATCTGGGACCAGGCTATAGAAGGAGACAACAGATCTGGGACCAGGCTATAGAAGGAGACAACAGATCTGGGACCAGGCTATAGAAGGAGACAACAGATCTGGGACCAGGCTATAGAAGGAGACAACAGATCTGGGACCAAACCTAAACGTATTAACCTGTGAAAGAAAAGGGTTCATATTGAAACAAAATGATTGAATTCTTTGAATTGCTTTTGAAAATAATTAGATAAGATATACAAAATAATGCACTATAGTGGTAAATACTTAAACATTTCCATGCCCAGAGAGAGCTGTGTTATAAAGTGGTGTTTTTGATAATTGAATGTATTTGTAAAGGATTCCAACTGTATGAATTTCTTCTGGGTTTTTTTTCTTACGGAGCTTCTATCTTTCTTTTTTTTTTTTTTACATTTGCAATAATGACATTAAATAAGTCGTACTTTCCTAAATCCTCACTGTGTTAGTATCTTATTAATGACCCTTGTGTGATATCATTCTGATGATACTATTACTATTGAAGTGATGGTCAACTGTTCCCAGGACCATGGTGCCCTCACACCAGCAGGTGGCGCAGTCTACATCCTGAAGAGGATAGGGAAGAGTAGACCCAACAAGCTCTGTCTCACTGCAGAATTAGACGTTCATCCACGTTCTCCAAATGTCAAATTTCGAAGTTAAAGATTAGGCACTCATTCCAAATGGTTAAGGTTTGGGTTAATAAAATATAAAAGGTACTGGGATTAATACTTCTGATCCAGAGTCTGTATTTCTAATAGATTCCAATTATGAATTACTTAATTTTTTACTGGGATTGAACACACAACCTTCTGATCCATCAACATTAAAAAAGCATAATTATATATAATTATACACTATTCCTTTATTACTCCTGATACCTGTAGGATTACAGTTCAATATGGTTTATTATACTGTAGGGTTTGGGTTCAGTCTGGTTTATTATACTGTAGGATTACGGTTCAATATGGTTTATTATACTGTAGGGTTTGGGTTCAGTCTGGTTTATTATACTGTAGTATACTGTAGGGTTTGGGTTCAGTCTGGTTTATTATACTGTAGGGTTAGGGTTCAGTCTGGTTTATTATACTGTAGTATACTGTAGGATTACGGTTCAATATGGTTTATTATACTGTAGGGTTTGGGTTCAGTCTGGTTTATTATACTGTAGTATACTGTAGGGTTTGGGTTCAGTCTGGTTTATTATACTGTAGGCTTTGGGTTCAGTCTGGTTTATTATACTGTAGGCTTTGGGTTCAGTCTGGTTTATTATACTGTAGGGTTTGGGTTCAGTCTGGTTTATTATACTGTAGGGTTTGGGTTCAGTCTGGTGTATTATACTGTAGGGTTTGGGTTCAGTCTGGTTTATTATACTGTAGGGTTAGGGTTCAGTCTAGTTTATTATACTGTAGGGTTTGGATTCAGTCTGGTTTATTATACTGTAGGGTTAGGGTTCAGTCTGGTTTATTATACTGTAGGGTTTGTGTTCAGTCTGGTTTATTATACTGTAGTATACTGTAGGGCTAGGGTTCAGTCTGGTTTATTATACTGTAGGGTTTGTGTTCAGTCTGGTTTATTATACTGTAGTATACTGTAGGGTTTGGGTTCAGTCTAGTTTATTATACTGTAGTATACTGTAGGGTTAGGGTTCAGTCTGGTTTATTATACTGTAGGGTTTGTGTTCAGTCTGGTTTATTATACTGTAGTATACTGTAGGGTTAGGGTTCAGTCTGGTTTATTATACTGTAGGGTTTGTGTTCAGTCTGGTTTATTAAACTGTAGTATACTGTAGGGTTTGGGTTCAGTCTGGTTTATTATACTGTAGTATACTGTAGGGTTAGGGTTCAGTCTGGTTTATTATACTGTAGGGTTTGTGTTCAGTCTGGTTTATTATACTGTAGTATACTGTAGGGTTTGGGTTCAGTCTGGTTTATTATACTGTAGTATACTGTAGGGTTAGGGTTCAGTCTGGTTTATTATACTGTAGGGTTTGTGTTCAGTCTGGTTTATTATACTGTAGTATACTGTAGGGCTAGGGTTCAGTCTGGTTTATTATACTGTAGGGTTTGTGTTCAGTCTGGTTTATTAAACTGTAGTATACTGTAGGGTTTGGGTTCAGTCTGGTTTATTAAACTGTAGTATACTGTAGGGTTTGGGTTCAGTCTGGTTTATTATACTGTAGGGTTTGTGTTCAGTCTGGTTTATTAAACTGTAGTATACTGTAGGGTTTGGGTTCAGTCTGGTTTATTTAACTGTAGTATACTGTAGGGTTAGGGTTCAGTCTGGTTTATTATACTGTAGGGTTTGTGTTCAGTCTGGTTTATTATACTGTAGTATACTGTAGGGTTTGTGTTCAGTCTGGTTTATTATACTGTAGTATACTGTAGGGTTACGGTTTAGTCTGTTTTATTTTTAAGACAGTCAGGTTAGTGTGTGCTGTGTGTTTGTGTCAGTGTTTACTACTACAGACAGTCAGGTTAGTGTGTGCTGTGTGTTTGTGTCAGTGTTTACTACTACAGACAGTCAGGTTAGTGTGTGCTGTGTGTTTGTGTCAGTGTTTACTACTACAGACAGTCAGGTTAGTGTGTGCTGTGTTTTTGTGTCAGTGTTTACTACTACAGACAGTCAGGTTAGTGTGTGCTGTGTGTTTGTGTCAGTGTTTACTACTACAGACAGTCAGGTTAGTGTGTGCGTGTCAGTGTTTACTACTACAGACAGTCAGGTTAGTGTGTGCTGTGTGTTTGTGTCAGTGTTTACTACTACAGACAGTCAGGTTAGTGTGTGCTGTGTGTTTGTGTCAGTGTTTACTACTACAGACAGTCAGGTTAGTGTGTGCTGTGTTTTTGTGTCAGTGTTTACTACTACAGACAGTCAGGTTAGTGTGTGCTGTGTGTTTGTGTCAGTGTTTACTACTACAGACAGTCAGGTTAGTGTGTGCTGTGTTTTTGTGTCAGTGTTTACTACTACAGACAGTCAGGTTAGTGTGTGCTGTGTTTTTGTGTCAGTGTTTACTACTACAGACAGTCAGGTTAGTGTGTGCTGTGTGTTTGTGTCAGTGTTTACTACTACAGACAGTCAGGTTAGTGTGTGCTGTGTTTTTGTGTCAGTGTTTACTACTACAGACAGTCAGGTTAGTGTGTGCTGTGTTTTTGTGTCAGTGTTTACTACTACAGACAGTCAGGTTAGTGTGTGCTGTGTGTTTGTGTCAGTGTTTACCACTACAGACAGTCAGGTTAGTTTGTGTTGCTTAGGCAATGTCTTGCGTCATCGACTGTTTGCTCACAACAAAATTATCAGACGTTGAAATATACTCAAGAAAACACCACATAAATGCTGATGAGAAACATTAGGATAGAAATCATTATATTGTTGGTCCACATCAAGTCTCTGCATTTATGTTGTGGTTTGGGGCATAAATACTGTACATAAATACTGTACATAAATACTGTACATAAATACTGTACATAAATACTGTACATTAATACTGTACATATGAATTTCATCATGTGGATTTCATGTGAATTGTTTATTAGGTACACCACCCCATTACCAAAAATGGATCGCTTCCACAGATAGTGAGTCACGTGGCTGTGGCTTTCTATATAAAGCAGGCAGACAGGCATCGAGACATTCAGTTACTGTTGGATTGAGCGTTAGAATGGGCATATGACTGACTTAAGTGACTTTTAGCGTGGCGTGATCGTCGGTGCCAGGGGTGCCGGATCTTGTACCTCAGAAACGTCCGTCCTCCTGGGCTTTTCACGTACGACAGTATCTAAGGTTTACTGAGAATGGTGCGACAACAAAAACCACCCAGTCCTGCGGGTTAAAACAGCTGGTTGATGAGAGGTGGAAGGAGAATGGTCCAAGACAACAGGCGGAGCCACAAACAGAGAAATAAAGGCGCAGTATAACACTGGTGGGCAGAACGGCACCTCGAAACTCATCTGTCTTTGTCACGGATGGGCTGTTGCAGCAGACGACCACACAGGTTCTACTCCTATCAGCTAAAAACAAGAAGTAGCGGCTCCAGTGAACACACAATCACCAACACTGGACAATTGAGGAGTGGAAAAACATTGCCTGGTCCGACGAATCACAGTTCCTGTTGCGTCATGCTGATGCCAGAGTTAGGATTTAGTGTAAGTAGCATGAGTCCATGGACCCATCCTGCCTGGTGTCAACAGTACAGGCTGGTGGTGGTGGTGTAATGGTGTGGAGAATGTTTTCCTGGCAAATGTTAGGTCCCTTGATACCAATTGAGCAACTTTCGAACGCCACACCATGTAGAATCCAAGCTTTGAAGAACCTAATAAATAAACATTGCTACGCCCCAATTTCCTATATAGTTCACTACCTTTGACCAGAACCGTATGGGCCCCACTGCTTTTGACCAGAACCGTATAGGCCCTGGTCGTAAGTAGTGAACTTTATAGGCAGTAGGGTGCCTCTTGGGACGCATCCAATGTTGAACTTTTAGAAGCTGGATATGAGTCACAGGGTGTTGCCAAAAATGAGGAAACAGAGCCGGAGAGCTGAGCATAGCTGAGCAGAGCAGAGTAGATATGTGTTTTTTGCATATCCCAACTCACCCTGAGACACCCTCTGAGAATGGGTTACGGCCAGGGTCAGCCACTTATGTAGGCTTTAGGGCCCGTGGTCATACTCTGAGACACTTCATCAGTACATGCCCAGGAGTGGAATAAAGTGCTTCAGGCTCTCCTGAATGCTGCTGGGTTGAACCTGAAGATGGAGATTGCAGGGCTCCAGTAGTGCATCAGATGGGGCACATGCAAAGTACTTCATAAGAGGCTCACACATCACAGACCAATGGAGTGCAGACTGTGTCAGGTTAGTGTACACTGTAGCAGAGATGAGCTCACTCTGAAGGGGAATCAGGGAAAGCTGAGGTAAAGGCTGAGGTCAAAACTTCCATGGCCTAATATAATAAAGCTATATAATAAAGCTATTATCTAGACAAGGCTGTTGTTAGGCCCAACACGTGTCACAGTGTTCATCATCATCATATGTTCACTAAACATGGATCAAATGACTAAACAGTACTTTTAGCATTTCCTGTCAGGAATTCAATGTTTCCTTTTTTAGATCATGTAATTACTTTTTTTTACCAGGACATTGTGCAATAGTCTATGTGGCGGGGGGCTAGGGTGAGTCTGTTATATCTGGTGTTATTCTCCTGTCTTATCCGGTGTCCTGTGTGAATTTAAGTATGCTCCCTCTAATTCTCTCTCTCTCCCACTCTACCTCCCCTCCCAGAGGACCTGAGCCCTAGGACCATGCTTCATGACTATCTGGCCTGATGACTCCTTGCTGTCCCCAGTCCACCTGGTCGTGATGCTGCACCAGTTTCAACTGTTCTGCTTGTGGCTACGGAACCCTGACCTGTTCACCAGACGTTCCACCTTGTCCCAGTCCTGCTGTTTTCAACTCTCTCTCTCTCTACTGCACCTGCTATTTCAACATCTAAATGCCCGGCTATGAAAAGCCAAGTGACATTCACCCCTGATGTATTTACCTGCTGCAACCTCTACAACCACTATGATTATTATTTGACCCTGCTGGCCATCTATGAACGTTTGAACATCTTGGACAAAACTCTGTCCTTAATGGCCATGAATAGTTATAATCTCCAGCCAGCCCAGCCAGAAGAGGACTGGCCACCCCTCAGAGCCTAGTTCCTCTCTAGGTCCAGAAGGAGACTGGCCACCCCTCAGAGCCTGGTTCCTCTCTAGGTTCAGAAGAGGACTGGCCACCCCTCAGAGCCTGGTTCCTCTCTAGGTTCAGAAGAAGACTGGCCACCCCTCAGAGCCTGGTTCCTCTCTAGGTTCAGAAGAGGACTGGCCACCCCTCAGAGCCTGGTTCCTCTCTAGGTCCAGTAGAAGACTGGCCACCCCTCAGAGCCTGGTTCCTCTCTAGGTTCAGAAGAGGACTGGCCACCCCTCAGAGCCTGGTTCCTCTCTAGGTTCAGAAGAGGACTGGCCACCCCTCAGAGCCTGGTTCCTCTCTAGGTTCAGAAGAGGACTGGCCACCCCTCAGAGCCTGGTTCCTCTCTAGGTTCAGAAGAGGACTGGCCACCCCTCAGAGCCTGGTTCCTCTCTAGGTTCAGAAGAGGACTGGCCACCCCTCAGAGCCTGGTGACATGTCTGGTGGGGTAAGTGTATGTGTCAGTGCTGTGTGTAAATTGACTAAGCAAACAATTTGGAATTTCCAACACATTAATATTTCTTATAAAAACAAGAAGTGACGCAATCAGTCTTACCTCAACTCTCAACCAAGAGAGACTGGCATGCATATTATTAATATTAGCCCTCATTAGCATACATGGACACACATGCTAAATGTAAAGACTCCATATTAGGGACCCTATTTCATTTTATTAAATTCAGTCTGGTATGAGAACTATAGCCCCTATCTGCATAAACAGGGTGTCTGCGGAAAGCTGAGTATCTTGGCTATAGATTGGTTCCTTCAAATCTTTCATGTGACTTACTACCATATATGGGCATATGAATGTAGAAGGGTAGGCCGAGCCGATGACCTCGTTTCAAGATGGCTGCTACCTACCCTCCGGTTAGCGTTGTGAAGCATAAACAAAATAAACACTAAATATGTTGAAACATACGGAAAGCTGGGACTCCACTGATCATGACAATATCTTATTTGTCTGCCTGTGACCTTCCGTTATTGATCACCAGCCCCGAGAGTCAAAATGTTTATTTAACACAACGTTTTCACCAAACAGCAAACATCTTACAAGGTAAGCTTAAATTTGGTCTGTGTTTGATCTATAGCTACATGGGGTTATCAAATTAATCATTAGGTTGGTAGGCACAAATCTAGCCTATTGCAACATCGAATGTCCACCGAGTGACTATATCTTTGCGCATCAAAAATATGATGTTGCCTGCTTACGTGCATCCATTACACAGGGGCTACTATGGCACCTTGACAGTCTTGTAACCAATGAGATAAGCTTTCCAGGGATATGCAGTTTACCTGGGTGCGACAAAGTAAGTCCTAGAACCTTTAATGCATAATGCAAACTATTGCTACCTGGCTCAGAGACTTGGAAACGTCCCGTGACTATACCTGACATCACTTACTAAAACATCTGACACCTGACACCACTTACTAAAACATCTGACACCACTTACTCAAACATCTGACACCACTTACTCAAACATCTGACACCACTTACTCAAACATCTGACACCTGACACCACTTACTAAAACATCTGACACCTGACACCACTTACTAAAACATCTGATACCTGATACCTGATACCTGACACCACTTACTAAAATATCTGACACCTGACACCACTTACTAAAACATCTGCCTAATTCCAGTTGTTAGGTTTATCAATACCATTTTTGTTCTGATGTTGTTGCTCTGGGAATCAATAATTAACTTTCAAAATAAATGTGTATTCTGAACTATGTAACTCCTATCTATCTTTTGATCATTTCCTCATAATCTCCCAGATGTCTTCTTTCCAAATATACAAAGTTTCTGCATGTCAGAATCATGTAATTACACATGAATAGCAGTTACTTTTGGATATGTCTAAATCAACATTTTTCCATTTACATTTAAGAGGTTAATGCCAGTGGCAGGTCATTGGTAAAAATAGAAAAGAGTAGAGGGCCAAGAGAGCTGCCCTGTGGTACACCACACTTTACATGTTTAACATTAGAGAAGCTTCCATTAAAGAAAACCCTCTGAGTTATTTAACACATTTTTATCAACATCCACATTAGAATCACAGCAAAGTCTTTTGTATGATTTCTTATACACTACTTTAGGCTCAGCTTTTTGAACTTTGGCTTTCCTGGATATATCCACTATATTGTGGTCACTGCTTCCAATCGGTACAGATACAGCTTTAGAGCAAAGTTGTACAGTATTAGTACAAATTTGATCAATACATGTGGATGATCTTGTTCCTGTAGTCTTTGTAAACACCCTGGTAGATTGATTAATAACCTGAACCAGATTACAGGCACTGGTTACAGTGAGAATCTTCCTCTTGAGTGGACAGCTTGATTTAAACCAGTCAATATTCAGGTCCCCAAGAAAGTTGACATCTGTTTATATCACGTACACTATCAAGCATTTGACACATATTATTTAGATACTGACTGTTAGCACTTGTTGGCTTATAGCAACAAAATAAAAGGCTTTAGATGTGCCAGGTGAACCTGCAACCACAGCACTTCAATAACCCTTAACATAAGATTTTCTCTAAGCATTACAGGGATATGACTCTGAATATATACAGCAACACCTCCCCCATAAGCATTCCTGTCTCTTCTATAGATGGTATATCCTTGTATTGCTACTGCTGTATAATCAAAGGAATTATCTAAGTGAGTCTCAGAAATGGCTAATATATGAATGTTATCTGATGTTAGAAAGTTTCATGAACCTTATTTCTAAGGCTACATATATTAATATGGGCTATTTTCAGCCCTTTCCTGGGTAGCTTATCAGAGATAGATATAATACGGAAAGAGCAAACAAAGCAAGATAAAAATATATACATTCAGCAGTCCATTAATCAGTTGGTGTGTGTGCTGTAGGGTTAAAGCTACAAACCCATAGGCTTGGCTCTCTCATCCCTTCCAGGCTTTTGGGAGTGAGGGTGGACAATGAGCCTGTCATAGCAGATGTAAGCAATGTCCCCATGCGCTCTGGCAGCTTTCATGGCTGGGATAAGTATTTTCCTCTTCTGGCACACAGCTTCGGGATAGATGTACGTTATGTGGAAGGCACTCTGACGTTACATTTTTAGCAAATTGTCACATTGAACTTCTTCAATGAAAAGATCATAATCATTAGAAAACAAATTACAGACTCCTCTTCGAATATGTGCATTTTTCCAGAACTCACTAGTGCTGACAACCTGTCCTGATGATTCTTGGCTGTTCCTGTCCCCAGTACAACCTGGCCTGGTGATTCTTGGCTGTTCCTGTCCCCAGTACAACCTGGCCTGGTGATTCCTGGCTGTTCCTGTCCCCAGTACAACCTGGCCTGATGATTCTTGGCTGTTCCTGTCCCCAGTACAACATGGCCTGATGATTCTTGGCTGTTCCTGTCCCCAGTACAACCTTGCCTGATGATTCTTGGCTGTTCCTGTCCCCAGTACAACCTTGCCTGATGATTCTTGGCTGTTCCTGTCCCCAGTACAACCTGGCCTGATGATTCCTAGCTGTTCCTGTCCCCAGTACAACCTGGCCTGACGATTCCTGGCTGTTCCTGTCCCTAGTACAACCTGGCCTGATGATTCCTGGCTGTTCCTGTCCCCAGTACAACCTGGCCTGATGATTCCTGACTGTGTTAAAAGTAAAAGTATACATTTCAATATCCTTATATTATGCAAACCAGATGGCACAATTTTTTCTGTTTAAAAAAATTATGGATAGCAAGGGTCACACTCCAACACTCAGACATAATTTACAAACAAAGCATTTGTGTTTAGTGAGTCTACCAGATCAGAGGCCGTAGGGATGACCCGGGATGTTCTCATGATAAGTGTGTGAATTGGAGCATTTTTGTCACACCCTGATCTGTTTCACCTGTCTTGTGCTTGTCTCCTCCCCCATCCAGGTGTCTCCAATTTTCCCCATTATCCCCTGTGCATTTAAATCAAATCACATTTTATTGGTCACATACAGGTGTTTAGCAGATGTTATTGCAGGTGTAATGAAATGCTTGTTACCTGTGTTTTCTATTTGTCTGTTGCAAGTTTGTCTCGTCTTGTTAAACCTTGTCTGTACTCCTGTACTCCTGTTACTCTGTTACTCTAGACCCTGACACTGGCCCTGGCCCTGGCCCTGACCCTGAGCCTTCCTACCGTCCTGCACCTATCTGACTCAGACCTGATTATGAACCTCTGCCTGTCATCGACCTGCCCTTTGCCTGCCTCCTGTGGTTTAATAAACTACTCTGTGTATCGAACCTTCCGTCTCCTGTGTCTGCATCTGGATCATATCCTGAGTAGTGTTCATTTTCCTGTCTGCTAAGCATTCAAAATGTAACCAGTATTTTGGCTATCAGGAAAATATATGGAGTAAAAGTAAAGTTGTGAAAAATATTAGTACAGATACCCCAAAAAACTACTTAAGTAGTACTTTAAAGTATTTTTACATAAGTACTTTACACCACTGCTGGAAACAGGGACAGGGACAATCACGGGTAACTAACTCACCCGGGTCCCTCTGGGGAAAATAAAGTTATTCTGTTCTGTTCAATGCCAACACTTCAAAATGATCAGACATAAACTACTCAAAGAGACATTGGACTGTTTTAAATTCTTATTCTCCATGGAATTCAATATCTGCCTTGGAATTATCCATCCTATCCTTTATCGCAGAGCAATTCTACACCTCTGGAGATCTTGAAACATACGTGCATAGAATGCATTGCTACATTGATATTTTCCCATTTCTGTTGCGTCCCACAAAGGGGCGTTAATATAATCAGTGATGACGGTTCCCACATCCTCGCCAGTGTGTCCACCCACCACATATGTTGTAGTTTTAAGAACGAGCTTTGACCTCTTAAACCATGCCACTTCAACCGGCATGTAGACTACAACACCCAGAAGCACAATCCACAATAAAATACTGGTGACGTCGTTGGTTGCATGATTGAGTAGATTCTAGCCAATAAGGCATCTTGTGGAATACCTGTGAGACCTGGGCCCAGCCCATAAAACTGGTCCGTGGTCCGGCGGCTCACCAGTCCAATTACCACGACTCGGTTGAAAGAAGTTCAACGACAAAATCCGTGTTTATTCAACCGCCTCCAAAAGTGGTGTAGTTACATCAGCAGATATAAATAAAGAAGGTAGGGATTCTGAAGACCTGGAAGTCAGACTAACTAGGCTAAACTAGGCTAAAGATGTTAACTTAGTTAACTAGTTTGTGATTCTTATTAGACAATTGTGTAACAATACTGTAACTAGTAGCTAAACTAATTGAACTAGCTATGAGATGAACTAGTAAACCAGCTACGCAGTTGTTGTAACCTAACACAGTTAACGTTAATTCTCAACTCATGAGATGTGATGAAGTTAACTATTTACATAACTAAGTATTTTGCTAACGTTATTTGCGAATTCCACCTAATGATGACACTACTTTTCCATGTCACATGCTATGTCAAAAGATGTCGAAATTAGATCACACCGTTTTACGACAACAGTTTTCAATGCTTGCTGAATGCATAATATTTTAGAAGTATTTCTCACAATATTATGCCGCGTCATGTATTGTAGGGATGGGAGTCAGGAGGTGGGGGAGTAACTCGCCCCTCAGTCACTGCTCCTTCCAGGGAGGGAGAGAAGCCCTTTGGAATGTCAAGACAGACTTGGCTGGAGCGTTGGGGTGTTGACATTATGCCAAGCACTTGTTAGTGAATATGGGTATTTGTATAGGCCACCACATTCTATGGACTGGACTGGACAACTAGAGAATGGAAGAGATTCTGATGGAGTATCCTGATGGCAGAGAGAGTAGGAAGGATGGAAAGGGATGTGGAGTAATATAATGTTTTCCTTAACGACTGAGGTTTGCATTTCTCTTCTCTGCATGCAGTGCTTGACGTGGACTGAAATAGGTTCCGGTACTCATTTTGGATGCCGGTACTGTTTATATTTAGGTGCAGGAGCTACACAATACTTTTGAACATGCAGTATATTTTATAAGGAACAGGAGCTCAAGCAGTAGAACATTTGAGTTGCCGGTGGTCAGCTCTGGTGAGCTCCTGCACAAGTCAAGCACTGTCTGCATGAAATACCTTTCTTCAGAGGTAGGTGGCACCGAAAGCTGTGTGTGTTGCCTTTCCTTTCTACATACCTGCTTTTGAAGAATGATGTACAAGTTAGAGACCCGCACTCTGTTTTCTCTGTCTGTAGCCTTGCTTCCTATCCAAATGGAGAGGCTCTTGACATGACTCACTGCTTATATTTCCTCTAAACTTTTTGTAGTTTGCCAAATGGTTAATTCCACCAAGCCATAACTTAGGCCTGTAAAACATTGAGCAGTAAGGCTATGTTAAGCTTGGGTGGCAAAGAGCTTTCATGCATACTTCATCCATTTAATTTGCCAAGATGGGTTTAGTTTATTCAACATTTTGCGGTCTATAATAACTTGTCATTGACGTGCAGCCCTCGTATGTAGGGAATCCCAGATACTGAGACAATACATTAGACTCTACTATTCAACCAGACTGCTTCTCCATATTCGAAATGGATCGAATGTCGGCTTCTGGTAAGAATTGTTCATGTTTCCTCATAATCAATTCCTGGTGTACTGAAGATGGCAACATTGCGAGCTCCTGTTCACCCAAACGGGCGTTTCTGATGCTAAAATGCCAAACCCACAAAATTGAGGGAATTCGCGTGTTATTATCACATCTGTGTACATACCGCCACAAGCAAACATCAAGGTGACACTCAGCAAACTGTACAAGATCATTTAGCAAGCAAGAATCCTCTCACCCGGAAGCAGTCCTTATTGTAGTGGGTGACTTTAACCAAGTCCGTCTAAAACAAATTTTCCCCAAGTATCACCATGTGTATCCTGCCTCACGAGGATCCAGTGTGCTTGACCATGTATACACAAACATCTGTGATGTATACAAAGCCATCCCCTGCCCCCACTTCAGCCAATCAGATCACGTCTCTCTGTTCATATTCCCAACCTACAGGCAGCCAGGGATGTGTCCTCAGTCCCCTGTTAATCCACAACTATGACACAACTCCATCTTCAAGTTTTCTGACACCACTGTTGTAGGCCTGGTAACCAACAACGATTAGTCTGCCTATAGCGAGGAGGTAAGTGAACTGTCATTGTGGTGTCATGATGACAACCTCTCCCTCAACCACAGCAAAAAAAAAAAAAAAACGAGTTGACTTTAGAAGCAGAGGAGGGAGCATGCCACAATCCAGCGTCCACTGAGGACTTGTCATGGACCAACACCACCACCACTGTTAAGAGGGCAAAACAGTGTCTCTACTTCCTAAGGCGGCTGAAGAACTTCGGCATTTGGCATTCCACCCCGCCTCTCCAAATGCTACCGCTGCACCATTGAGAGCATCTTGCCCGCTTGCATCACGGCCTGTTACGGGAATTGCTTCGTCCACGACCGCAAGGCCCTCAAGCGGGTGGCGAAAACAGCCCAGTACCGTTCTCTCACCCATCTAGGACATCTGCTCGAAACGGTGGCTGAGGAAGGCATGCAGCATCAAGGATCCCATACACCCCAGCCACGAGCTGTTGTCTCCCTTACTGTCGGGCTAACGGACTGAGCCACAAGTACAGCACCTGGTCAGGACGCTAGTCTATCACAGGGTCTCAACCCATCTCCTTAATGCGTAGTGCTAAAACACGATGCATCGGCTCCCATTTGAGTCTTTGGTATGACTCAACCAGAAATGGAACCTCAGCCTTCCAGTCTCAGGTGGACACTAACCACAAGGCCACTGATTAAATAAAGAAATATAATTTTGATTTAATCTCTTTTTCTCCTCCATCCAACAGGACTGCTAACCTGTCATAGTGGTCATCATGGATCTGTATGATCCTCAGATGCTAGGCATCATGGTATTTGGAGGCTTCATGGTCATCTCAGCCCTCGGTATCGTTCTGGTTTCCACATTCTCCATGAAGGTAGCCTAACTGTTGCTCATGTAATGATAATGTATGGCATTTTAGCAGACGCTTTTATCCAAAGCAACTTATTCACACGTGCATAATTTTTTTTTTGTGTGGGTGGCCTCAGCAGGAATCAAACCCACAACGCTGGCATTGCAAGTACCATACTCTACCAACTGTGCAAAACTATTGTTGTTGGGGTGATAATGTCTTATTTTAACTGTTATATGTTGTCTCCTTCTCCACGAAGGAGACCTCGTATGAGGAGGCCCTGGCCAAGCAGCGCAGAGAGTTGGGTAAGATGGCGCCTCTGGGACAGTTGACCAAGAAGGACAAGAAGAAGGAGAAGGTAAGACTAGATTAAATGCACATCTACCCAAATGTTACTGTAGCTGTGTGTGTGTTGCCCCAGTATCTCTGCGTTAGAGATGTCTACGATGAGTATGACAAGTCTCCTCTAACAGACAGGAAGCTCCCACTAGACAGCTCTGGAAGTGTTAGAATGTCAAAATATGTTTGCTACTCATCAAATATTGAGTAACTGAGCAACTATCTTAATTTACTCCCATTACGTCTGGTATGTATTTCCAAAAAAGGTAAAAAATAAAATAAAAAGGCCTCTGGCAGCTCCAATGTAAATCACTCGTTACTGCTACGCACAGGTCTGAAGTCTATAACCGTTCAGTAGATTGTCAATTTAATTTGCTGGGGCTGCCGGGACGCATGCTACACCACTGCTTATAACTATAGGTTAATGTTCTAAGATGTGTCAAATAAATTGTATCCAGCTCAGGGCTCCAGCTATGCATTTGGTTTGCTAACTTGCTAGCTAGATGGCAAGATCAAGCTTCTTGGTTACAGCAGAGACATTCAACCCCCTCCTGGATCAAGATAAGTAGCGGCCCTTGTGTGCACTTCCGGTAATACTGTCTACCCCGGAATGGTACAGAAACGGTATGACTGTATTAAAATCTGAATACCGCCCAACCCTAACACAGATAATGGGATGTGTGTTTTAAAACGCATACTGTACACATTGTGGTTGTTGCATTAAATGTATTGTTATTATCATTAAGGCGTCTGAGAAGAACTGTGGTAAGAAGAAGGAAAACCAGCCCAATGGGAAGCTGGCAGAATTAGAACCAGAGGATGTCCCAGTGGCCGAGCCTGAACTAGCCCCAGAACCAGTTGCTGCTTCTGCCCATGCTCCCGAACCTGCCCCAACCCCTGCTCCCGAACCAACCCCTGCTCCCACCGCTTTAGAAGCCTCCCTTACCCCAGCTCCAAAGAAGAAGAAGGAGAAGAAGATGGCTAAGGTAGAGCCAGCCCTGGCTGCCCCAGCCCCCATGGCCCCCTCCAAGCCTGCCCCAACCCCAGCCCCAATGGCCACCTCCAAGCCTGCCCCAGCCCCCATGGCCACCTCCAAGCCTGCCCCAGCCCCCATGGCCACCTCCAAGCCTGCCCCAGCCCCCATGGCCCCCTCCAAGCCTGCCCCAGCCCCCATGGCCCCCTCCAAGCCTGCCCCAACCCCAGCCCCAATGGCCCCCTCCAAGCCTGCCCCAGCCCCCATGGCCCCCTCCAAGCCTGCCCCAGCCCCCATGGCCCCCTCCAAGCCTGCCCCAGCCCCCATGGCCCCCTCCAAGCCTGCCCCAGCCCCCATGGCCCCCTCCAAGCCTGCCCCAGCCCCCATGGCCCCCTCCAAGCCTGCCCCAGCCCCCATGGCCCCCTCCAAGCCTGCCCCAGTCCTGGAGGCTAACACCAAGGAGGTCCCTGTGATGGCAGTGCCCCCGGTGGGCTCCCAGCGGACTGCAGCCAAGGCTCAGGAGACTAAGACACAGGACCCTTACAAGAAGAAGGCATCCTGCAAGAAGAAGGCTGAGTCTGGTAAGGAAATGTCTATTTTCAATTAATTTCAATAATTTTACCAGGGGTATGACAAAACATGTATTTTTACTGCTCTAATTACATTGCATTGTGCCTAAGAACAGCCCTTAGCCGTGGTATATTAGCCATATACCACACCCCCTCATGCCTTATTGCTTGATTCTATAATATAGTCTCTATCCTAATCCTATCTGCAGAGACACATATGCTCTACACGGCAGAACATGGCTTTGCTGTTTTTCTCTTTACGGTGAAGTAGTCTGCTAGTATTGTGAACAGTCTAATTGTTTAAGCCTACATGTTCATATATTAAATACATTTTATTTTTTTATTGACCATTTTTATATTTAGTCTGGAAATGACAAACTTGCAAAAGTATAGTCTGTTCAGTGTCTGTCTGTAGTTGTACATGTCAAGGTGCCGTTCATTCATCTACTGGTCCTGTTGTGTGACTGACACAGGGATTGAGGTAACTGCTAGTCAGGATTTTACAATAGATCTCTTTCTGTTTGAGTGGATGGACGTGGTATTCTAGGCAGGAACTACTTTAGCCATAACACAAGCCCTACTGTAGTACTGCTGTGGTGCTTTTCCTTCTAGACTTACCCCCACACCAGGGTGTCACCAGTGTTTTTATGTTAATGTCAGCTCTAGTGTTATTGTCTTTCCATCAGGAGTGTGACACAGAATCAACAACCTCTGCATCATTCAAGACTGTTGCTATGTGAGAAGTAAACATTCAGTTGGCCATTGTTATGTAAAAGGAGAGGGCTGTAGAACAAAGCAGAATCAATGTTCTAGCTATATACCTTCTCTAAATATTTTGTTGAAATATAAGCTTGAAATGGGCATGGTCTAATTGACTCAATAACCAGAAAATGCATATCTAAGTTTAGATTTCTTCATGAACCAGAAAAACAACAGTTATTTCTGGTTTATCAAAGTTAGCTGGCTAACTCATAGATCCTGCTTTGAAGTAAACCCCTCTGGTCCGCTGTAGCCATGGACCAGTGAGACACTGGTGCCGGCCCATGTAGATGGAAACAGGAAAGTCTGAGCTTTTTGTGTGTGTGTGCCCGCACAACACTGTCCCTGTTGTTAGCTGACGTAGCCTCTCAGTAACCCAGACAGTAGGCTGTTTCTCTGGTTTCCAGATGGCCGTCTCTGTCTGGTGCCACCCTGACCCAATGCCGACTCAGCCTGGGGAACAGCTGCCCAGTTCCCTCCGCCCTGCCTGGAGGCTTAGGAATTTACCCACAGCCTTATGATGGCAGACATACTGTATATATATTAGACATTAATATTATGCATGTTTTACCTTTAAAATATTGCCTTTATCCCCTCAAACATCCCACAGAGACAACTTAGTTCTGCAAAATATCAGTCAAATCAAATAAAATACCCAGGGCTGACCCTTAGTGATGTGAAGGTCATGGAATTATGGATGAAGGTTATTGGTTCACCCTTATTATCTTCTTGACTGCATGTGCTGCTGTTGAAAGCTGTTTTCGATCTAGGCTGCAGGGAGGGAGGGGTTGCCCAGGCTGCAGGGAGGGAGGCGTTGCCCAGGCTGCAGGGAGGGAGGCGTTGCCCAGGCTGCAGGGAGGGAGGCGTTGCCCAGGCTGCAGGGAGGGAGGCGTTGCCCAGGCTGCAGGGAGGGAGGCGTTGCCCAGGCTGCAGGGAGGGAGGCGTTGCCCAGGCTGCAGGGAGGGAGGCGTTGCCCAGGCTGCAGGGAGGGAGGCGTTGCCCAGGCTGCAGGGAGGGAGGCGTTGCCCAGGCTGCAGGGAGGGAGGCGTTGCCCAGGCTGCAGGGAGGGAGGCGTTGCTTAGGCATCCAAATACACCTAGCATGTTTCAGCAAGGAGCAACTAAGTCAAAGTTCCATCACGTTGTTAAGAGTCCATGTTACCCCAGAAACAGACTGAACTGCACGAATGCACGGCCAACCCGTCTTCAGTCAGCTGTTCGCTATTTTATTTGTATTAACAGTTATGAAAGTTAATTTATTTTACAGATTTTACTTCATCCATAATTGTCGGTTACACGATTATACAGTAATTGTGCCAGCCCTACTGACTAACCCAGCTCTAGTCTGCAGGAAGTGCTCTCCCTGTTACTAACCCAGCTCTAGTCTGCAGGAAGTGCTCTCCCTGTTACTAACCCAGCTCTAGTCTGCAGGAAGTGCTCTCCCTGTTACTAACCCAGCTCTAGCCTGCAGGAAGTGCTCTCCCTGTTACTAACCCAGCTCTAGCCTGCAGTAAGTTCCTTCCCTGTTACTAACCCAGCTCTAGTCTGCAGGAAGTTCCTTCCCTGTTACTAACCCAGCTCTAGTCTGCAGGAAGTGCTCTCCCTGTTACTAACCCAGCTCTAGTCTGCAGGAAGTGCTCTCCCTGTTACTAACCCAGCTCTAGTCTGCAGGAAGTGCTCTCCCTGTTACTAACCCAGCTCTAGTCTGCAGGAAGTGCTCTCCCTGTTACTAACCCAGCTCTAGTCTGCAGGAAGTGCTCTCCCTGTTACTAACCCAGCTCTAGTCTGCAGGAAGTGCTCTCCCTGTTACTAACCCAGCTCTAGTCTGCAGGAAGTGCTCTCCCTGTTACTAACCCAGCTCTAGTCTGCAGGAAGTGCTCTCCCTGTTACTAACCCAGCTCTAGTCTGCAGGAAGTGCTCTCCCTGTTACTAACCCAGCTCTAGTCTGCAGGAAGTGCTCTCCCTGTTACTAACCCAGCTCTAGTCTGCAGGAAGTGCTCTCCTGTTACTAACCCAGCTCTAGCCTGCAGGAAGTTCCTTCCCTGTTACTAACCCAGCTCTAGCCTGCAGGAAGTTCCTTCCCTGTTACTAACCCAGCTCTAGTCTGCAGGAAGTTCCTTCCCTGTTACTAACCCAGCTCTAGCCTGCAGGAAGTGCTCTCCCTGTTACTAACCCAGCTCTAGCCTGCAGGAAGTTCCTTCCCTGTTACTAACCCAGCTCTAGTCTGCAGGAAGTTCCTTCCCTGTTACTAACCCAGCTCTAGTCTGCAGGAAGTGCTCTCCCTGTTACTAACCCAGCTCTAGTCTGCAGGAAGTGCTCTCCCTGTTACTAACCCAGCTCTAGTCTGCAGGAAGTGCTCTCCCTGTTACTAACCCAGCTCTAGTCTGCAGGAAGTGCTCTCCCTGTTACTAACCCAGCTCTAGTCTGCAGGAAGTGCTCTCCCTGTTACTAACCCAGCTCTAGTCTGCAGGAAGTGCTCTCCCTGTTACTAACCCAGCTCTAGTCTGCAGGAAGTGCTCTCCCTGTTACTAACCCAGCTCTAGTCTGCAGGAAGTGCTCTCCCTGTTACTAACCCAGCTCTAGTCTGCAGGAAGTGCTCTCCCTGTTACTAACCCAGCTCTAGTCTGCAGGAAGTGCTCTCCCTGTTACTAACCCAGCTCTAGTCTGCAGGAAGTGCTCTCCCTGTTACTAACCCAGCTCTAGCCTGCAGGAAGTTCCTTCCCTGTTACTAACCCAGCTCTAGCCTGCAGGAAGTGCTCTCCCTGTTACTAACCCAGCTCTAGCCTGCAGGAAGTTCCTTCCCTGTTACTAACCCAGCTCTAGTCTGCAGGAAGTTCCTTCCCTGTTACTAACCCAGCTCTAGTCTGCAGGAAGTGCTCTCCCTGTTAGTAACCCAGCTCTAGTCTGCAGGAAGTGCTCTCCCTGTTAGTAACCCAGCTCTAGTCTGCAGGAAGTGCTCTCCCTGTTACTAACCCAGCTCTAGTCTGCAGGAAGTGCTCTCCCTGTTACTAACCCAGCTCTAGTCTGCAGGAAGTGCTCTCCCTGTTACTAACCCAGCTCTAGTCTGCAGGAAGTGCTCTCCCTGTTACTAACCCAGCTCTAGTCTGCAGGAAGTGCTCTCCCTGTTACTAACCCAGCTCTAGTCTGCAGGAAGTGCTCTCCCTGTTACTAACCCAGCTCTAGCCTGCAGGAAGTTCCTTCCCTGTTACTAACCCAGCTCTAGCCTGCAGGAAGTTCCTTCCCTGTTACTAACCCAGCTCTAGCCTGCAGGAAGTTCCTTCCCTGTTACTAACCCAGCTCTAGCCTGCAGGAAGTTCCTTCCCTGTTACTAACCCAGCTCTAGCCTGCAGGCAGTGTGAGAACCCGGTAGGAATATTCCACATGACCTTTCCACAGACACCTAAGTTCTGCCAACATTGGTAAGAGCTTTTTTCAGGGAAATGGGGAATGATGTGTGTTATGTCAGGTCTGTCTTCATGGTTTTATGACCAAGGCCTAATGTGTTTCATTGGTGTAGTATGTGATGTTATCCTGTCCTTAGCTGTAGCAGCTGACTAAGAACATGTTATCTTCTCTCTCTGTAGTGGTGGACTCTGGTCTTGATTTCCCCCTGTACCTGCCCTATAAGGCCCTGGTCTCTACTGTAAGCAGTATGGTCTTCAGTCAGGGAGAGGCCCAGTGCCTCTTAGAGATCCTCTCTGACAAGGCTGGCATCAAACAAGAAACCTGGCACATGGTAGGGTCATGGGTGGGGTGGGGTGGAGATGCCATTGAGGGGTGGAGGTTGATGATATGACCCAGAATGGGATGAGAGATACCGGTGTGGGTTTGAAGGAGGGTTGACATGTCAGGCTTCGCGGGTAGGGAATCCGACAAGGCACATGGTACAATCCGGTCGGGACTGGATGGGAGACGTCATTCGAGGGGGTGGTGACACTGACACACACTGTGGGCGGCAGGTAGCCTAACGGTTAAGAGCGTTGGACCAGTAACCCGAAAGGTTGCTTGTTGAAATCCCTGAGCCCACTAGGTGAAACATCATCTGTCTGTGCCCTTGGTCAAGACACTTAACCCTGACTGCTCCTGTACGTCGCTATGGATACGTGTCTGCTAAATGACAAAAATACTGTATAAATGCATGAGGAGGGAGGTCATTGGTCAGACCGACTGTGTGTGTGTGTGCTTCTCAGAAGGCTGACCTGGTGGCTGTGATGAAGAAACATCTGGCTACTCAGCAAGAGGATGCTACTGCAGCCAAGAACAGACTCCGAGAACTCAGCAGGGTAACACACACACACACACACTGAGCAAGAGAATGCCACAACAGCCAAGAACAGACTCTGAGAACTCAGCAGGGTAACACAGACAGACACCAAGGTAAAACCCACACATTGAGAATATTTCTGAAAGAACTCCCCATGGATGAGTTGGACCATTGTTTACCACTGTCTCTATAGCAGCTGGCTGACAGGGAAGTGTCTCTCTAGAACCTGGCTGACAGGGAAGTGTCTCTCTCTCTCTAGCAGCTGGCTGACAGGGAAGTGTCTCTCTAGCAGCTGGCTGACAGGGAAGTGTCTCTCTCTCTAGCAGCTGGCTGACAGGGAAGTGTCTTTCTCTCTAGCAGCTGGCTGACAGGGAAGTGTCTCTCTCTCTAGCAGCTGGCTGACAGGGAAGTGTCTCTCTCTCTAGCAGCTGGCTGACAGGGAAGTGTCTCTCTCTCTAGCAGCTGGCTGACAGGGAAGTGTCTCTCTCTCTAGCAGCTGGCTGACAGGGAAGTGTCTCTCTCTCTAGCAGCTGGCTGACAGGGAAGTGTCTCTCTCTCTAGCAGCTGGCTGACAGGGAGGTGTCTCTCTCTCTAGCAGCTGGCTGACAGGGAAGTGTCTCTCTCTCTAGCAGCTGGCTGACAGGGAAGTGTCTCTCTCTCTAGCAGCTGGCTGACAGGGAAGTGTCTCTCTCTCTAGCAGCTGGCTGACAGGGAGGTGTCTCTCTCTCTAGCAGCTGGCTGACAGGGAGGTGTCTCTCTCTCTAGCAGCTGGCTGACAGGGAGGTGTCTCTCTCTCTAGCAGCTGGCTGACAGGGAGGTGTCTCTCTCTCTAGCAGCTGGCTGACAGGGAGGTGTCTCTCTCTCTAGCAGTTGGCTGACAGGGAGGTGTCTCTCTCTCTAGCAGCTGGCTGACAGGGAGGTGTCTCTCTCTCTAGCAGCTGGCTGACAGGGAGGTGTCTCTCTCTCTAGCAGCTGGCTGACAGGGAGGTGTCTCTCTCTCTAGCACCTGGCTGACAGGGAGGTGTCTCTCTCTCTAGCACCTGGCTGACAGGGAGGTGTCTCTCTCTCTAGCACCTGGCTGACAGGGAGGTGTCTCTCTCTCTAGCACCTGGCTGACAGGGAGGTGTCTCTCTCTCTAGCACCTGGCTGACAGGGAGGTGTCTCTCTCTCTAGCACCTGGCTGACAGGGAGGTGTCTCTCTCTCTAGCACCTGGCTGACAGGGAGGTGTCTCTCTCTCTAGCACCTGGCTGACAGGGAGGTGTCTCTCTCTCTAGCACCTGGCTGTCAGGGAGGTGTCTCTCTCTCTAGCACCTGGCTGACAGGGAGGTGTCTCTCTCTCTCTAGCACCTGGCTGACAGGGAGGTGTCTCTCTCTCTCTAGCACCTGGCTGACAGGGAGGTGTCTCTCTATAGGAGCTGGCTGACAGTGTGGCGTCTGTCTCTCTTCTCTATAGGAGCTGTCTGTTGAGAAGTCCAAGGTGGCCAGTGTGGAGACCAGGCTGAGTTCCCAGCTCTCGTCCAGGGAGCAGGAGATGATCGCCCTGCAGGCTCGTATGCAGGCCTCCTACCAGGACCACATAGCCCTGACACAGAAACTCAACTCTAAGGTACTGATGCACGTGAGAGTAGACTACAGGCCTCCTACCAGGACAGTCTGTCTCTGTCGCCCTGTGTCTTTCTCTCAATTTAATTGAATGTGCTTTATTGGATTTAAATTAATTATGTACAGATTGCCAGAGCATTCAATAACTAAGTTAAATCCCCTCCTCTCAGGTCCTCAGTCTTCAGAAGCAGTTGGAGTCTGGTCCCACTGCCCAGCTGGCTCATCTGCAGCAAGAGAACTCTATTCTCAGAGACGCCCTGAACCAGGCCACCAGCCAGGCAGAAAGCAAGTAGGTATCTGCTCCTACCCTAACCCTGAACCAGGCCACCAGCCAGCAGAGAGTCTCCTCCTACCCTGAATCCTAACCCTGAACCAGGCCACCAGCCAGCAGAGAGTCTGCTCCTACCCTGAATCCTAACCATGAACCAGGCCACCAGCTGTCCTTTGTCCCAGCCCCTAAATGTTTTAGTATTTGCCACTACGAAGAATAAGCCTGAATCTGGTGTTTTGAGTGCAAATGTAACTGCAGATCAAATGCATTATGGTCTAGGATTACTACTGTGAAGCCTACTGTGGGTTAAGGTATCTACTGTGAAGCATGCTGTGGGTTGAGGTATCTACTGTGAAGCCTGCTGTGGGTTGAGGTACTACTGTGAAGCCTACTGTGGGTTGAGGTATCTACTGGAAGCCTACTGTGGGTTGAGGTATCTACTGTGAAGCCTACTGTGGGTTGAGGTATCTACTGTGAAGCCTGCTGTGGGTTGAGGTACCACTGTGAAGCCTGCTGTGGGTTGAGGTATCTACTGTGAAGCCTGCTGTGGGTTGAGGTATCTACTGTGAAGCCTGCTGTGGGTTGAGGTATCTACTGTGAAGCCTGCTGTGGGTTGAGGTATCTACTGTGAAGCCTGCTGTGGGTTGAGGTATCTACTGTGAAGCCTGCTGTGGGTTGAGGTATCTACTGGGAAGCCTGCTGTGGGTTGAGGTATCTACTGGGAAGCCTGCTGTGGGTTGAGGTATCTACTGGGAAGCCTGCTGTGGGTTGAGGTATCTACTGGGAAGCCTGCTGTGGGTTGAGGTATCTACTGGGAAGCCTGCTGTGGGTTGAGGTATCTACTGGGAAGCCTGCTGTGGGTTGAGGTATCTACTGGGAAGCCTGCTGTGGGTTGAGGTATCTACTGGGAAGCCTGCTGTGGGTTGAGGTATCTACTGGGAAGCCTGCTGTGGGTTGAGGTATCTACTGGGAAGCCTGCTGTGGGTTGAGGTATCTACTGGGACGCCTGCTGTGGGTTGAGGTATCTTCTCACAGTGCAAAAAACAATACCTGCCCTTGTCTTTTTTCCTTTTAGTAGCACTGACTTTGGTTCTAACTTTATTGAGGGAAAATGTACTTGCTACAACAGTGTGGCTGTCTCACCTAGATATCTGAAGATGAATGGACTGACTGTAAGTCGCTCTGGATAAGAGCATCGGCTAAATGACTAACATGTAAATGTCTCTCCTCAGACAGAATGCAGAGCTGGCCAAGCTGAGGCAGGACTGGGCCAAACTGACCAAGGAGCTGGGGGAGAAGCGTGTGAGCCTCCAGGCTGATGAGAACATCAAGAGTGGGCTTGAGGCCAAGGTGTCTTCTGTAGAGAAACAACTGTCTTTACTACAGGTAGGGCTGGAACACAGTCAGACTGATGACAACATCTGGAGAGTGGGCTGGAGGCTGAGAACTACCACTCTCAGGCGAGCGTCTATCATGTGTGTGTCTCACTCTCAGTGGAGGAGGGCTGGAGTCTAAACTTCTCTTCTGGGACTCAATTTATCATCCTATTGTCATCAAAGGTGGCTCTTGCTCTGCCTCTCTCTCTCGCTCTGTGTCTGCCTCAACCCTCTAATGTGCTGGTAATGGGGGCTGGATCTCTGATGGGTTTGGAATCACAGAGCTGTGTATTGGACTGGAATCGAAACACAAAATAAAGGGTCTGGCTGTTAGGGAAATGCGTTTCTCTCTCAGCACTAGATGGAATGTGTGCAACGTCCCCAAGCAAAGTACTAGTCCATTCTGCATATGCTGTCTGCAAAATGGCCGTCATTAGTGTAACTGACTGTATACTCTACATCAGACTGTTTGCTATATGGAATATACTATGACTGCTACTACTACGGCTACTCTGGCTACTGCTATCACTACTCCTCCTCCTCATACAGCAGGGTCAGTTAACTTTACTCCATTCCTGCCTGTCCTGCACAGTGTTCAAGACGCTAGCACACCAAGCTGTGTTCAGCCCATTAGCTACATCCTAATGGAATGCTGCTTTGTGTGTGTTATCATGGGATGTGTGGAGTGAGCCAGACCTTTACTTCCTGACAGTCAAGACTTCATGTTGTTTAATCATTTGAACTATGATCTCTTCCTGGACCAGTCCTAAAGTTTATAATCAGAACATTATATAATAAAAGGTCCTACTAGTGAATGTACACATTCCAGGCTCTTTACGTTATGTCAGTATCCTTAGCCCCCTCTGCGTCTGTCATCAGTTTTATAGTTTATAGTACTCTGTATCTGGACAATGTAGTAGGGATCTTGTATTTAGCCTCTGCTGCCCTCTGGTGGTGAGTAAGTGTGCACCCTCCTTCCATAATCTTTTAATGTATTTTTATTTAACTAGGCAAGTCAGTTAAGAACACATTTTTAGTTCCAATGATGGCCTAACCCGGACGACGCTGGGCCAATTGTGCGACTCCCGATCACGGCAGGTTGTGATACAGCCTGGGATCAGACCAGGGTCTATAGTGATGCCTCTAGCACTGAGATGCAGTGCCTTAGACCACTGAATCAGGCCAGCCATGCAGATAGCGAGACCATAACAAGTAGAGGCTCAGTCGGTACAGATTGGCAACACCAAGGGTCGTGGGTTCGATTCCCGCTGGGACCACCAATATGTAAAAATGTATGCACGCATGACTAAAAGATATTGGATGTCATAACTTACCCTGAGCATGCTGTCACACTGCAGTATCACAGAATACTATCTATCTGCAGTGTGACAGCATGCTCAGGGTATCACAGAATACTATCTGTGTCTATCAGGCCAGTCATGCTGAGAGTGAACAGGTGCTGCAAAGGAGGCTGGAGGAGGAGTTGAGTTCTCAGAGCATTCTGGAGAAAGCCAAGCAGGATGCTACCACTCTCTCAGGTAAAACATTATTCACTTTTCGGCCATGTTTCTTCGAATTCGAACGGGGCATGAAGCAAAAGTGCTCCATTGAAGTCCATGTAAACTCGTGCTGAAAGTTCAACCTTAAAAATGTACTCTGACAGTTAATAGACCGACCAATGAAACTAATCAGAGTACCTCTAGTCATGTTATTTTTCACTGCCGAACTTAACCTAAACAATTTTATGATTTCAAATTGCAGGTGAATAAGGTATTTTGACTTGATTAAACAATGTTGATAGTTTGTAGTGCTTCTGCTATCTCTCCAGATCTCCAGGTCCATCTGGGCAGTGTAGAGGCTGATCTGAAGGAGCGTAGTGTGCAGGTGGAGGCCCTCACAGCCCAGCTGGAGCAGATAGAGCTGGAGAAGGGACAACTGGAGGACCAGGTGGGATCCATTAATGTACTTCTAGAGGCCAGCCAAAACCGAGACAAGAATAAGGACATGGAGGTGAGTTATCGGATTAGGTTATATGATATTAATGAGGACATGGAGGTGAGATAATATTATGGTTCGGGTAGGAGCCTAGACTGCTCCCAACCAGCACTTGTACACTGCGTGAGCCAGTGCTTAATAGTGCCAGAGAGGTTTAAAACCCAGAGACTCAACATGCGATTACTTCCTGGTAACACCCATGATGAAGACCTAGAGCACCGTCAATGGGAGAGTGACAAATTTGTTCACAAAGTATTTGCAGGAGGTAATCACAAGTTGAGTGTCTGTTTCCAAACCTCTGGTGCTTGTCAGCTTTAGCTTGTCCCGAGATTGCATGGTGGTGGGAACCAAGTTATCGACCGTTCTTTTGGGTCCACTTCTAAGGATGTCTGAATTGATGTTTGTTTATGTTTTGTAGGATAACGCCACTGAGTTGGAACGGCTACAGATCAGGTACTTTCTGATCTGTCACTCATTATTCTCTCTATATAGATGTAGAGTTGGTCTTTTCTCAACAACACCAATAATTTCTCTTCCAGTCTTCAAGACCGACACGTTCAGCTGGCGTTACACCAAGAGGAGCCGAAGCAGCTCAAAGACACAACTATAACTGCTGTAAGTATCTCAACTCTGACGGTCTGTTCTGTTGTCGCTGTGCTAGTGGGATGGCCGTGGACTTTGGCTAGCAGAATCACTTATTTCTCTATTGATTTGATAGCTGATTTAAAATATTTCTATGTATTTCTTTAGATATGTCTAGGCCGAATTGTGTCCATTGGGAAGATACTTTTTGTTTCCAAAGAAGGGTATTGAGAAAACCATAGATTGTCTTTCTAATGATGTTCTCACTCTATCGCGACAGGAGGTCACTACAGCTGAGACCAAGCAGGCACCTAACAGGTATGTCTAGTCCAACTTCATCTGTCTAAATCATCCATTTGAATCAGTCACCAACCTTGTTTAATTCTGCTATTATGTACCGGAACATTCTCGTATGTATCTTTTTATTTTAGTGAGGACAGAAGCCTGGTTGCATCCCTTCAGGAAGAACTGAAGCATCTTAAAGAAGAGATGGAACGGCTACTAAATTCTCCCGTAGCTCCCCCAAGTTCCATTGAGCTAAAATCGGTACATTTCGATATTTACACAAGTCTTTCCATTATGAATATTGACATGTTCTCATGGTTAACTTGGGGCGACATGTAGCCTAGTAGTTAGCGAGGTGAGCCAGCGACCAGAGGGTTGCCAGTACAAAACCTGTCTGCAAAAATATTTGGCGGGATTTGAGCTGGCAACCAAAGGGTTGCTGATTATCAAATCCTAGATGCCATTGCCTGCTGTTATGCCCTTGAGCAAGGCACTTTACCCCCCACAACAATTGCTCCACGGCCCCCAGTGTGGCAGTCCCCTGCTCCATCGTGTGTGTGTGTGTGTGTCAGAGGGGATAAAGCAGACCAATTATCATCTTAATGTTTTTTTTTACCAGGCTGATGTCTCAGGAGAGACTGAACAGCTACTCAACAGGTATGTTAGGATTTTATTGATGCCTTGTTCCAGAGAAATAGATTTACCAGAGGACACAACATTGACTTGTTCCAGAGAAATAGATTTACTAGAGACACAACATTGACTAGTAGTTCTACTCCTATGCCTTGTGCTCAACTCTACAAAAAACGATGAATTTAATACAGCTGTATTACAACTCAGCATTGTCTAACGTTGGTTAACCATGTGCTCTTCCCTCCAGTCTGGAGAAGAGTGAGAGCCAGGAAGCATCGCTAGAAGAGGACTCATCTGAACAGGCCCAGAGCAGGTCCACTGTAAGGGTACCATTCCTCTCTACAGTCACCTTAACTTGGTCCCAGGCCTGTTTGTGCTATATAGACAACTCCTATGGGCGTTTGGTATGTGAGCAAAAGAGATGGCAAGACGGCACAAACAGATCTGGGACCAAGCTATAGATGCCCTGCTTGTCGATCAACACTCTGTATTAGTGAATGATCTGCTTTTGTTTCAGCAGTCTGACAACACAGCAGAACTGGCCGCGCTACAAACCAGGTACATGGAGCCTTGCTCATCACCAAACCCATTGGTTTTAAATAGTTCTTTCCCTTATGGAATATCAAATCAACCTGTATTTAAAGTGTCTTTACAGTAAAACAATACCAATGAGGGGATTAAAGCAATATGGGCTTTTGACTCTTCTATATAACAAGGAAACTAAAGTAAACTGGTTCTCTGTTAGTCTGGCAGAGAGAGACGCTATGATGACGTCACTACAGGAGGAGCTAAGGGAAGCCAGGGACCAATCACAGAAGGTACAGGAGACCCTCGCTCAGGTCCAGCAGAGCAAGGAGTTCCAGCTGATCACAGAGCTGCCGGTAAGACAGAGCCATAATGATAAATTATTATTGATTGATTTGGTCTGACAGAAGTCACGGTTATGCACTCTAGATATATATATATATATAGATAGATAGGTACTTTATTGATCCCGAGGGGAAATTACTTTATCAAGCAGCTACGAAAAAACACAGGATAGGTGCAAAATGCCAGAACGAAATGCATAAAAGACCGATACATGATACATAGAGCGGCAGTATGAAAAAGTATAGAAATACAAGAAGTCTGGAGTGTAGATAAGCTATAAAAAGACATTGCATAGTATGGGTGAATGGCTGAATATGTACACTATACATTGTTAGTGTTAGGTGAAAAAATTATACAAATATTGCATGTCGATATAAAAAAATATATATTTGCTTGGTTAACTATACTATACAGGTCGATGGCAGAGAAATACTTAAATAGCTAAATGTATGATATAAGTGAGGGTAATAATAGTTTACTTAATATACAGTCTGGTTAGATGTACAGGTAAGTGAATATTTGTATGGTTAAATAAACTGTACAGGTAAATGACAGGAAGAGATACTTAAATAGCTAAATGTGCGTATGATATAATTTAGAGTAATAATACAAATTCCCTTAAAATACAGTCCTTAGAACAGGGTTAATTACAGATAAATGCACGTATTGCACATTCGATGTAAAAAAAAAACAAAAAAACAACTGACAGGATACTAATATGCATTCCTGAGTGAATGACTACGTAAGTTAAGTCCAAGAATTACTTACAATATTGCACGTGATATGATATAACAACAATACATGAATATGTATATACAGTCCTGAATGAATGAGTGCTGAATAAATAAGCTCATAAGTGAATGAGTGATTACAGACCTGAGTTACTCACGGATGGATGCACAATTGTTAAACTAGGTCCTAACACCCCAACAGTTCCAGAGATAGATAGATAGGTAGGTACTTTATTGATCCCCTGTGGGGGAAATTTCATTGTCAAGCAGCTACACAAAAACACAGGGCAGGTGCAAAATGCCACACCGAAAGTACACAAAAGACAGATACACGGTACATGATACATAGAGCGGCAGTATGAAAAAGTATAGAAATACAAGATATCTGGAGTGCAAATAAAAGCTATAAAAAGACATTGCATAGTATGAGTGGTTGGCTGAATATGTACACTATACATTGGTGGATGTTGGATGGTTACCTATACTATACAGGTCGATGGCAGAGAAATACTTCAGTAGCTAAAAATGCGTATGATATGAGCGAGGGTAATAATAGTTTACTTAATAGACAGACTGGGTAAATGAATATAATATGATATGATATGATATATGTGATATGATATAACAACTGTACATGAGTATGTATATACAGACCTGTATGAATAAATAGGTCCTGAGTGAATGAGTGCTGACGGACCAGAGTTACTCACGGATGGATGCATAATTGTTAAACTAGGTCCTAGCACCCCAACAGTTCCAGATTGCCGACGGCACGGCACCCTGGTGAGGCATTAAATAGTCTAATAGCCGCCGGCAGGAAGGACCTCCTGTAGCGCTCTCATCTCTTTTACAACAACAGACCATGGCGTCTTTGCGTGAGAGAGACCGAGGTGTGAATGGGGAATACATCTGCTAAATTTATCATGGATCTGTCTCCCTCCACAGGAAGGAATGCTGAAGGACCTTCAGAAGAGTGTTGATGAGGAGGAGCGGGTGTGGAAATCCAAGATGGCCGACTCTGAGGACCAATTGAAGAAGGTGAAGTGTTTTATCTCCTCTGTAATAATGTGCTGTCTGTGGCCCTGTTCTAAACCACACCCTCTCTACTCTCACTAGGATGGGGCTGTAATGTTGTGCCCTTTGTGGTGCTGTCTGTGGCCCTGTTCTAAACCACACCCTCTACTCTCACTAGGCCCTGGAACAAGTGCACGCTCTGGAGGAGACTGCAGAGAGCTTGAAGACAGAAATTCAAAGCATAGAACAGGTATAATATAATAAATACATCAATGTAAAAATGAATTAATTTCCACCTGAAAGAGATTATCATAATGCTCTGTGTGATATGTTTTAATATCCGGTCCAGTAGGTGTGTAGTGAATGACTGGTACTGTCTGATGGATGTTTTGGTTATGGACTCCTCCCTCTCCCCCTCTCTGCAGCTGAAGGAGCAGGTGATGCTGTTAGAAGCCCAATTGGAGAAACGGTCTGAGACTGCCCCAACAGAGGAGGAAATGACACAGGTACACATCTACATCTGTTAAGGGTGGCAGGCAGCCGCGCAGTTAGAGCTAGTTCAAATCCCAGAGCCGACAAGGTGTAAATTGTCGATGTGCCCTTGAGTGAGGCACTTAACCCTAATTGCTCCAGGATCGCTGTTGATAATAGCAGACCCACTCTCCGAGGGTGTTGGGATATGCAAAAAACTAATTTTAAATTCACGTGTGCGTGTTTGTATAATGTGTGAAATAGGACAAATGTAGTAGTAGCAGTAGCAGAAGAAGTGTACGGGTTATACACATCAACATTCATATAGTAGAAACAGTCAGAGAAAATAACAACTGAACACTGAGTAGTAAAGACGTCATCCCTTATCACCAGCTGTTCTCTCTCACTAAATCACATGGCTGGAAGAGTGAGTGACCATAGAATGTAGTACATTACTGAGTGCGTCTGCCTGTTCTGTTCTTGTCCCTAACCCCTGGCGCTTCCTGTTCCAGGTCCGAGGTCAGCTGAGCGAGGCGATGGAGTGCGCTCAGAGACAGAAGGCGTTCCCTGAGGCCGGGGCACAGAACTGCCAATCAGAGCCTGAGGTCAGGGTGCATCGAAGGTTCTAGGTTATGGGGCATCCTTCTGAAGGGCACTGGTCACTAATGGTCACCACCACACAATAATCTAGTCATCAGGACATTCTAATTAGGAAGGTTTATGAATATTTTGGTCAATTCTTCTGCCGACTAACTAACCCTCATTTACCAGTTAGCAAATGGTTACATTTTGTTCCAAATGGTAAAATTACATAACAAACAGAACATACTATGCATGCATACACATAATGGAGTGTTTTTTTAATAAAAAATCCTCAGTGGAGGATGTATCAATAGAAAGCTGGGATCATCTTTTTTTAATCTTGGCCATCAAATCTGTTTTTAACGCGTGATTTCATTTAGAATTGATCCGCATTGACGGTTTATAAGAACGTGTTTCACTCCAGCAGTAACCAGTTGTATCCGTATGTGATAGTTTGTATCTTTATATATCTAACGAATACACACGCTAATTTAATTCCACTAAATTATGCTAATTAACCTTTGATCTCTCAAATGAACGCTGAACAAAAATATAAACACAACCTGTGAAGTGTTGGTCCCATGTTTCATGAGCAGAAATAAAAGATCCCAGAATTTTGCCATATGCACAAAAAAGCTTATTTCTCTCAAATGTTGTGCACAAGTTAGTTTTTGCCAGTACGTCCAACCAGCCTCACAACCGCACACCACGTGTGTGGCGTCATGTCGGTGAGCAGTTTGCTGATGTCAACGTTGTGAACAGAGTGCCCCATGGTGGCGGTGGGGTTATGGTATGGGCAGCCATAAGCAGTTTTAAAGACAAGATCCGGAGGCCCATTGTCGTAACATTCAACTGCCGCCATCACCTTAGGTTTCAGCATGTTAAAGCATGTCCCACTTCATCCATGGCCTGCATACTCAGTCAACGTGTACGACAGCATGTTCCCATATACAGCAACTTCATACAGCCATTGACGAGGAGTGGGACAACATTCCACAGGCCACAATCAACAGCCTGATCAACTCTGTGCGAAGGAGATGTGTCACGCTTCATGAGGCAAATGGTGGTCACAACAGTCATGTGAAATCCATAGATTAGGGCCTAATGAATTTATTTAAATTGACTGATTTCCGTTTATGTTCTGTAACTCAGTAAAATCCGTCTGTGATTGGGAGTACCGTAGGGCAGCACACAATTGGCCCAGCGTCGTCCGGGTTTGGCTGGTGTAGACCGTCATAAATAAGAACTGACTTGCCTAGTTAAATAAAGGTTAAAATATATGTTTGTTTGTGTGTGTGTGTGTGTGTGTACACCTTAGCCAAATACATTTAAACTCCGTTATTCACAATTCCTGACATTTAATCCTAGTAAAAATTCTGTGTCTTAGGTCAGTTAGGATCACCACTTTATTTTAAGAATGTGAAATGTCAGAATAATAGTAGAGAGAATTATTTATTTCAGCTTTTATTTCTTTCATCACATTCCCAGTGGGTCAGAAGTTTACATACACTCAATTAGTATTTGGTAGCATTGCCTTTAAATTGTTTAACTTGGGTCAAATGTTTCGGGTAGCCTTCCACAAGCTTCCCACAATAAGTTGGGTGAAGTTTGGCCCATTCCTCCTGACAGAACTGGTGTAACGGAGTCAGGTTTGTAGGCCTCCTTGCTCGCACACACTTTTTCAGTTCTGCCCACAAAATGTCTATTGGATTGAGGTCAGGGCTTTGTGATGGCCACTCCAATACCTTGACTTTGTTGTCCTTAAGCCATTTTGCCAGAACTTTGGAAGTATGCTTGGGGTCATTGTCCATTTAGAAGACCCATTTGCGACCAAGATTTAACTTCCTGACTAATGTCTTGAGATGTTGCTTCAATATATCCAATATAATTTTCCTTCCTCATGATACCATCTATTTTGTGTGTGCACCAGTCCCTCCTGCAGCAAAGCACCCCCACAACATGATGCTGCCACCCCACGTGTTTTACGGCTGGGATGGTGTTCTTCGGCTTGCAAGCCTCCCCCTTTCTCCTGCAAACATAACAATGGTCATTATGGCCAAACAGTTCTATTTTTGTTTCATCAGACCAGAGGAAATATCTCCAAAAAGTACGATTTTTGTCACCATATGCAGTTGCTAATCGTGGTCTGGCTTTTTTTATGGCGGTTTTGGAGCAGTGGCTTCTTCCTTGCTGAGCGGCCTTTCAGGTTATGTCGATGTAGTACTCGTTTTGCTGTGGCTATAGATACTTTTTTACCTGTTTCATCCAGCATCTTCACAAGGTCCTTTGCTGTTGTTCTGGGATTGATTTGCACTTTTTGCACCAAAGTACGTTCATCTCTAGGAGACAGAACGCGTCTCCTTCCTGAGCGGTATGACGGCTGAGTGGTCCCATGGTGTTTATACTTGTGTACTAATGTTTGTACAGATGAATGTGGTACCTTCAGGCGTTTCGAAATTGCTCGCAAGGATGAACCAGACTTGTGTAGGTCTAAATTTATTTTGACTTATTTCTTTTGATTTTCCCATGATGTCGAGCAAAGAGGCACTGAGTTTGAAGGTAGGCCTTGAAAAACATCCACAGGTACACCTCCAATTTACTCAAATTATGTAATTTAGCCTATCAGAAGCTTCTAAAGCCATGATATCATTTTCTGGAATTTTCCAAGCTGTTTAAAGGCACGGTCAACTTAGTGTATGTGAACTTCTGACCCACTGGAATTGTGACATAGTGAATTATAAGTTAAATAATCTGTCTGTTTAGTAATTGTTGGAAGAATTACTTGTGTCATGCACAAAGTAGATGTCCTAACCGACTTGCCAAAACTATAGTTTGTTAACATGTAGTCTGTGGAGGGATTGAAAAATGAGTTTTAATAACTTCAACCTAAGTGCATGTAAACTACAGACTTCAACTATGTGTGTGTATGTTTTATTTATTTATTTGGAATTGTTTTATAGTTTTGTTCAGTGTATTTTTCGGCAGCTAATTGTTAACAGTTGATATCTCTAGTTTATGCCATTGGCAACTAGTAATATAGCTCCATGTTAACCGTTGCCTGGGCATGGAGAGATGTATGTTATAATACTAGAGTGATGTCAGGAACCTATACATCTCTAATATGTGCTGGGATCCATTTGATCAATCGAAAAGACCCCTGATCTTTACTGACACGTTTGGATTGGGTAAAACCTTTATAGCAGCATAGGTATGCCTATGCGTCAGACTTGGGTGTGTCACTGTCAACATGGGTTGTGTGCCCCTAGCTCAAGAATGTAGTGTGGGTGGCCAGTGTATTAATAATGTATTATTGTTATTATAGACAGTATGTCCAGTCTGTCCAGTTCTCTCCATACGCAGCCGCTGCTAACCATGCTGTGTGTGTTCAACCGTCCGGTGTGTTGACTACCAGCAGCCCTAACCACCTCTTGGGTCACTGTTCTGAGCATGATCACTCACTCCTTGGCTTAAGTTTTCCACTAAAGAGCCATACTGTTTGTTTTTTAAATGATGCTTCTTCTGGTGTGGAATGATGCACTGACATGGCACACAATGGTGTGGCTGTGTGTGTGGCTGTCTGTGTGTTATTACAAGCTTTTAGCTACTTAGTTAGACAGCGACTTGTCTGTGTGACTGACATGGTTTTATTTATTTTGTGTTTGACTTGATCTTGTCCTCCCCAGGCTCAGAAGACTCTTGTAGAACTCAAGGCTCAACTGGACATGCTGACAGAGGCAGGAGGCTCCCCACAGGCCGGCACAGAGGACGGAACCCAGCTAAAGGTACATGACCGAGGGTCATGTTCAACAAAATGTTGATAGAAATATGTTATGTAGAACAAACCTGACTGACATATAGAATAAAAATATATATTTTCTGTAGTCTATGCTATTTCTAACACTAACCCTGCAATGTTGGATAACGTTCACCTACTAAATGTTGACCAGGGCCCGTATTTATGAAGTAGTAGTAGAGTAGAGTAGTAGTGCTGATCTGTTTTAATGTCCATTCATTCTAATCTAAAAGGCAGAACTGATCCTTAATCAGCACTCCTACTCTGAGAAGCTTTATGAATACAGACCCTGGTCAGTGCGGTTGTGAGGTCAGGAGGCTGACTATGTGACTGCTTCCTCCAGGTGCGCCTGCAGAAGGAGGGGAAGCTAACCAAAGACCTGGGCCGAGCAGCCACCAAACTCCAGCAGCTCTTAAAGGTGACTCAGGAGAGGGACAGCGCTCTACAGGCCAAGGTGGCTATTACAATCCAATACTACTATTATTATGTCATGGTTGTGGGTTCAATTCCTGCAGGGATCACATACTAAAATATGCTGTTCTGAATGTCTCTCTGAATAAATGTCTGCTCAGTGGAATACACATTCGCCTGAATGAATACTGTTTTGAATTGCTGGCGGGGTGTGGTTATAGGGCTGTTACAGCGACTGTATTACCGCCCCAACGGCGGTCACGAGTCATGACACAGTAAAATTCCATGACAGTAACTAGGCTTCTCCAAGCTCTGATGTAAAGACAAGACTAAATGAAGAATAGTCTGATCCCTTATGAATGATGCCCAGCGTTAAGGCAACAAATAGAACATGCCTTTTCGTACACCTCATGTATCCTAGCCTTTAGCCATATGTTTTGCTAAGGTTTCTATCTCAACTAAAGTGGCCAAATAACTTCTTAAAATGAAGCACATTACTCCGCTTTACACCCGGGGTCGAGCCTAACTGGCAGACATGGTGGCAGTGAGTTTCACATTTGGGGAAGATAATTTTCACCATACAAATTCACCTTTTATGATAAGGCATTACATGCATCATCACATTTACAGTCACATTTACAGTCACTGTTTTTAGTCACTGTTTTTAGTCACTGTTTTTAGTCACTGTTTTTAGTCACTGTTTTTAGTCACTGTTTTTAGTCACTGTTTACAGTCACTGTTTACCTGCTAATTGATTGCATTTTGGAATATTTGCTCTCATTGCCGACTGCCATGTGACCATTGCTGCACTTTTACAATGTGAAGAAACAGCTAATAGTTTATAATCAATTTAAGATAAACATTCTGATCTGTTGCCTCGGCCTCATTGCTTTTTTTATGCTATTAGTTCTGTTAATTTGGGATCTATCACATCCCACAACTGTCCCAGACTATGTTTGGAAAATGTGTTTCTCGCACAAAAAGACAAGTTGACCAATAGAATAGGTCATCTTTTGTACTATGGGGGATAGTAGATTGATGTAGGCTAGTGCTGTTTGTTAGACCTACTCATGGAACGTGTCCCCAATGACTCTTCACTTGTAGCCTACTTCCATAAGACTTATTGGATTATATTTTTTTTCAAATCATCATTGGAGTCGCATCAGGCAGTCTTAGACTGTATTAAAAATCCAAACATATCACAACTAACATTTTAATAAATGACTCTAAATGAAGCATACAGGAGGACATGTTTCTTTGTTAACCGCTCAACACAGAATAGCTCTTGCTTGGAAATCGTTTGGAGAAAAATATCCTTTCTATTTCATTCAGCTTTGTTCAATTGTATTCTTCATACTATAAAATAATGACACGGATTTCTAAGCAAATCCTGTCTGCTAAAGCCCACATCCATATGGCATAGTCAGATCAGGTCCTAACATAAGGACAACTCAGAGTATTCTGTTCTTCTGAATTAGACTACATTTTCTTCATGTTTCTTTAGGCCTGTCTAAAATAAATAAGGGATTTATTGTGTAGTCTATATTAAATGGATTTATTAGACGTCTGGGCCAGGAGATGGGCCAGGAGATACTAAATGTGTGTATGTTCATTAACGGTATATTACTGTGAGACCGGCTGACAACATTTAAATGACCGCCACAGCCCTAGTTATGTAATGTATTTTTTTTAGTAATGTCCATCAATGATTGATGAGTGTGTTAATTGGTAGATGAAATGTATTAATTGATTGGATGTTTGTCTTTCAGGAAGAGAGTACAGGGCTGAAGGAAGGAACATCTGTTTAACAGACTGAAGACATTCCAAAACTATTCTTATTTCTTGTACTGTAGTAGTTGATTTCTGCAACTCCTGTAAGAATGAAAGGGCCAGTTTCCCGGACACAGATTAAGCCTAGTCCTGGACTAAAGTACATGCTCAGTAGAGAATCTCAATTAAAGGAACATTTTAGTCTGTGTCTGGGGAACAGTTTCTGGGTCGTTCCACCAATTCAGTGCCTTGTCAGATGTGACTTTTTTGGGGAAAAAATGTTTTACATTCTGTCGTAAAGAGAACATGTTTTAACTTATTTTCCTATTAAAATAATTAACTATATTAAAATAACTTAACAGGGTTGACGATTTCTTAAATCCGCAATAAATCCCTTTGTGACGGGGGAAATAGAACCTTATGTGCAACATGGAGGGACAATTGACTGCAAGCTTCACAAAAACAGTGTAATTGTGAAACCATTCCTAGCCTGTCTATGGATAACGGGTTTGACGTGTTCTGCTCGACCCACTGTTTTCCACCACAAAACACAAAAGAATGACCAAAAATAGTAGAACGAGCTCACTTGCCTTTACAAAATGACTTGATTGGTCAGTGTTTCTTTTTTTATAACATATTTAAAAAGCAATAGTTTCACTATATTAAAACAAATGTTCAGTTCACGTAACAGGATTGACCTTAAAAGGAGAGACATTTGTACCTTAAAATGAATCTCTAGTTACATTAAATAATCTTTGGAAATGACTTTGTAAAAGCAACAAAATAACTAGGGCTTTACAATGATGGTGAAAACTGTGACATGTTGGGATTAAGTGGGTTAATCTTCCTAAAAGTCAGAGGATGCATGGAGGGACTTGTCAAAATGCTGAATTTTGGCACATTAGCAAGTCTTATTCATATAATTAATCAGATTTATTGAATTCTCTGTGGTCTACTAAAGGGTACTTCATTGAATATAACAGGCTTTTAAAATTCAATATTGGTATAGAATTCATACTTAAAATATCAAAGAGACGCAAAAGTCCCTCATTTCGTGGAACCACCCAGCTGTTGCTACATTCTATTGATCTAGGATGAGGGAAAGACTATGCTGCAAACAACACTATGAAGACAAACCTACGTTCCATCAGGATTCTGTCAGAAGTTATCCCTAAGACCAGCTCTGGTCCAAGGCTTTAGTGTGTGTTCCTCCACTACGACATGTATCCATTTCATCACACTAACGCCCTGGACCAGAGCTAACCTACTCAAGAGTCCACAGTGTTAAAAGGGAGAATAATTGTACGATAAAACGTACGTCAACTTGTGCAATTACTAAAATGGCACCCTATTCAGTATATTGCTCACTACTTTTGACCACACTGCTATAGGGAAACCCTATGGGCCCTGGTCAAAAGAAGTACACTATATATGGAATAAATATGGTGTCATTTTCAGATGCAACTTTGTCTTTTGTAAGTGGTTGGATGACTGATGGGAAGACGTTATGGTACACAGAACGGAAGGACGGATGCAATCCATTGAGTGGCTCCTTCAGTTACTGTGTGTACAGTAGCTGGCTGCCAACACAAATATATGAATTTGATAAAGAATAAACTACCATGTCGCTATTGTGCTATGACTTGTGCTTGAACCTGTTGTTGATTTAAACAAACCACCGGTCTGTTGTAGAAAGCAGGATTATTACAGGGGCCAGCTAACTAATAAAGAGGAACGGATATCTCTTCACTATCTAAAAAAATAAGAATTATATTGGTTGTTGTCGTCAATTTTAGGTCTAGATTTCTTAAGTCTAAGTTAATTCAAGCAGTTTTGGAAAGTTATCTGGCTAACTTGTTGATCAGCTCCCATTAGGAACAAACTGAAAATATATGAAATAAACCAGAGGGCCGGGCAGATTATTTATTTGACAGATTACTCCGCTAGCACTCAATTTCAAAACATTTACTCTGTACTGAACAGGATCCATGATATGCAGTGAGGCGCTCACCTGTGGGTGGTTGCAATGCGGGCCAGCTTCACGCCCTCGTTATTCTACACTGAACAAAAATAGAAATGCAACATGTAGTGTTGGTCCCATGTTTCGTGAGCTGAAATAAAAGATCCCAGAAATGTCACATGCACAAAAAAACGTATTTCTCTCATTTTGTGCACATATTTGTTTACATCCCTGTTAGTGAGCATTTCTCCTTTGCCAATATAATTTATCCACCTGACAGGTAGCATATCAAGAAGCTGATATAAACAGCATGATCATTACACAGGTGCACCTTGTGCTGGGGACAAAAGGCCACTCTAAAATGGACAGCTTGTCACACAACACAATGCCACAGATGACTCAAGTTTTGAGGGAGCGTGCAATTGGCATGCTGACTGCAGGAATGTCCACCAGAGCTGTTTCCAGAGAATGTAATGTAAATGTATCTTCCATAAGACACCTCCAATGTCATTTTAGAGAATTTGGAAGTAAGTCCAACCGGTCTCACAACCGCAGAACACATGGAACCACACCAGCCCAGGACCTCCACATCTGGCTTTTTCACCTGCGGGATCTTCTGAGACCAGCCACCCGGACAGCTGATGAAACTGTAGCGTGTCTGTCTGTAAAGCCCTTTTGTGGGGGAAAATCATTCTGATTTGCTGAGCCTATAGTGCTCTGGCTGGGCCACAGTGGGTAGGCCTATGCCATGGCTGCGCCCGTGCCCAGTCATGTGAAATCCATAGATTAGGGCCTTAATTTATTTATTTAAATTGACTGATTTCCTTATATGAACTGTAACTCAGTAAAACCATTGACATCGTTGCATGTTGCGTTTACAGTGCATTCAGAAAGTATTCAGACCCCTTGACTTTTTCCAAATGTTATTACATTACAGGCTTATTCAAAAATGGATTAAATCGTGCTGATGCTCCAGATACTCAACTAGTCTAAAGAAGGCCAGTTTTATTGCTTCTTTAATCAGCACAACAGTTTTCAGCTGTGCTAACATAATTGCCAAAGGGTTTTCTAATGATCAATTTGCCTTTTAAAATGATAAACTTGGATTAGCTAACACAACGTGCCATTGGAACACAGGAGTGATGTTTGCTGATAATGGGCCTCTGTACACCTATATAGATATTCCATGAAAAATCAGCCGTTTCCAGCTACAATAGTCATTTACAACATTAACAATGTCTACACTGAATTTCTGATCAATTTGATGTTATTTTAATAGACAAAAAAGTGCTTTTCTTTAAAAAACAAGGACATTTCTAAATGAGCCCAAAGTTTTGAACGGTAGTGTAGGTCCTGGATGGCAGGAAGCCTGGCCCCAGTGATGTACTTTTCCGTACACGCTACCCTCTGTAGTGCCTTGCGGTCAGATGCCGATTAGTTGCCATACCAGGCGGTGATGCAACCGCTCTCGATAGTGCAGCTGTAGAACTTTTTGAGGATCTGGGGACCCATGCCAAATGTTCTTGGTGTTTTTGGACTATGATAGTTGGTGATGTGGACACTAAGGAACTTAACTCTCGACCCGCTCCGCTACAGCCCCGTCGATGTTAATTGGGGTCTCTTCGGCCCTCCTTTTCCTATAGTCCACGATCAGCTCCTTTGTCTTGCTCACATAGAGTGAGGTTGTTGTCCTGGCACCACACGGCCAGGTCTCTGACGACCTCCCTATAGGCTGTCTCATCGTTGTTGGTGACCAGGCCTACCAGTGTTTTGTCGTCAGCAAACATAATGATGGTGTTGGAGTCGTGTTTGGCCACGCAGTAGTGGGTGAACAGGGAGTACAGGGGGGGACTGAGCACACACCCCTGAGGGGCCCCAGTGTTGAGGATCAGCGTGGTGGAAGATGTGTTGTTACATAGCCTTTATTTATTATTTATTATTCATTTTATTTATTTAACCTTTATTTAACCAGGCAAGTCAGTTAAGAACAAATTCTTATTTACAATGACGGCCTACACCGGTCAAACCTGGACAACGCTGGCCCAATCACTGGTACTTCCTGCTTTAGTTTTTGCTTGTATGCAGGAATCAGGAGGATAGAATTATGGTCAGATTTGCCAAATGGAGGGAGAGGGAGAGCGTTGTACACCTCTCTGTGTGTGAAGTAAAGGTGGTCTAGAGTTTTTTTTCCTCTTGTTGCACATGAGACGTGCTGGTAGAAATTTGGTAAAACGGATTTAAGTTTGCCTGCTTCTGGATGAGCATTTTCTTGTTTGCTAATGGCCTTATACAACTCGTTGAGTGTGGTCTTAGCATTGGTTTGTGGTGGTAAATAGACTGCTACGAATAATATGAGATCTCTCTTAGTAGATAATGTGGTCTACAGCGTATCATGAGGTATTCTACCTCAAGCAAGCAATACCTTGAGACTTCTTTAATATCAGACATTGTGCACCAGCATCCACCCACTCCATTCAATGCAATGCAATACTGTATAACACCAGAATTTACAAAGTGTGTTTGCACTGCTGATGGTGTATTCTGTTTGTTAAATAGGCTACTTCTAAATGAACATATCTAAGTGACTATGTGAACCAACAAATCCCAATTCATAGGTTATTAGAATGTCTTTAATTCACATTTCAAAACACTGAAACATATACAAAGCTATAAACTTTAAAAAACAAAAAACGTTGTTGTATTTGACTCAAAGTGAATGACTTGACTGTTTGTTCTGTGCCAAGGTTGTTGCCAACACAGTGGAAACAATGCTGAGATCAGGAGCCCACCCACAACTACTCTGCGCAACCATATTAGAAGCTCTTCCTGATTCAATCTCTTCTTTCAACATTCCCGAGCGGCAGAAACAAGTAAGACACAAGTTATTTTGCTTGGAAAATGGTTATATTCTTCATACCTTCTTCTTTTTTGACAGATCGAAATGTTGTAGAATTAGGCTTGTAGAATTGTGAGCAGGTTAAAGCTTCTGAATAGTTTTATTTATACAGACCAGCACTGCTATTGATCTCATATCCGCATCTCCTTACAACGTCCAGCAATCGCCATTTAAAAACGCTCTTATTTCTGAACGATCCTGGGTTTAGTTATTGCTCAGTGTTTAATCGGTATAATTTTGTAGATTACAATTGTTTTCTTATTATTCTACTCCTGCATTAATAGCAGATCGACTATGTTTTAAGTACGCTGTAAAGTACGTTCATCTCAAACTGCCATTTTGTCTCAAGTTCAGGATGTGTTTTTAGCTACATCGTAATATTATGTAGCAGTTTCAGTGTAGCCTTATATATATATGAAATTATTAGCGTTGGCGTGTTATTTTGTTGCATTCAAATCAAAGTAGCAGGCCTATTGACAGATCAATGTCTTGTGTTCGAGGTAGTTCTGGAGAAGTGAGGGTCGTTTTTAGGGGGCGTTCATCTGCCCAGGCGTTGCTGAAACATGACAGATTCTACAACGCCTGGATAGGTATTTTAGGTAGGGAGGGGGGGCGGCAAAAAAAACAAGCTCTGACTGGAAAAATGTTCTTGAACAGTCATCCAACTCGGAATTCCAAGTCGTAGACTTGAGCATCTATCTAGAGCTCTGACTTTCTGGCCCCGGAGATCACTGACCTCGTTTTTTTTCTCCAAAGTTCCCAGTTGTCTTGAAAGCACCATAACCACATCATAGTTGCTTTATAACCACATCATAGTTGCTTTATAACCACATCATAGTTGCTTTATAACCACATCATAGTTGCTTTACACTGCTCAGATGTTGCTTGCATCAACCAATGGTTGTGTGCCATGTCATTGACTGATTGCTTTAACATATGATGTGGTTAGTTGATACTATCCAGGTGTTGTAAGATCTGGCAGGCATCAGCAATACCTGAGCAGAGGAACACACCCCATATGTTACAGCAATCTATCAGTGGATGACACAGCAGGGGAACGCCACCTTAATCTTTACATTAGGCTGTACTGGTTAGGGTTGATTCCATGGAGAGCCTGGAATGTGTGAGGGTGGGGTAGGAGACGAGGTTGGGTGGGGTAGGAGACAAGGTTGGGTGGGGTAGGAGACGAGGTCGTGGGGTAGGACACAAGGTTGGGTGGGGTAGGAGACGAGGTCGTGGGGTAGGACACAAGGTTGGGTGGGGTAGGAGACGAGGTCGTGGGGTAGGACACAAGGTTGGGTGGGGTAGGAGACGAGGTCGTGGGGTAGGACACAAGGTTGGGTGGGGTAGGAGACGAGGTCGTGGGGTAGGACACAAGGTTGGGTGGGGTAGGAGACGAGGTCGTGGGGTAGGACACAAGGTTGGGTGGGGTAGGAGACGAGGTCGTGGGGTAGGACACAAGGTTGGGTGGGGTAGGAGACGAGGTCGTGGGGTAGGACACAAGGTTGGGTGGGGTAGGAGACGAGGTCGTGGGGTAGGACACAAGGTTGGGTGGGGTAGGAGACGAGGTCGTGGGGTAGGACACAAGGTTGGGTGGGGTAGGAGACGAGGTCGTGGGGTAGGACACAAGGTTGGGTGGGGTAGGAGACGAGGTCGTGGGGTAGGACACAAGGTTGGGTGGGGTAGGAGACGAGGTCGTGGGGTAGGACACAAGGTTGGGTGGGGTAGGAGACGAGGTCGTGGGGTAGGACACAAGGTTGGGTGGGGTAGGAGACGAGGTCGTGGGGTAGGACACAAGGTTGGGTGGGGTAGGAGACGAGGTCGTGGGGTAGGACACAAGGTTGGGTGGGGTAGGAGACGAGGTCGTGGGGTAGGAGACGAGGTCGTGGGGTAGGAGACGAGGTCGTGGGGTAGGACACAAGGTTGGGTGGGGTAGGAGACACCCAATCGCATTTCATATGTCACAGGTTATATAGCTCAGTCTGGGTTAACCAGTTCAGGTTATATAGCTCAGTCTGGGTTAACCAGTTCAGGGAGTGTCTCAAAGGTGGGGTGCTGATATAAACCTGTTTTAAAAAAAAGTAGGTTTTCGCATGATGTTAAAGACATCCTCCATACAGAGGAAGGCCTAAATACATACAGTAAAGTAAACACACTAAAGGGTAAGTAATCTGTTTTATTAGACACCACTGCAAACTTCAAGGAGTTGGTCTGATGGGAATCTGTGATGTCATCGGCCTCCCCCTTGCATGAGCAGCAACAGGCCCACTGGGCCAAAACTGCTTGAATAAATATTTCTTCCACGTTCCATGGGATGACGTTGAATCAATGTGGAAAATGGTTTGGATATGCAAAAAGTCATCAATGTAAGGGATTTTTTTGTTGCTGATTTCACGTTGAATTCACGTTCAAATGTAAATCAAAACTAGACATTGAACTGAACTCCCAGTGGGAGACAACAGAAGAGGAAAGGCCCAGCCCCGCCGTGCTATGTCATGACATACCTAGACCCTCTATTGAGCTGCACCGTGCCGTGTCATGACATACCTAGACCCTCTATTGAGCCGCACTGTGCCGTGTCATGACATACCTAGACCCTCTATTGAGCCGCACAGTGTAATGACATACCTAGACCCTCTATTGAGCCGCACAGTGCCGTGTCATGACATACCTAGATCCTCTATTGAGCCGCACTGTGCCGTGTCATGACATACCTAGAACCTCTATTGAGCCCCACCGTGTCGTGTCATGACATACCTAGACCCTCTATTGAGCCGCACAGTGCCGTGTCATGACATACCTAGACCCTCTATTGAGCCGCACAGTGCCGTGTCATGACATACCTAGACCCTCTATTGAGCCCCACCGTGTCGTGTCATGACATACCTAGACCCTCTATTGAGCCGCACAGTGCCGTGTCATGACATACCTAGACCCTCTATTGAGCCGCACAGTGCCGTGTCATGACATACCTAGACCCTCTATTGAGCCGCACAGTGCCGTGTCATGACATACCTAGAACCTCTATTGAGCCGCACAGTGCCGTGTCATGACATACCTAGACCCTCTATTGAGCCGCACCGTGCCGTGTCATGACATACCTAGGCCCTCTATTGAGCCGCACCGTGCCGTGTCATGACATACCTAGACCCTCTATTGAGCCGCACCGTGCCGTGTCATGACATACCTAGACCCTCTATTGAGCCGCACCGTGCCGTGTCATGACATACCTAGACCCTCTATTGAGCCGCACAGTGCCGTGTCATGACATACCTAGACCCTCTATTGAGCCGCACAGTGCCGTGTCATGACATACCTAGACCCTCTATTGAGCCTTTTGTTAAGTAAATCAGGTGTTAAATTAAGTGAAAAGGAGACTGGAGTGCCACTTACGGACACCGGCCAGACAAACTCTGAGCCAGGAGTAAAATCAACTCCTGAAAGTTTATCTCCGCTGTAAACACGGCAGTTTGAGGAAAGATCGTGATGATGCTCACAAGGGAATATTCAGAGGTGGAAACTTTCCGTGGGAATTAACGGGAATATATGGAAATTAATGGGAATATATGGGAATTAATGGGAATATATTGGAATTAACGGGAATATACAGTGGGGAGATCAAGTATTTGATACACTGCCGATTTTGCAGGTTTTCCCACTTACAAAGCATGTAGAAGTCTGTCATTTTTATCATAGGTACTGTTCAACTGTGAGAGACAGAATCTAAAACAAAAATCCAGAAAATCACATTGTATGATTTTTACGTAAGGCTCAAAAAGCCTAAAATTTGCCAACCCTTGTATTGGTCAGCCTGTTGCGTGCGTTGGTATGTGTGTTCCCAAACAAGGACCAGTTGCGCTCTGAGGCGGCTGATGTTGCCTTGTTAAATAAAAAATGTTGGTGTGATTTGGAGGATGATGGAGGAAACAGGGAAAAGAGTCTCAGATTCACAAAGTCCCTTCCACCAGGTGGCTGATGAGATATGTTGGCACGACTGCCATATTGCATCTCCATCTCAAAGCCCTTGCTACCTGCAGTGAAATGTCTCCACATATCCGATAGTGCCCGTGGCATTTTCCTGTAAAGTTTTGAAAATAATGAGTTTAAAAAATATATATACAATTCCATGTACAGATAAATAGTTAAGCAGTTAGATTAAACAACTCCTTTGTAAGATACATATTTTAAAACGAAACGTGTATGGAAACAGGTGAATTAACACTCCTCATTTAGCAGGCTCAAGCAAGCTAAAACCCACATGGTAGCAAAAACTAATTAGCAAGTTATAAATGATTTAAACACACTTTGCTGTCTGCTACTATTTTACTAGTTAACAAAAAATAATGTATGTCATATAAAATATATTCACCCCACCCAGTATTGTAATCAAAACTTACCAGAAAGCATGTAGTCCTTGGCTCAGACAGTGTAGTAGTGTGGGCTCAATAGCATCTCATTAGTGTGCAAGATCTTGAGAATCAGCTGTGCATGCAGAGGGTTGCAATTCCATTGAATTGGGGATAGTTTAACCAAAATATGTCACAAGACCTAGAATTGCTTTATGTGTATCCCACAAAAAAGGTTCACTGTTATAAGTTAACTTTTTTGATGAATTTAAGAAAAATTCCCCAAATTCGCGGGCTTAACTTCCCATGGTAAATGTCCAGAACTTTACCGGAAAGTTTCCGACCCTTTGAAACCCTAGTTGCAAATGATGGGGGATAACCAATCAGGATGAGGCTTCGCCAGCTGTGAACTCTATTGCACACTTCAGACAACCACAGTGAATAACCAATCACATATTGTAGATGTTGTGAATTGCCCAACTTATAAGCATGCCCAATTTTGGCCATGTTTTTTTAACAACGTGATATTCGCCTCAAAGGGATGAACTTGAAATAACACGATGTAGGTTAAATGAAAGAATATGATTATTTTTTTTATTAGCCTAGTGGTTATAATTATTTAGGCATGTCATGTAAAATCATTGTAAAAAGTGCAATTGATACTGCCCTTTTCTATAACCAAGACACCTGCTGGTTAGGATGAGGTCTCCTGAACATCTGTCGACTAGGTGGGACTCTTGTTATGATTAAAGAGGCTTCATGCATAGCTTTTATTTTTACCCAGAAGAGTAGGAGTACAATGTCTCTATTCTCAGCACTTATGACCAATGTTCTACTCTGAGATGCTTTGTGGATATGGACCCTGCTAATGGAATACTGGAATACTGGTCAATAGGTTGTAATAGTATACTGTTTGTTCAATTGATCCCAGAGTTATTATCGTTCATCCATGGTACTTCCATGTAACTCACTGAGTCGTCATCTCTCTACTTCTGTGATATACTTTCAGTATATTTTCTGCAGAATGGGAACTATCCCTTTACACTTTACACCAGAGGCAGGCAACCCTGTTCCTGGAGTGTCTCAGGTACTACAGGATTTTGTTCCTACTAGACACCATACCTGACCAACTGAGCTAATTGATTAGTTCAGTGATCTGTGGCCCTCCAGGATCAAGGCTTCCTAACCCTGCTTTACACTATTCTTTGAATAGAGTTTTGGTCAGCGTTTTTCTCCAGGATTGATACTTCCACTGATCCTTTAGGGAGGGTGTGTATGATGTAATGTCCTTACAGCCCAGCAATGTTGACTAGAACAATTAGATATATTTTGCCCTCAGAGTTGTGCAAAGTTGGTAAAATCTTGTAAAAAATGATTCACAGCTGTAATGGCTGCCGAAGATGATCCTTTGTCATGTACTAACTCTGGGGTGTGAACACATCTCTGTGTTTATAGAAGATGTTCCATCATTTTTCTTTCAAAATGTGAAGACTTTGCCTGGGGTTTGTAGACTTTCACCAGCGACTGTATATTCCATTTTGTTGGACACGAGCAATACTTTTCCACACGTGCAGGCATTTATGCATTTAGCTATAGTATAGTCTAGCATTTGTTGTGGGCTTACACGTTCAAACAAAGGAAAACACTGAGGCTGTAGCTACGTGCAACAGGAGGTCTCTTCTCTACTGACTGTTATGATGAACCAGTGCATGTTTTTATTTGAGGGTTGTTTTTTCAGGTGATGAAGGCCATTTGAAAAAAACTGTTTTAAAATCGTTGTTCAATAAACTCAATGGGCCGGTTTCCCGAACAGAGATTATGCCTAGTCCTGGACTGAAACGCACTTTCAATGGATATTCTCTTCATTCCAGGACTAGGTTTAATATATGTTGAACAGGGTATGGTAGTATATGTTCTTAATATTTTGTACACTGTGTGTGTGTTTTTTAAATTATTTAATATATATATTGTATACACTACCGTTCAAAAGGTTGGGGTCACTTAGAATTTTTTTTTTTTTTTTAAAGCAAAGCACATTTTTTGTCCATTTAAAATAACATTAAATTGATCAGAAATACAGTATAGACATTGTTAATGTTGTAAATGACTATTTTAGCTGGAAATGGCAGATTGTTTATGGAATATCTACATAGGTGTACAGAGGCCCATTATCAGCAACCATCACTCCTGTGTTCCAATGGCATTTACTTTTCTTTCAAAAACAAGGAATTTTCTAAGTGACCCCAAACTTGTATGTATGTGTGTGTATATGTATGTACAGTTGAAGTCGGACGTTTACATACACTTAGGTTGAATTTATTAAAACTCATTTTTCAACCACTCCACAGATTTCATGTTAACAAACTATAGTTTTGGCAAGTCGGTTAGGACGTCTACTTTGTGCATGTCACAAATAATTCTCACAACAATTGTTTACAGACAGATTATTTAACTTATAATTCACTATATCACTATTCCAGTGGGTCAGAAGTTTACATACACTAAGTTGACTGTGCCTTTTTAAACAGCTTGGAAAATTCCAGAAAATGATGTCATGGCTTTAGAAGCTTCTGATAGACATTTGAGTCTATTGGAGGTGTACCTGTGGATGTATTTCAAAGCCTACTTTCAAACTCAGTGCCTCTTTGCTCGACATCATGGGAAAATCTAAATAAATCAGCAAAGACCTCAGAAAAAACATTGTAGACCTCCACAAGTCTGGTTCATCCTTGGGAGCAATTTCCAAACCCCTGAAGGTACCACGTTCATCTGTACAAACAATAGTACGCAAGTATAATCACTATGGGACCACGCAGCCGTCATACTGCTTAGGAAGGAGACTCGTTCTGTCTCCTAGAGATGAACGTACTTTGGTGCGAAAAGTGCAAATCAATCCCAGAACAACAGCAAAGGACGTTGTGAAGATGCTGGATGAAACAGGTACAAAAGTATCTATATCCACAGTAAAACGAGTCCTATGTCGACATAACCTGAAAGGCCACTCAGCAAGGAAGAAGCCACTGCTCCAAAACCGCCATAAAAAAGCCAGACTACGATTTGCAACTGCACATGGGGACAAAGATCGTACTTTTTGGAGAAATGTCCTCTGGTCTGATGAAACAAAAAAATAACTGTTTGGCCATAATGACCATCGTTATGTTTGGAGGAGAAAGGGGGAGGCTTTCAAGCCGAAGAACACCATCCCAACGTGAAGCACGGGGGTGGCAGCATCATGTTGTGGGACTGAGGGACTGGTGCACTTCACAAAATAGATGGCATCATGAGGAAGGAAAATTATGTGGATATATTGAAGCAACATCTCAAGACATCAGTCAGGAAGTTAAAGCTTGGTCGCAAATGGGTCTTCCAAGTGGACAATGACCCCAAGCATACTTCCAAAGTTGTGGCAAAATGGCTTAAGGACAACAAAGTCAAGGTATTGGAGTGGCCATCACAAAGCCCTGACCTCAATCCAATAGACATTTTGTGGGCAGAACTGAAAAAGCGTGTGAGAGCAAGGAGGCCTACAAACCTGACTCAGTTACACCAGTTCTGTCAGGAGGAAAATTCACCCAACTTATTGTGGGAAACTTGTGGAAGGCAACACGAAATGTTTGACCCAAGTTAAACAATTTAAAGGCAATTCTACCAAATACTAATTGAGTGTATGTAAACTTCTAACCCACTGGGAATGTGATGAAATAAATAAAAGCTGAAATAAATAATTATCTCTACTATTATTCTGACATTTCACATTCTTAAAATAAAGTGGTGATCCTAACTGACCTAAGACAGGGACTTTTTACTAGGATTAAATGTCAGGAATTGTGAAAACTGAGTTTAAATATATTTGGCTAAGGTTTATATAAACTTCAGACTTCTGTGTTTGTTTGTGTGTGTGTGTGTGTGTGTGTGTATTTATATAGTAGAACACCTACCTAATATTGAGTTGCACCCCCCTTTGCCCTCAGGAAAGCCTCAATTCAACGGGCCATGGGCTCTACAAGGTGTCAAGCGTTCCATAGGGAAGCTGGCCCATGTTGACTTCAATGCTTCCCACAGTTGTGTTAAGTTGGCTTGATGTCCTTTGGGTGGTGGACCATTCTTGATATACATGGGAAGCTGTTGAGCGTGAAAAACCCAGCAGCGTTGCAGTTCTTCATACAAACTGGTGCGCCTGGCACTTACTACCATATCCTGTTACCTACTACCATATCCTGGTACCTACTACCATACCCTGGCACTTACTACCATACCCTGGCACTTACTACCATACCCTGGTACCTACTACCATACCCTGGCACTTACTACCATACCCTGGCACCTACTACCATACCCTGGCACCTACTACCATACCCTGGTACCTACTACCATACCCTGGCACTTACTACCATACCCTGGCACCTACTACCATACCCTGGCACCTACTACCATACCCTGGCACCTACTACCATACCCTGGCACCTACTACCATACCCTGGCACCTACTACCATACCCTGGCACCTACTACCATACCCTGGCACCTACTACCATACCCTGGCCCCTACTACCATACCCTGGCACTTACTACCATACCCTGGCACCTACTACCATACCCTGGCACCTACTACCATACCCTGGCCCCTACTACCATACCCTGGCCCCTACTACCATACCCTGGCCCCTACTACCATACCCTGGCACCTACTACCATACCCTGGCACCTACTACCATACCCTGGCACCTACTACCATACCCTGGTACCTACTACCATACCCTGGTACCTACTACCATACCCTGGTACCTACTACCATACCCTGGCACCTACTACCATACCCTGGTACCTACTACCATACCCTGGCACCTACTACCATACCCTGGTACCTACTACCATACCCTGGTACCTACTACCATACCCTGGCACCTACTACCATACCCTGGTACCTACTACCATACCCTGGCACCTACTACCATACCCCGTTCAAAGGCACTTAAATATTTAGTCTTGCCCATTAACATCCTGAATGGCACACATACACAATCCATGTCTCAATTGTCTCCAGGCTTAAGAATCATCATTAGTAAGGGATGATAGCTTTCACCTGGATTCACCTGGTCAGTCTGTCATAGAAAGAGCAGGTGTTCATCATGTTTTCTACACTCTGTGTGTATATGTATCTCATAAATGTATATGTATCTCATAAATGTATATGTATCTCATAAATGTATATGTATCTCATAAATGTATATGTATCTCATAATTATTTGTTATTTAAAAAAATACTTACTCCTCAACTTCTAACGCTTCCTTTCTTTCAGGTCCCAAAGATGAGTTATCCTGGTTACCCTCCCTCCGGTGGTTACCCTCCCCAGGCAGGTGGCTATCCCCCACAACCAGGTGGCTATCCCCCACAACCAGGTGCATATCCCCCCCAAGCTGGAGGTTACCCGCCCCAAGCTGGAGGTTACCCGCCCCAAGCTGGAGGTTACCCGCCCCAAGCTGGAGGTTACCCGCCCCAAGCCGGGGGCTACCCTCCAGGAGCAGGGGGCTACCCGCCCCAGCAGGCTGGTGGTTACCCTCAACCAGGTGGAGGTTTCCCCCAGGGGGGAGGCTTCCCTCCTCAGGCTGGAGGCTATCCTTCCATGACTCCAGCACAAGGTAAGGGTATTGCTAATATATATTTTCTTTTTGGATTGCATGACTTTACCCAGATAAACACACCATTGTGTTTGATTTATTTTTAAGGTATACAGGAACTCTGAGATGGTTTTGGATACATTTTACAATTAAAATGTCCAGTGGTTGATCTATGAAAAGAGTGAATTTTGTGCCCCTGATATTTTAAGTAAAACATTGTGCACCTTTTAAAAGTGTCGTTTTTAAAGACATGCTGTGGAACTTTGGTGCTACTTAGTGTAGTTGAGGCAGAATTACTGTTAAAGCTGTGCTGTGCCATTTCCCTCATGTGGGCCCGCCCCCTAGCAATCAGTTCTAGCCAATGAACTTCAACCCCTCGCCATTTGAGTGACGCTAGCAAGATGCACCCGAAGCAGAGGGAGGGAGGGAGGGAGGGCGAGAGAGGGCGAGAGCAATGACGTGGTGCACATATCTGCACATATGTTGCGTAGGGAGCAATTTTCATTTTGACATGTCCCTCTGTGACTTCTAGGAAGATTTTAACCGTAACATTTCTCCAAGTTTCACCGTCATTGTATAGCCCTAGTTATTTTGTCATTTCTGAAGCCTATTATTATTTATTAGTGAATAATTTACGTCTGTCCCTCATTTTAGGGAACACCTGTTACGTGAACTGCACTATTCCTTTAGAAACAATATTTTTCTAATGAAACATTGAACATCTAATAGTCAAATCATAGTGTAAGAACAGGTGAGCTGGTCCTACTATTTCTGGTCATTTCTGTGGTGGAAAACTGAGTGGCTTGAGCATAACACGTCAAACATGTTATCCATAGATAGACAGGCTAGAATTGTTTGAACAACTTCACATGTTTTTGTGATGCTTGCATTTAATTGCACTCCCTGTTGCACACAACAAGATTCCCTTCCCCCTGTCACAAGAGGATTTACGTTACGTTCAACCCTGGTATGGTCAACCCTGTTACTTTATTTGGCACTTAATAGGCACTTACTATAGTATTTTTATGAAGTTGAACATGTGCTTTTTATAAGAGAATGTTAAAATTAGGTGAAATCTCTATATATTTTTTACCAAGTTACTTTTCTCAAAGGGGACTGAACTGATGGAACGAGCCATATTTTAAGTTATCCTGTGCTTTCTGTATTAACATCTACTAAACGATGCACCACTCATTGTGTTTGTTTTCTAGGTGGTTGGGGTGGAGCCCCTGCTGCTGGAATGGTAAATATAACTGTAACCTGTGGAGTCTGTTACCTCCTCATCTACCCTCCCTGTAACGTGTGGAGTCTGTTACCAAGTCATCTATCCTCCCTGTAATGTGTGGAGTCTGTTACCAAGTCATCTACCCTCCCTGTAACGTGTGGAGTCTGTTACCAAGTCATCTACCCTCCCTGTAACGTGTGGAGTCTGTTACCAAGTCATCTATCCTCCCTGTAACGTGTGGAGTCTGTTACCACCTCATCTACCCTCCCTGTAACGTGTGGAGTCTGTTACCAAGTAATCTATCCTCCCTGTAACGTGTGGAGTCTGTTACCAAGTCATCTACCCTCCCTGTAACGTGTGGAGTCTGTTACCACCTCATCTACCCTCCCTGTAACATGTGGAGTCTGTTACCAAGTCATCTACCCTCCCTGTAACGTGTGGAGTCTGTTACCTCCTCATCTACCCTCCCTGTAACGTGTGGAGTCTGTTACCTCCTCATCTACCCTCCCTGTAACGTGTGGAGTCTGTTACCTCCTCATCTACCCACCCTGTAACGTGTGGAGTCTGTTACCAAGTCATCTATCCTCCCTGTAATGTGTGGAGTCTGTTACCAAGTCATCTACCCTCCCTGTAACGTGTGGAGTCTGTTACCAAGTCATCTACCCTCCCTGTAACGTGTGGAGTCTGTTACCAAGTCATCTACCCTCCCTGTAACGTGTGGAGTCTGTTACCAAGTCATCTATCCTCCCTGTAACGTGTGGAGTCTGTTACCAAGTCATCTACCCTCCCTGTAACGTGTGGAGTCTGTTACCAAGTCATCTACCCTCCCTGTAACGTGTGGAGTCTGTTACCAAGTCATCTACCCTCCCTGTAACGTGTGGAGTCTGTTACCAAGTCATCTACCCTCCCTGTAACGTGTGGAGTCTGTTACCAAGTCATCTACCCTCCCTGTAACGTGTGGAGTCTGTTACCAAGTCATCTATCCTCCCTGTAACGTGTGGAGTCTGTTACCTCCTCATCTACCCTCCCTGTAACGTGTGGAGTCTGTTACCAAGTCATCTACCCTCCCTGTAACGTGTGGAGTCTGTTACCAAGTCATCTACCCTCCCTGTAACGTGTGGAGTCTGTTACCAAGTCATCTACCCTCCCTGTAACGTGTGGAGTCTGTTACCAAGTCATCTACCCTCCCTGTAACGTGTGGAGTCTGTTACCAAGTCATCTATCCTCCCTGTAACGTGTGGAGTCTGTTACCTCCTCATCTACCCTCCCTGTAACGTTTGGAGTCTGTTACCAAGTCATCTACCCTCCCTGTAACGTGTGGAGTCTGTTACCAAGTAATCTACCCTCCCTGTAACGTGTGGAGTCTGTTACCAAGTCATCTACCCTCCCTGTAACGTGTGGAGTCTGTTACCAAGTAATCTACCCTCCCTGTAACGTGTGGAGTCTGTTACCAAGTCATCTACCCTCCCTGTAACGTGTGGAGTCTGTTACCTCCTCATCTACCCTCCCTGTAACGTGTGGAGTCTGTTACCAAGTCATCTACACTCCCTGTAACGTGTGGAGTCTGTTACCAAGTCATCTACCCTCCCTGTAACGTGTGGAGTCTGTTACCTCCTCATCTACCCTCCCTGTAACGTGTGGAGTCTGTTACCAAGTAATCTACCCTCCCTGTAACGTGTGGAGTCTGTTACCAAGTCATCTATCCTCCCTGTAACGTGTGGAGTCTGTTACCAAGTCATCTACCCTCCCTGTAACGTGTGGAGTCTGTTACCAAGTCATCTATCCTCCCTGTAATGTGTGGAGTCTGTTACCAAGTCATCTACCCTCCCTGTAACGTGTGGAGTCTGTTACCAAGTCATCTATCCTCCCTGTAACGTGTGGAGTCTGTTACCAAGTCATCTACCCTCCCTGTAACGTGTGGAGTCTGTTACCTCCTCATCTACCCTCCCTGTAACGTGTGGAGTCTGTTACCAAGTCATCTATCCTCCCTGTAACGTGTGGAGTCTGTTACCAAGTCATCTACCCTCCCTGTAACGTGTGGAGTCTGTTACCAAGTCATCTACCCTCCCTGTAACGTGTGGAGTCTGTTACCAAGTCATCTACCCTCCCTGTAACGTGTGGAGTCTGTTACCAAGTCATCTACCCTCCCTGTAACGTGTGGAGTCTGTTACCAAGTAATCTACCCTCCCTGTAACGTGTGGAGTCTGTTACCAAGTCATCTACCCTCCCTGTAACGTGTGGAGTCTGTTACCAAGTCATCTACCCTCCCTGTAACGTGTGGAGTCTGTTACCAAGTCATCTACCCTCCCTGTAACATGTGGAGTCTGTTACCAAGTCATCTACCCTCCCTGTAACGTGTGGAGTCTGTTACCAAGTCATCTACCCTCCCTGTAACGTGTGGAGTCTGTTACCAAGTCATTACGTTACGTCTCAAATGGAACCCTATTCCTTTTTTGAAATGATAATTTTTCATCCTTTTCTCCATCCAGGCAGGTGGAGGTATGCCCCAGGGATACCCAGGCGGTCCTGCTCCAGGTCAACCCCAGGGGTACCCAGGTGGTCCTGCTCCAGGTCAACCCCAGGGATACCCAGGTCAACCCCAGGGATACCCAGGTCAACCCCAGGGGTACCCATGTCGTCCAGCCCCAGGACAGCAGCCCATGCCTGGCTACCCTGGTGGAGCCCCGGCCCCCAACCCCTCCATGCCAGGATACGGAGGTGGTTCTCCAGCTGCTCCCTATTCGCCTGCCATCAATGTGAGAGTCTCTAGATGTTGTTTTTCTTTACGTGCATTAAGATCAAATCGTCAACCATGTTCCGGTCAACCCTTATTTCAGTATTTGCTTCTTTCAGTTTCCGTATTTTCTTGTTTAAATGTCAGTGTTTTCTTGTATTTGTCATTAGAGAGGCTATAGGGGTGTGATGAAGGACCACCCAGGCGCTGACCCTCTGAGGGATGTGGAAGTCCTCCGCAAGGCCATGAAGGGCTTTGGTTAGTAGTTCATCATTATAGACATCCACTTATATCATGGATAGATGTATGTAGGAGTTAAAGAGATTCAGTACAATTCTAATAACACATTGTTTAGAGATATACACATTATTTAACTGAAGTTGCTTCTGGAAAATTATTTTTTATTTTATAAAATTCTGTAAATCTTCTGGAAATATAAACTTTCTATGGCTAGATTTGCATATGTAGAATATTCTATAATTAAGAACACATTATTTAGTGAATCACATTCAATTTACTATCAGTTCAACAGGTAATATTAATATATATTTTTCAACAGGCACGGATGAGGCAGCTATAATTGAGCTTCTTGGAAGCCGCACAAACAAGCAGAGGGTTCCAATGGTTGCAGCCTACAAAACCACTTATGGGAAGGTGAGGTTTACAGTAATGACTGTGGGGTTTCTTCTATAGTTGGAGTTCAACACCATATTAAGATTTAGATCACTTTATTAGTCCAGTTGGACTTCATGTACAACCGAAATTGGAATTCCCCAACCCTTATATCCCAACCCTTCCGGAAAACATACATATTTATATGTACAGGTTTGAGCAGTGGACTGCCACACTGGGTGCCGTGGAGCAGTTGTTGTGGAAGTGCCTTGCTCAAGGCTCTGGTCAAAAGTTTTGCACTGTAAAGGGAATGGGGTGTGATTTGGGGCACATCCATACTGTATCTTGAGTTACCTCTTACACAATCTTCTATTTCACAGGATTTATTCCATGATCTGAAGTCTGAGCTGACTGGGAACTTTGAGAATCTGGTTATTGCCATGCTGAAGACATCAGCCCAGTTTGATACATCTCAACTCAAAGAATCCATATCGGTTAGTGAAGCTTTTATCCACACTTCTCTGCACCGGGGTCATGTTCATTAGAGAAAACGGCATAACCTTTTTTGAATGGAAAACAAGTAATTGGAGTTATATTATTGGACAGGTTCTGATTGTATCTTCCCACTTCAGTACGTTTTTGAGCGTTTTGTTCCTACTGAACACTATTCACATGATTACACTTTTTATATTGGGCGTCTTTTGGGTCTGTAGTGAGACATCTCAGTAAAGAACAGACTGTAGATGTCAGGCATGTTGGGTGTGAATTGTTCATCGCTCATACATTGTACAAAATCAATTTAGCTTGCTGAAGGTAGTGTATAAAGAAAATGTTGCTTTTGATTGTAGACTAACGGACAATAAATATTCTTATCTTCAGGATGATTCTTAGTATATTGTTTTATTTAATCTTCATTTAACTAGGCAGGTAGATAATCATACTGTGTTCCAGTAGTAAACCCCACCTGGGAGCAGGTAGATAATCATACTGTGTTCCAGGAGCAGGTAGATAATCATACTGTGTTCCAGTAGTTTACCCCACCTGGGAGCAGGTAGATAACGGCCTAGGAACAGTTTTCAGGGGCAGAACGACAGATTTTTACCTTGTCAGCTCGGGAATTCGAACCAGCAACCTTTCAGTTACGGGTCCAACACTCTAACCACTCGGCCACCTGCCACCCCTTGTAACAAGTGTTCCCTAAATGTTTCCGTTGTTCCATCCACTGTATAACATGTTTTGTTCTCTGGACAGGGTGCAGGTACTGATGAAGCCTGTCTGATCGAGATCCTGTCATCCCGCTCCAATGCAGAAATCAGAGAAATCAATCAGATGTACAAAAGCGGTATGTGTCTACGCAGAAACACAGTATTTCAACCATATTCTGAAACACAATGCATTTCAGTTCATCATACAAGTAAATGTATCTTAGCTATGTTGATACATTTTGACCGTTTGTGTTTTGGGTAGGCAGCAAGACACACTTGTATGATGAACTGAAAGGCTTTGTTTCAGAATATGGCTGAAAAGATGTGTTTCAGGGTAGGGCTGAAATGCTGTTTTTTTTTTTCAGAATAAGACTGAAATGCTGTGTTTCATTCAGAGTATCATTGAAATGCTGTGTGTTTCAGAGTATCATTGAAATGCTGTGTGTTTCAGAGTATCATTGAAATGCTGTGTGTTTCAGAGTATCATTGAAATGCTGTGTGTTTCAGAGTATGGTAAGAAATTGGAGGATTCCATCATTAATGACACCTCAGGACACTTCCGTAGGCTCCTCGTCTCACTCTGTCAGGTAACTGTTTGTTGATATGTTATTTGGGGCTCCCAAGTGGTGCAGTGGTCTAAGACACTGCGTCTCAGTATTAGAGGCGTCACTACAGACAACCTGGTTCAAATCCAGACTGTATCACAACCGGCCGTGATTGGGAGTCCCGTAGGGCGGCGCACAATTGGCCCAGCCTCGTCAGAGTTTGGCCGGTGTTGTAAGTAAGAATTTGTTCTTAACTGTTCTTAACTGACTTGCCTAGTTAAATAAAACAATGATATGTTAAGATGTTGGTTGATATGTTATTAATGGGTTTTTAAGATGTTGGTTGATATGTTATTAATGGGTTTTTAAGATGTTGGTTGATATGTTATTAATGGGTTTTTAAGATGTTGGTTGATATGTTATTAATGGGTTTTTAAGATGTTGGTTGATATGTTATTAATCGTTATCATTGAGTAAAGGTTTTGAAAGTGAAGGCTAAAGCTGCTCTAATTATGGCAACCTCCCAGTACTCAACATAGTTCTATCTGATGGCTACACATATTATTATTATTATTATTCTTAAGTTTTGTTATTCTGAAATGCTAAGATTAAAAAGACTCCAGAAACCAAATACTTGTATGAAACTGCTATCACCCCTCAATATAAGCATCTACTGAAACCACTTCCTTTCTGAGGCTATGTCCCAAATGGCACCCTAGTTCCTACATAGTGCACTACTTTTGACCAGAGCCCTATGGTCCCTGGTCAAAAGTAGGTCCGTATGGGGAATAGGGTGTCCTTTTGAGTCAGGAAGTAAGAACTACTATAAAGAGGGCTCCTGCATCTCAGTGCTAGAGGCGTCACTGCAGACCCTGGTTCGATCCCGGGCTGTATCACAACCGGCGTGATTGGGAGTCCCATAGGGCTCGCACAATTTGGCCCAGCGTCGTCCGGGTTAGGGTAGGCCGTCGTTGTAAATAAGAATTAGTTCTTAACTGACATTCCTAGTTAAATAACATTTAACAAATTAAAACAAAAATACCCTTGAAGTTTTATGGAAGCAGTTGGGGAGGAGAGTTTTACAGTTCCCTTGCTTCATATTCCTTCCATGATGCCAGTATTCTGCTGTTAATAATTTGTAAGGGTTTTCCAGATTTTTGCCCCATGGAATAATATCTGGATCCCAAGGCTCTGGTCAAAAGTAGTGCACTAAATATAGAATAGGGTGCTATTTGAGACATTCCTTCCTGCTTGTAGGGAAATCGAGACGAGAGGGAACAAGTGGACATCAACATGGCCAAACAGGATGCTCAGGTGAACATGCTTTGTTGTTCTTGTAATATAATACAAATGGTAAAGATCTATGTGATGCCACAACAGTGTTTATATACTCCATAGACTAACAGGAGTGGCCATTATTTAAGGCTGTCAGTTATTTATACAAAAAAAATCTAAATGGAAAATATTGGCAGAGATATGCTTCCATAATCCTAGTGAAGCAGTTCATGACTTGTACTGATTGTTGTCTTAGAAATTGATCATGTTATGGTGTGTGTTAGAAACGGATCATGTTGGGTTGTTAGAAATTGATAATGTTATGTTGTATGTTAGAAACTGTATGCTGCCGGGGAGAACAAAGTGGGGACAGATGAGTCCCAGTTCAACGCCATACTGTGTTCCAGGAGCAAACCCCACCTGAGAGCAGGTAGATACTCATACTGTGTTCCAGTAGTAAACCCCACCTGAGAGCAGGTAGATAATCATACTGTGTTCCAGTAGTAAATCCCCCCTGAGAGCAGGTAGATAATCATACTGTTTTCCAGTAGTAAATCCCACCTGAGAGCAGGTAGATAATCATACTGTGTTCCAGTAGTAAACCCCACCTGAGAGCAGGTAGATAATCATACTGTGTTCCAGTAGTAAACCCCACCTGAGAGCAGGTAGATAATCGTACTGTGTTCCAGTAGTAAACCCCACCTGAGAGCAGGTAGATAATCATACTGTGTTCCAGTAGTAAACCCCACCTGAGAGCAGGTAGATAATCGTACTGTGTTCCAGTAGTAAACCCCACCTGAGAGCAGGTAGATAATCATACTGTGTTCCAGTAGTAAACCCCACCTGAGAGCAGGTAGATAATCATACTGTGTTCCAGTAGTAAACCCCACCTGAGAGCAGGTAGATAATCATACTGTGTTCCAGTAGTAAATCCCACCTGAGAGCAGGTAGATAATCATACTGTGTTCCAGTAGTAAACCCCACCTGGGAGCAGGTAGATACTCGTACTGCAGCTGTGTTTATATTACCAAGTCAGTTATGTTTCTCTCGAAGGGTTGTAGTTCCTCATACAGTACAGTATATGTCTATATTATCTCAACACTATTTATACAAACATATAGTCTCTTTATGTGGTTAACCAAAGTTATAACAAGCCTGCCCATGACTCATTAGTATATTATAACTGTATTACGTGTTTATAACAACCCTGCCTATTGTTATAACAAACTTACCTATGGTTTCGTTTGCCTGTTATAACAACCTTATGACATGGTTATAACCCCTGCCTATGTATTTTTTCTGCTAGTGTTCAATGAGTACCAGCAGATGAGTGGCAGAGACATCGTGAAGAGCATCTGCAGGGAGATGTCTGGAGACGTGGAGGATGGCATGGTGGCTGTTGGTAAGTTCACTAATAACCATCTGGTCACTGCATGGAGAGAGCAGTGCCAGTAATAACCATCTGGTCACTGCATGGAGAGAACGGTGCCAGTAATAACCATTTGGTCACTGCAAGGAGAGAACAGTGCCAGTAATAACCATCTGGTCACTGCATGGAGAGAGCAGTGCCAGTAATAACCATCTGGTCACTGCAAGGAGAGAGCAGTGCCAGTAATAACCATCTGGTCACTGCATGGAGAGAACAGTGTGTGACTTATTCTCCAAGTTCAGTGACTATCACTTTTGGGATCTGAAGTCTCAAAGCTGTTGAATGTTTAGAATCAGGTTATTCAGGATCACCTGATTTGAATTGGTTTTATATGACAGTGTCTGCGTCCCAAATGGCACCCTGTTTCTTATGTAGTGCACTACTTCTGACCAGGGCTCAGTACAGGGAATGGGGTGGCATTTGTGACTAAGCCGGTAGTAAGGTTAGTCATGTTCCTACACTGTGAACTAAAGCCTTGATTTGTTGTGTTCCAGTGAAATGCATCAGGAACACTCCTGAATACTTTGCAGAGAGGCTGCACAAGTCCATGGCGGTAAGGAAGAACAACTGTCTCTCTTACTCTGACTCTGCCCACACTCTGACTCTGCCCACACTCTGACTCTGCCCACACTCTGACTCTGCCCACACTCTGACTCTGCCCACACTCTGACTCCTCTCTGACTCTGCCCACACGCTGACTCCTCTCTGACTCTGCTGATGGAAATGCTTAAGTGTAGCCCTGAGACCTGGCCTGTAGTCTCTATCACTATAGTGTCTTAGACACTGTATTTTGATACACACACACATTTAGATGCCAAAGTGACTGCGTCTACAAGCCATGTTTCAGACATAGCATTTACTACTGACTAACCAGTCTGTGCTATGTGTTGTCCCCAGGGGGCTGGGACCAAGGACAGGACTCTGATTCGGGTCATGGTGACTCGCTCGGAGGTGGACATGCTGGACATCAGACAGGCGTACCAGAAGACCTACGGGAAATCACTCTACACCGCCATCTCTGTATGTACCTTACACAAATAATCACTATGCTAAAATGTATATTGTTTGAATCAATCCACTGCTTTTAAGTTATGGAGATAGATTGCTGCCAAAATTATGTACATTTATGAATAATAATTCACAAGTAAATGATGTTTATTTCTTTGTTTATCTGATGGAAAATGATGCTGTTTTAACATGCTGTTACTTATATGTGGTTTTCATTTAATCTGATAGGGTGATACTTCTGGTGACTACAAGAAGCTGCTGCTGAAGCTGTGTGGTGGAAGTGATTAGAGGGATATGAAGACATCTATATCAAGCAGGACAGTAAAGTCATAGAATTAGAATGAAAATCAGAGGTGCTATGGCCATTCTACTTATTCAAATTCTATGAGTGTAGTAGTCTATAAGAATGTACCACACAGGATCCTATATCAACCTGTGATGCATGTAGTTATTTTTGCCAAATTTGTGTCTCACACCATAATATGCTGGGTGATGTATGCAGGAGTACTTTATTTGTGTCTCACACCATAATATGCTGGGTGATGTATGCAGGAGTACTTTATTTGTGCACATGCAATCGGTTATTGGTATTATGTAGTCATGATTCATTTTCAAAAGTTATATTTTTATCGTGATATGTGTTATCATATTTCATGTTATCAGGATAATGTAATTATAAAAAAATATAGTACTATAATATACAAATTATTATATTAGCTTACTGTCATAGTAAATATGAATATTTCTGGATTTGTGTCAACACATGCAAATATTTTAGGAGATTTAGATACATAAGATATTTAAAATTGAGTATCTTATAGCTTTATTGCGGACTGCTATATTCTATGCAAATTACCACCTTGTTTCATTTAAAATGAAAGCCAATGATAATGAAATATCACAAAGCTGGTATTATTGTTCTCTTTTGACACCTTTTGATAATGTAGGCCATTTTCAGCTGCTTGTTTCCCATATATAAACAAAATGCTGCCTTATTATGCTGCTGACCCAAAGCTGCCATGGCATGCAACTCTCAATGTTTTACCATCTATTTTAAAAGCTCTTTAGTTCCATGCAAGTGAATATTTCTGTCTTTCATTTCATCTTTCACTGCTATTTCTAATATAATTTCATATAATTTTATAGTCGTTGTACAACTATTTGCCAAAACTTAAATATTTCATTATTTGTTGTCAATATTGTTGAAGGATGTATTCATTGCGTTGATATATACTGTATAGCCAGTACGCATACTGTATAGTATAATTTGACGCCAGTAGAGGGCAGTTTGAACACGCACGTGAAATTGGCAATGGATCCACTGAGTCATTGTAACTGGAAAATTATATATGCTAATACCACGTTTGTAACTTGTCACAATGGCCAAAGTACTAAACTAACTTTTACAATCACCCACAGGCTTATAATGGTGTCATTCGTGTCAATTAAAATATTTTGACTGGTTATGATTTTGTTTCAAAATATTATCTTCATGTCCCATTTACTTTTGTTCACGTCCAGTTCTGCTTCGGTTTCCCCTCCTATTCTTGGTACTACTTTGGGGCATGAGCTATATTGGTGGCGTGACTTCAATAGTTTCACAAAAAAATTATAAAAGTTCATTATAGGATTATATGGTAAACTGCATAAATGATGTAATATAACAGGGAGATGTGTATACTGTAGCTAAGACAGTACTACGTGTACATTATGTATGCAGCTTTAACTCAATATATATTTTTTATATTGTTTGCAAACTGATATGTGACCAAAATAACATAGAAAACAGGCAACAAAAAATATATATTAGCTAAACAGGTGTGGCTCAAAACCCCCACCTGCCCTGACAGGTCGCCACTGATTGAGGCTGAACGAACTGTTTCGCTGCCAGACAAGGCTCCGCTGATAGCCAGGCTGAATGATGCTGAACGAACTGTTTCGCTGCCAGTCAAGGCTCCGCTGATAGCCAGGCTGAATGATGCTGAACGAACTGTTTCGCTGCCAGTCAAGGCTCCGCTGATAGCCAGGCTGAATGATGCTGAACGAACTGTTTCGCTGCCAGACAAGGCTCCGCTGATAGCCAGGCTGAATGATGCTGAACGAACTGTTTCGCTGCCAGTCAAGGCTCCGCTGATAGCCAGGTTGAATGATGCTGAACGAACTGTTTCGCTGCCAGACAAGGCTCCGCTGATAGCCAGGCTGAATGATGCTGAACGAACTGTTTCGCTGCCAGTCAAGGCTCCGCTGATAGCCAGGTTGAATGATGCTGAACGAACTGTTTCGCTGCCAGACAAGGCTCCGCTGATAGCCAGGTGTAGCGGTGTAAGAATTCACTCCTTGGTGCTGAAAAGAAAGCTCTGCTGGTGGGACGGCTTTATGTCGGCCCTAACAGTTTGTGGGCAACGTTTGTCACCGTTATAGTGAAATTAATGTATTGTTTTGTGTTGTGTAGTGCCTTTGCTGGCATCCACCCCCAAAACTTTGGGGAGTTTCCCCACCAAGATTTACATGCTAAGATGTGTATCTGTCTTTTGAGTATTTCGTTCTGCATTTTGCTCTGCCCTGTGTTTTTCGTATCTGCTTGATCTATCTCTCTCTATATGTTCTGCAATCTTTGTAAGAGACTAGTGATGTTCTGTTTGATGCCGTGGCTCCGAGGCTGTGTCGACATCGTTAAGCAGTTTACTTCATAGCAGTGTGCCGATGCTTCCAGAAGCACGTGACCAATGGCGTCCGAAGCTTTGTTTTGTCGAACAACCACGTGATTGGTTTGATAGAAGACATCAAGGCTACCCTGCTAACACGCGCCGGCGTGTGCGACGTCATCTATAATCATTTGGCTGCTTTACATGATTCTGTCCAGCAGGTGCCGCTACTGTACAACGTGTCAGGAATGCGCTGCACTGTGAAGAGGTTATAGATAGATAGATAGATAGATAGATAGATAGATAGATAGATAGATAGATAGATAGATAGATAGATAGATAGATAGATAGATAGATACTTTATTGATCCCCGGGGGGGAAATGTATTTGTCAAGCAGCTACACAAAACATAGGGCAGGTGCAAAATGCCAGAACGAAAATACACAAAAGACAGATACACGGTACGTGATACATAGAGCGGCAGTATTAAAAATAATAAAAATACAAGATATCTGGAGGGCAAAAAAGCTATAAAAGACATTGCATAGTATGGGTGAATGACTGAATATGTACATTATACATTGCTGGAGGGTGCATGGTTAACTATACTATACAGGTCGATTGCAGAGAAATAGCTAAAAGTGCGTATGATATAAGTGAGGGTTTACTTAATATACAGACTGGTTAAATGAACAGGTAAGTTAATATTTTGCGTGGTTAAATTAACTGTACAGTTAAATATACAGTTACATTTATAGGTAAGTGAATATTTGCATGGTTACATTAACTGTAAATTTAAAAAAAATAAAAAAATAAACTGTACAGGTAAATGACAGGAAGAGATACTTTAATAGCTAAATGTGTGTATGATATAATTTAGGGTAATAATAGTAATTCCCTTAAAATACAGTCCTTAGTGCGCAGGGTTTAATTACAGATAAAAGCACATATTGCACATTCAATATACTAAACACAATTAAAAAAGATACAGGATATTAATATGTATTCCTGAGTGAATGACTACGTAAGTTAAGTCCAATAATTACTTATTACAATATTGCACGTGATATGATATAACAACTGTACATGAATATGTATATACAGACCTGAATGAATAAATAGGTCCTGAGTGAATGAGTGATTACAGACCAGAGTTACTCACGGATGGATGCATAATTGTTAAACTAGGTCCTATTTAACTAGGCAAGTCAGTTAAGAAAATATTTTCAAGATATGTGACTTTCAAGACACAGAAATAATCCCTGTATGATGCATTTTTTATCAAAAGATGCTGCGGTGGAATTTCCTTTGAAGTATTTTTACTTAAGTACTTTACACCATGACTGGGATTTTAACTCACAACCTCTGGATTTCAGATACACTGATCTTTCTACCACAAAGTCTATAGAGTTCACATAAACATTCATTACCTATATAATACATCTCTGTTGCGAGAGTTATCTGAACTGTTATTCTGACTATTCTCTCATCATTGATTTAATTTACTTATCTCAGCTATCTGAAGACTTCCTGTATAGTTGTCTAATGTTGGTGGGGCATATTATTCTGTTGTAATGTTACTCCTGAATCACTATGATATATATAATAGTTTTTCTTGAGTGCATTTTTTACAAGTGTATAAATACAGGTGACACAGACATGGTGGCGTAGCAGGAAGTTCAGAATGCTGTTAACCAGGAGGTTGTGAGTTTAAATCAAAGCTAACAACATGGTGAATAATGATTACTGTACATATAAACAAACACAATGTAGTCATGTACTGTGTGTCAAAATGTCAAAAATGTAAGTTGAAAACACTGTATGTTAAAATCACAGTGTGTGTTTCATAACAACTCATTTGTGACTGCAGTGAATCACCTGTGAAATTTGAATGTGCAAAATATCACAGACACGTTCCAAAACGGATTCATAAAGTGATCAAAATGTAATGAATGTAAAAACGGTGCTAGTCAACACCCCTCTCCTCCACCTGCGTTGGCAGGCAGCATAATTGTGATCCACTGAAGACGACCTATGGTTGGCATGTTCATTTGTAATCTGAGGGAAGATGAAGTCTGCTGAACCCTGCACTGGGATCCTCTATGGACGCACATGCACACAATCACATGAACACTCTCGCTCAGACAGACACAAACTCATGCACAGGCATACACACACACACACTCTCTCTCTCTCTCTCTCTCTCTCTCTCTCTCTCTCTCTCTCTCTCTCTCTCTCTCACACGCTCTCTCTCTCTCTCTCTCTCTCTCTCTCTCTCTCTCTCTCTCTCTCTCTCTCTCTCTCTCTCTCTCTCTCTCTCTCTCTCTCACACACGCTCTCTCTCTCACACACGCTCTCTCTCTCACACACACACACACACACACTTAGCCTCCTCTGTCATTAGCTGAGTGTCAGCTGTCCTTGGAATGGGAGGAGAGGCTGGGCCTTATAGTACGCTACCAGCTCTGAGAGGAGAGGCTGGAGACTGGGCCTTATGGTATGATCCCAGCATTGAGCTCTGTGGTGGGGGCTGAGCCTCTCTGTCCCTGGGAGGGGGAGGAGAGGCTGGAGGCTGGAACGTATAGTACACTACCAGCTCTGTGGCGGGCTGTGGGGGCATCTAGCTAAACTATCCCTGGGAGGGGGAGGAGAGTCTGGACCTGTCGCTCCCAACGCTAAGGTCTGTGACGGGGACTGAGCCTCTCTGTCCCTGAGAGAGAGGCTGGATGCTTGACCTTACAGTACACTCCCAGGCTGGATGCTGGATCTTAGAGTACACTCCCAGGCTGGATGCTGGATCTTACAGTACACTCCCAGGCTGGATGCTGGATCTTACAGTACACTCCCAGGCTGGATGCTGGATCTTACAGTACACTCCCAGGCTGGATGCTGGATCTTACAGTACACTCCCAGGCTGGATGCTGGATCTTACAGTACACTCCCAGGCTGGATGCTGGATCTTACAGTACACTCCCAGGCTGGATGCTGGATCTTAGAGTACACTCCCAGGCTGGATGCTGGATCTTACAGTACACTCCCAGGCTGGATGCTGGATCTTACAGTACACTCCCAGGCTGGATGCTGGATCTTACAGTACACTCCCAGGCTGGATGCTGGATCTTAGAGTACACTCCCAGGCTGGATGCTGGATCTTAGAGTACACTCCCAGGCTGGATGCTGGATCTTACAGTACACTCCCAGGCTGGATGCTGGATCTTAGAGTACACTCCCAGGCTGGATGCTGGATCTTAGAGTACACTCCCAGGCTGGATGCTGGATCTTACAGTGAGGCAAGATGAGCTGTCATCTTTGTACACAACAATATTCTACTTGTGAACACAGCCAGCCACCTGGTGCCTTCAGAAATGATTCACACCCCTCGACTTTTTCCACATTTTGTTGTGTTACAGCCTGAATTTAAAATTGATTAAATTTAGATTTATTTGCCACTGGCCTACCCACAATACCCCATAATATCAAATCTATTTTTTCAATAAATAAAAAACGAAAAGCTAAAATGTTTTGAATCAATCAATAAGAATCAAACTGCTTTGTTATGGCAAGCCTAAATATGTTCAGTAGTAATAATTTGCTTAACAAGTCACATAATAATTTGCATGGACTCACTCTGCCGGATTCAAGATGTATGGGTCAGAACAGAACCCTGATGGAGCAGGATGGATGAAGCTGCTAGCAAATCCACTGTCGGAAAGTGCTGTGCATTTGCCAAATCTAATTATTTATTTATTCATGAAACCTTTATTTAACTAGGTAAGTCAGTTATTTACAATGACGGCCTACCATAAGACAAAAAAACCTCCTGCGGGGACGGGGGCTGGGATTAAAAAAGACTGGGCATCTGTGCAGCGGACCGCTCCAACACTGGAGCTAGGCTGACCGCCAGTCCCGGACTGGGACCCGGTGCAGATGAAGATAGCCTCAAACTGTCTACATTTTCATAGCCTCAAACTGTCTACATTTTCATAGCCTCAAACTGTCTACATTTTCATAGCCTCAAACTGTCTACATTTTCATAGCCTCAAACTGTCTACATTTTCATAGCCTCAAACTGTCTACATTTTCATAGCCTCAAACTGTCTACATTTTCATAGCCTCAAACTGTCTACATTTTAAAGTCTCAAACTGTATTCATTATTATAGCCTCAAACTGTCTACATTTTCATAGCCTCAAACTGTCTACATTTTCATAGCCTCAAACTGTCTACATTTTCATAGCCTCAAACTGTCTACATTTTCAAAGCCTCAAACTGTCTTAATTTTTATAGCCTCAAACTGTCTACATTTTTATAGCCTCAAACTGACTACATTTTAAAGTCTCAAACTGTATTCATTATTATAGCCTCAAACTGTCTACATTTTTATAGCCTCAAACTGACTACATTTTCATTGCCTCAAGTTGTATACATTTTCATAGGCTTAAACTGTGACTGTTAAATAGCCATCACTAGCCGGCCTCCTCCCAGTACCCTGCTTCCACCCAGTCCCCTGCCCTATGTACATAGACATGGAATCACTGGTCACTTTAATAATGGAACACTGGTCACTTTAATAATGTTTACATACTGTTTTACACATTTCATATGTATATACTGTATTCTAGTCAATGCCATCCTATTCAACTATTGCTATATACAGTGCATTCGGAAAGAGTTTCCACTCATCACGCTACACACAATACCCCATAATGGCAATTCAAAAACGGGTTTTTAGAATTTTGTGCAATGTATAAAAAATACAAAACTGAAATATCACATTTACATAAGTATTCAGACCCTTTACTTACTTTCCTGAAGCACCTTTGGCAGTGATTACAGCCTAGAGTCTTCTTGGGTATGGCGCTACAAGCTTGGCACACCTGTGTTTGGGGAGTTTCTCCCATTCTTCTCTGCAGAGCCTCACATGCTCTCTCAGGTTGTATGGGGAGCATCGCTGCACAGCTATTTTCAAGTCTCTCCAGAGATGTTCAAGTCCGGGCTCTGGCTGGGCCACTCAAGGACATTCAGAGACTGGTCCCGAAGCCACTCCTGCGTTGTCTTGGCTGTGTGTTTAGGGTTGTTGTTTTGTGGGAAGGTGAACCTTTACCCCAGTCTGAAGTCCTGAGCGCTCTGGAGCAGGTTTTCATCAATGATCTCTCTGTACTTTTCTCCGTTGATCTTTCCCTCGATCCTGACTAGTCTCCCAGTCAATGCCACTGAAAAACATCCCCATAGCATAATGTTGCCACCGCCATGCTTCACCGTAGAGATGGTGCCAGGTTTCCAGCTCGACATTAAAAATTAGAGTAGCTTGCTAGGCAGGCTATAGTTATGCTATGGAGTGGGCAGGCTATAGTTATGCTATGGAGTGGGCAGGCTATAGTTATGCTATGGAGTGGGCAGGCTATAGTTATGCTATGGAGTGGGCAGGCTATAGTTATGCTATGGAGTGGGCAGGCTATAGTTATGCTATGGAGTGGGCAGGCTATAGTTATGCTATGGTGCACAGACAAGTGTAGTGCGCGAGATGCAACTGACATGTTTGTGGGTGGGGAGAGAGGGTGGAGGAGGAGGCTTGAAGCTCTGGGCATCACATTGGATAGATAGATAGATAGATAGATAGATAGATAGATAGATAGATAGATAGATAGATAGATAGATAGATAGATAGATAGATAGATAGATAGATAGATAGATAGATAGATAGATAGATAGATAGCAGTGACAAAAAAACACAGGGCAGGTGTTAAATGCCAGAACGAAAATACACAAAAGACAGATATACGATACATAGTGTATCTACATGTGCGGCAGTATGAAAAAGTATAAAAATACAAGAAGTCTGGAGTGCAAAAAAGCTATAAAAAGACATTACATAGTATGGGTGAATGACTGAATATGTACACTATACATTGTTACAGAGTGTTAGGTGAAAAAAATGATACAAATATTGCAAGTTGATATAGATAAATAAGGAGTATTTGCATGGTTAACTATACTATACAGGTCGATGGCAGAGAAATACTTAAATAGCTAAATGTGCGTATGATATAAGTGAGGGTAATAATAGTTTACTTAATATACAGTCTGGTTAAATTAACAGGTAAGTGAATATTTGCATGGTTAAATTAACTGTACAGGTAAATGACAGGAAGAGATACTTAAATAGCTAAATGTGTGTATGATATAATTTAGGGTAATAATAGTAATTCCCTTAAAATACAGTCCTTAGAACAGGGTTAATTACAGACAACTGCACGTATTGCACATTCGATATACTAAAAGCAATGAGAAAAGGTGCAACTGACAGGATACTAATATGCATTCCTGATTGAATGACTACGTAAGTTCAGTCCAAGAATGACTTACAATATTGCACGTGATATGATATAACAACTGTAGATTAACATGTATATACAGACCTGAATGAATAAGTCCTGAGTGAATGAGTGATTACAGACCAGAGTTACTCACGGATGGATGCATAATTGTTAAACTAGGTCCTAGTTATAACTAGCATTGAAAAAGTGTATTTATTATTTTCTAATTAAAAATATATTTCCCTCATTTCTGAATCACTCTTGGTGTAAAGTATGCTACAGGAACCTATGCTTCAGAGGGTGAGGGGCATGTAGCCTACACAGCACTTGCAAAGATTTCCAGCTAGCAGGCAGACACTGGAGTAAGTTTCTGAGTGACAGAGTAAGGGCTTTGCATTCACGCAAATGCCTGCAATGTAAAATAACATTATTAACATGTTCCCATGCTTTTAAAATATATAACGGTTCTGTTCCGGAACAGTATATATGGCTTTCATTCTTTTCTGGTTTTCTGGTTTTTATGACGGACACAGGCCCTCTACACCAGATAATGAAGACAACGCAAACGATCTGACCTTTGTTCAAATAGTATTTGAAATCTTTCAAATACTTTAAGCGTTTGCGTTAGCTTGCCAGGGGTGCCAGGTAGGTTTGCTCTTTTTAGACTTGTTTATCAATAAAACGTTACAATACGGTGCAGAGCGTTCGATTTGCCTTCTGGGGCGCAAGGAGACCCCCAGCTCCGCTAAAACTATTGACAACTGTGAGCCGTTTTCAAGTGTACTTTACCTGACAAATATGAGTGGTTCAGGTTAATTTCCCATGTTTGGCTCTGCCTGTCAAGCAGTACAAGTGCACATTTTGTGTGTATAAATGGACTGGCTTATCAGTTTATAACTTCACTTCTGAAGATGTCAAAGTCCATTCTAATAGGCTTTTGCATCGTACCGTTATGCATGAAAAAGAACTTCACTTGCATCAGATCACACATTAAAACTGTTATTTTTGTGAATGAGGAGTTTGACTAGGGTGACTGGAGTCTCTGACACCGCCTGGTATAGAGTTCCAGGATGGCAGGAAGCCTGGCCCCAGTGATGTACTGGGCTGTACGCACTACCCTCTGTAGTGCTTTGCGGTCGGAGGCCGAGCAGTTGCCATACCAGGCAGTGATGCAGCCAGTCAGGATGCTCTCGATGGTGCAGCTGTTCTGGGAACTTTTTGAGGACCCATGGCAAATCTTTTCAGTCTCCTGAGGGGGAATAGGCTTTGTCGTGCCCTCTTCACGACTGTCTTGGTGTGTTTGGACCATGATAGTTTGTTGGTGATGTGGACACCAAGGAACTTGAAGCTCTCAACCTGCTCCACTGCAGCCCCGTCATAGAAATTAATAGATTTATTTTTTACTAAAGTGCAGAATAAAAACGCTTCATTTATATATTTAAAACTACAATTAACTGCAATTTATGAAATTTCCCCCCCGGGGGATCAATAAAGTACCTATCTATCTATATTTGCTTCATTATATCATCATAGTCCATCTCTAAAATTAATTAATTAAATCATGTTTTAAATTATACATTTTGTTTGTCTATTATTTTAGTTTACATGTGGCAAAGCTATTTGCACGGAAATTATAGTTTTCTTGACCAAAAAAACTGCTTAGTGTGGCTAATCAACAGGTCCTATTCAAGGCCGAGGTGTGGACAGCATGGTGCTGTCGTATTATCTCCTCATGCTCCCTCAGACACAAAACGCTTTCAAAATACAGGGTTTTGTGCATATTTTGGTGCGCATTCGAAGCGAGACATGTGTCTATTCTAAATAAAAAATAGTATAATATAATCCATTGTAGAATTAAGGCGATACGCGGATAAAAGAAAACCGTGCATATCTTGATATCTTATAGCCTGTAGAAAGTGCTCATAAATTGATCAAATAAAGAATTCCGAATCGAATGAGAAGGGATGTGAGAGGACAATGTTTGAGGACCACCGAAACATATGAGTCGGTCAGATGTTGTTGATGGCTCCACCCCGCTACCTGTACATCTCCCTGGCCATCTTCCTAACAGATCTGACAGCAAGAGGAGTACAAGAAACCGACGGAAAGCGTTATCGCACATCTTTTCTGAAAGGAAATATATGAGGAAGTAGTATTAAAACAGCTAGCGAGACGCTACATGGACCAGAAGTAACGGACACAGAAGGCGGCGTTTGCTCCTCAAAGGTGGAGTTGTGTGAGCGAGGGTTACCATCGATTGCGCTTTACGCTATTCCCTTATCAGATGGAGGAACCTGAATATAATCACTGCTTTTCCTGGAAATATTGACCTGTTACACCAGAAGAAACAAGCAAAGACCAACAGTAATTAGATTTCCCATATGGAATTAAATACAGTAGTTTGTTTTAAGAAATATCAGATTTTACATACAATTTGCATTTAGATATGTCTTATTTTACGATGCGTGAATGACTGCTGTTAACGGAACTATCACATCCTGTCATTTGAAGTGAAGTTTGTGCGTAACCGCTTAGAAAACAACATTTACATAGAAGAAGAACTGATGAAAACGGACCGGGGAGAGTAGATGAAGAAGGTTGTTAGTTAGTTGAAGCAATATGACTGAATTGTGGAGTAGGGGGCACTGGCTGGAACTACTCAAAGAGTCTGGATGCTAGTTATCCCTGGGCATCGGTAGCCTCAGAATAATGCCTAAAGGTAAACATAGTTACTATCCGGACTCTCCCTCTATCCGCATATCCAAGATGGATGTGACCATCCCGTTCTCCCCAGATGTGCCCTGTGATAGCAACGGCCAGCGCATGTGGTGGGCTTTCCTTGCCTCCTCCATGGTCACGTTCTTTGGGGGTCTCTTCATTATTCTTCTCTGGAGAACTCTCAACTACCTGTGGACAGTCTGCTGCCACTGTAACACCAAAAAGAAGGTTGGTCATATCCATGTGTCCACACACAGCACATTTCCACTGCATTCATAACTTGTGACAGAAATTAACTATTGTCTGCGTTGCTGTTTTAGTGTTCTGCTCTGGCTTCATACCATTTCGATTCAGGATCTTATTTGCTATGCGACTGACAGCCCCGGTGCAGTAATGTTTCCTCACCAAAAATCACTGAGCAAAATTGTTTCCTTGACCCCAAATGAAACAATAACAGTTATAACCCTTAACACAGTTACACCCCAGGTCAAAATTTGGAATATTATTAATTGAAGGGTTTTTCTTTATTTGCACTATTTTTTACATTTGCTGCTATAAAAACCTTCTGGGAAGGCTTTCCACTAGATGTTGGAACATTGATGCAGGAACACAAGAGCATTAGTGAGGTCGGACACTGATGTTGGGCGATTAGGCGTGGCTCGCAGTCTGTGTTCCAGTTCATCCCAAAGGTGTTCGATGGGGTTGAGGTCAGGGCTCTGTGCAGGCCAGTCAAGTTCTTCCACACCGATCTCGAAAAACCATTTCTGTATCGACCTCGCTTTGTGCACGGGGGCATTGTCATGCTGAAACAGGAAAGGGCCTTCCCCAAACTGTTGCCACAAAGTTTTCAGCACAGAATTGTCTAGAATGTCATTGTATGCTGTAGTGTTAAGATTTCCCTTCACTGGAACTAAGGGGCCCGAACCATGAAAAACAGCCCCAGACCATTATTCCTCCTCCACCAAACTTTACAGTAGGCACTATGCATAGGGGCAGGTAGTGTTCTCCTGGCTTCCGCTTTTGTCGTTCTTCTGTCATACGGTGTCCTTTCTCAATAGCAAGGCTATGCACACTGAGTCTTAACATAGTCAAAGCTTTCCTTAGTTTTGGGTCAGTCACAGTGATCAGGTATTCTGTCACTGTGTTCTCTCTGTTTAGGGCCAAATAGCATGCTAGTTTGCTCTGTATTTTTGTTAATTCTTTCCAACAAGTAATAATCTTTTTGTTTTCTCATGATTTGGTTGGGTCTAATTGTGTTCTCTCTCTCTCTCTCTCTCTCTCTCGCTCTCGCTCTCGCTCTCGCTCTCGCTCTCTCTCTCTTTCTCTCTCGCTCACTCTCGTTCTCTTCATCTCTCACTCTTAACAATCATTGTATCAACCATGTCTACTATAGATCGTCAAATCACTCTAATCAACATGGATCTATCCTGAACTGGAACACTAGGTACTGTAGGAGTTGGTTAAAGTTAGACTGGAACACTAGGTACTGTAGGAGTTGGTTAAAGAGAGACTGGAACACTAGGTAGGAGTTGGTTAAAGAGAGACTGGAACACTAGGTACTGTAGGAGTTAGTTAAAGAGAGACTGGAACACTAGGTAGGAGTTGGTTAAGGAAAGACTGGAACATTAGGTACTGTAGGAGTTGGTTAAAGAGAGACTGGAACACTAGGTACTGTAGGAGTTGGTTAAAGTTAGACTGGAACACTAGGTACTGTAGGAGTTGGTTAAAGAGAGACTGGAACACTAGGTACTGTAGGAGTTGGTTAAAGTTAGACTGGAACACTAGGTACTGTAGGAGTTGGTTAAAGAGAGACTGGAACACTAGGTACTGTAGGAGTTGGTTAAAGTTAGACTGGAACACTAGGTACTGTAGGAGTTGGTTAAAGAGAGACTGGAACACTAGGTAGGAGTTGGTTAAGGAAAGACTGGAACATTAGGTACTGTAGGAGTTAGTTAAAGAGAGACTGGAACACTAGGTACTGTAGGAGTTGGTTAAAGTTAGACTGGAACACTAGGTACTGTAGGAGTTGGTTAAAGAAAGACTGGAACACTAGGTAGGAGTTGGTTAAGGAAAGACTGGAACATTAGGTACTGTAGGAGTTAGTTAAAGAGAGACTGGAACACTAGGTACTGTAGGAGTTGGTTAAAGTTAGACTGGAACACTAGGTACTGTAGGAGTTGGTTAAAGAGAGACTGGAACACTAGGTACTGTAGGAGTTGGTTAAAGAGAGACTGGAACACTAGGTACTGTAGGAGTTGGTTAAAGAGAGACTGGAACACTAGGTACTGTAGGAGTTGGTTAAAGAAAGACTGGAACACTAGGTAGGAGTTGGTTAAGGAAAGACTGGAACACTAGGTACTGTAGGAGTTGGTTAAAGAGAGACTGGAACACTAGGTAGGAGTTGGTTAAAGCACAGAGAGACTGGAACACTAGGTAGGAGTTGGTTAAAGAGAGACTGGAACACTAGGTAGGAGTTGGTTAAAGCACAGAGAGACTGGAACACTAGGTAGGAGTTGGTTAAAGAAAGACTGGAACATTAGGTAGGAGTTGGTTAAAGCACATAGAGACTGGAACACTAGGTAGGAGTTGGTTAAAGAAAGACTGGAACATTAGGTAGGAGTTGGTTAAAGCACATAGAGACTGGAACATTAGGTAGGAGTTGGTTAAAGCACATAGAGACTGGAACATTAGGTAGGAGTTGGTTAAAGAAAGACTGGAACATTAGGTAGGAGTTGGTTAAAGCACATAGAGACTGGAACACTAGGTAGGAGTTGGTTAAAGAAAGACTGGAACATTAGGTAGGAGTTGGTTAAAGCACATAGAGACTGGAACATTAGGTAGGAGTTGGTTAAAGCACATAGAGACTGGAACATTAGGTAGGAGTTGGTTAAAGAAAGACTGGAACACTAGGTAGGAGTTGGTTAAAGCACATAGAGACTGGAACACTAGGTAGGAGTTGGTTAAAGCACATAGAGACTGGAACACTAGGTAGGAGTTGGTTAAAGCACAGAGAGACTGGAACACTAGGTAGGAGTTGGTTAAAGAGAGACTGAAACACTAGGCAGGAGTTGGTTAAAGCACATAGAGACTGGAACACTAGGTAGGAGTTGGTTAAAGCACATAGAGACTGAAACACTAGGTAATAATGAGTAAGCCAGATACTTTTCTGAACCATATGAATCACTATTCCTCTACCGTGTGCCATCCATCTCTCCCTCCCTTTTGCTCTCTCCTCTTTTTCATTTCTCTCACTCACTCACTCGCTCCTGTCAAGTATTTTCTCTTCCTCTACCCCCCCAATAATCACACACCCATACACAAAGATGTAATGTCAGTCAGTCGTTAGGCAACAGATGTAATGTCAGTCAGTCTACAGGCAACAGATGTAATGTCAGTCAGTCTACAGGCAACAGATGTAATGTCAGTGAGTCGGCAGGCAACAGATGTAATGTCAGTGAGTCGGCAGGCAACAGATGTAATGTCAGTGAGTCGGCAGGCAACAGATGTAATGTCAGTCAGTCGACAGGCAACTGATGTAATGTGAATAAGTCGCCAGGCAACAAATGTAATGTCAGTCAGTCGCCAGGCAACAGGTACATATATGTATACTATCTGAATCTGTTATTTGTTTGGTTGCTAAGTAACAAGCAAAGTATTTAATTATAAGAGAAAACCCTTCCTTTTATGCAACTGTTTAGGCTCAGGATGTAGCTTGGGTAGCAAGGGAATAGGGTTCTATTTTGGATGCAACCCTGGATTGACTGTATTCCCTCCCCTCTGCCCTCGTTACCTCCTATTTCACAGATCTGAGACAACTGGGTAGGGTTAAACAGTGGGTGAGATGAGGAACAGAGATGGGGAACAGTGGTTGTTTAATAATAACAGACAGTAAAAACATGAGGAACAGTGGTTGTTTAATAATAACAGACAGTAAAGAGATGGGGAACAGTTCATGTTTAATAATAACAGACAGTAAAGGGATGAGGAACAGTGGTTGTTTAATAATAACAGACAGTAAAGGGATGGGGAACAGTGGTTGTTTAATAATAACAGACAGTAAAGGGATGAGGAACAGTGGTTGTTTAATAATAACAGACAGTAAAGAGATGAGGAACAGTGGTTGTTTAATAATAACAGACAGTAAAGAGATGAGGAACAGTGGTTGTTTAATAATAACAGACAGTAAAGAGATGAGGAACAGTGGTTGTTTAATAATAACAGACAGTAAAGAGATGAGGAACAGTTGTTGTTTAATAATAACAGACAGTAAAGGGATGAGGAACAGTGGTTGTTTAATAATAACAGACAGTAAAGGGATGAGGAACAGTGGTTGTTTAATAATAACAGACAGTAAAGGGATGAGGAACAGTGGTTGTTTAATAATAACAGACAGTAAAGAGATGGGGAACAGTTCATGTTTAATAATAACAGACAGTAAAGGGATGAGGAACAGTGGTTGTTTAATAATAACAGACAGTAAAGAGATGGGGAACAGTTCATGTTTAATAATAACAGACAGTAAAGGGATGAGGAACAGTGGTTGTTTAATAATAACAGACAGTAAAGGGATGGGGAACAGTGGTTGTTTAATAATAACAGACAGTAAAGGGATGAGGAACAGTGGTTGTTTAATAATAACAGACAGTAAAGAGATGAGGAACAGTGGTTGTTTAATAATAACAGACAGTAAAGAGATGAGGAACAGTGGTTGTTTAATAATAACAGACAGTAAAGAGATGAGGAACAGTGGTTGTTTAATAATAACAGACAGTAAAGAGATGAGGAACAGTTGTTGTTTAATAATAACAGACAGTAAAGGGATGAGGAACAGTGGTTGTTTAATAATAACAGACAGTAAAGGGATGAGGAACAGTGGTTGTTTAATAATAACAGACAGTAAAGGGATGAGGAACAGTGGTTGTTTAATAATAACAGACAGTAAAGAGATGGGGAACAGTTCATGTTTAATAATAACAGACAGTAAAGGGATGAGGAACAGTGGTTGTTTAATAATAACAGACAGTAAAGGGATGAGGAACAGTGGTTGTTTAATAATAACAGACAGTAAAGAGATGGGGAACAGTTCATGTTTAATATTAAGGAGGAGAGAGGAGAGAGGAGGAGAGAGGAGGGGAGAGGAGGAGGAAGGAGGGGGAGGAGAGAGGACATACAGGAGGATGAGAGAGGAGAGAGGAGAGACAGGAGGATGAGAGAGGAGAGACAGGAGGATGAGAGAGGAGAGACAGGAGGATGAGAGAGGAGAGAGGAGAGACAGGAGGATGAGAGAGGAAAGAGGAGAGACAGGAGGATGAGAGAGGAGAGAGGAGAGACAGGGGGATGAGAGAGGAGAGAGGAGAGACAGGAGGATGAGAGAGGAGAGAGGAGAGACAGGAGGATGAGAGAGGAGGGAGGAGAGACAGGAGGATGAGAGGAGAGAGGAGAAGCAGGAGGATGAGAGGAGAGAGGAGAAGCAGGAGGATGAGAGAGGAGAGAGGAGAGACAGGAGGATGAGAGAGGAGAGAGGAGAGACAGGAGGATGAGAGAGGAGAGAGGAGAGACAGGAGGATGAGAGAGGAGAGAGGAGAGACAGGATGATGAGAGAGGAGAGAGGAGAGACAGGAGGATGAGAGGAGAGAGGAGAAGCAGGAGGATGAGAGAGGAGAGAGGAGAGACAGGAGGGTGAGAGAGGAGAGACAGGAGGGTGAGAGAGGAGAGAGGAGAGACAGGAGGGTGAGAGAGGAGAGAGGAGAGACAGGAGGATGAGAGAGGAGAGGAGAGACAGGAGGATGAGAGAGGAGAGAGGAGAGACAGGAGGATGAGAGAGGAGAGACAGGAGGATGAGAGAGGAGAGACAGGAGGATGAGAGAGGAGAGAGGAGAGACAGGATGATGAGAGAGGAGAGAGGAGAGACAGGAGGGTGAGAGAGGAGAGACAGGAGGATGAGAGAGGAGAGAGGAGAGACAGGAGGATGAGAGAGGAGAGACAGGAGGATGAGAGAGGAGAGACAGGAGGGTGAGAGAGGAGAGAGGAGAGACAGGAGGATGAGAGAGGAGAGGAGAGACAGGAGTTTCTAATTAACGAACTGGATGAATGATATTTTGCATTTATTGGACCAAAGCCCAAATGATGGTAATAAGAGTTACTTTAAGACAACTATTTTATTTTTTTATTTGATTCTTCCTTTATCTTTTAGTTTTCTTCTCCTTAAAGAATGGATTCATTTATAATTGAGATCTTGTGACATATGTAGTGATACATATATCTGGTAAATACTTGTTCTCCCCACTGTATGTAGTAATACATTTTTGAATAATGCAGACTTCAGAAATTGTGTCAAGGGACACTTTCTATTCAGGTTTAATGTCTCCTTCCTTTGAGAAATGATGTTGAGGGATCCAGGGAGGATATGTTCATAGGGCTGATCGATGATGTCTACTGTCAGATGTGGTAGAGCCTAGATTTAGTCTGGATGAAAGTGTAACCTAGATTTAGAAGAATGCATAATGTATCACATCATCAGAATGCATTTACAAAGCTAGTGCTGTTACAGTGGTTGATGATATATAGTGTTACTACAATAGGCAATTTGAAATTGTGGTTGAATGTTCAATTGATGTGTTATTAATTACATTTTTACGGGAACAATTATGTTAAAAAAAACTAAGTAATCTTTCTAAAGAATATGTTAATACGTTGGCTTTCATCAATGCAAAATTGACGTCAGAACTGCAAAAACTGCAGAAAGACACTGAAACAGACACTTCCTGGCCTGAAACAGGAAATGGATCCATACCCATCCTTACATGAGAACCGCCCTCAAAACTCAAAATGAGATACAATTTATTTTACATCAAAAAATAAAATAGTAATTGGTAATAATATTATGCATTTTAAATAGCACAACCATAATATTATGTCACTGACATTTCAGAATAGATTATCGCAAACTTCGAGAGGGCACTTTCCAGAACGCCCACTGCCACGAGACTCTCAAGCTGTTGAGTAGAAATGTTACAAACTAAACAGTGTTTTTTTTGCAAAATATGATGACTTGATCTAAGTATAAATGTAAAGAAACACTATTACTAACACATATAAATGTGAGCTCTCAGCTAAAAGGCTACTTTAATTACACACAATAGGCCTGGAATGGATTAGACCTACTGGTATTTCTGAAACTGCATTGTCACAGATTCTTATTCAGGCATGTGCACAGATAGGGCTGTACATGATAGGGCTGTACCAGATAGGGCTGTACCAGATAGGGCTGTACCAGATAGGGCTCTACCAGATAGGGCTGTACCAGATAGGGCTCTACCAGATAGGGCTCTACCAGATAGGGCTGTACCACATAGGGCTCTACCAGATAGGGCTCTACCAGATAGGGCTCTACCAGATAGGGCTGTACCAGATAGGGCTCTACCAGATAGGGCTCTACCAGATAGGGCTCTACCAGATAGGGCTGTACCAGATAGGGCTCTACCAGATAGGGCTCTACCAGATAGGGCTCCAAAGTTCCCTTTTGGGTGGTGGTATAATTTAGTGGTGGTATAATGTGGTGGTATAATTAGGTGGTACAATTTGGAGGTATAATTTGGTGGTATAATTTTTTTGTATACATTTTTTTTAATTGTTGTTCGGAACCCACTGCCAGCCAGCAGGGCGGGATTAACTAACTGACACATGTTTGGGGGGTTGCGGCCCCCTGGAGGTCGGGGGCCGCAGATAGCATATCATAGCAAAATGTGTAGAATTCCAGGAAATTAGATTTAATTAGATTTATCTCAGCCTCATGGCAGAAAGTGTAGAATTGTAGGAAATGTGCTTTAAAACTGTAACATTTTCTCTTAGCCTTATGACAAAATGTGTAGAATAGCGTTATAACACTGAAGATTCTTTTCTCTGCACCATGGCAGAATGTGTTGAAATGCAGGAAGGTGGGGTCGGTGCCCTGGGCCCCAAATGCGGTAGTCCGGCCCTGCCTGCAATTTGTCAAGTTCGTACCCCCAAGTTCGCACCCCCACCCCGTCCATTTTTCCCAGTCTCCCCTATATGGAGATTAAGTGCACCCAGTATCTAAACATGCATGGCTTGAGAGATGCGGTCACCAGTCGAGTGTGCGTAGCTACCTACCTAGTTTAAATATCAACAGCACTGCCACAGCAGCATAACATTTGATTAACACTTGATAACACTTGATTTAGCCGACATCACCATCAATATTGGGTCTGGTTGGCTGATACCGCAGCAGAGAGGTAGACAGACTGAGACAGGTTAAATCACAATCAGGGAAATAATTCATCAACATCAATTATCAACTGAACAACAACACCTGTAACTTGGTCAACAGTAAACAACCACAGGAGAACAACAGCACCTGTAACTTGGTCAACAGTAAACAAACACAGGAGAACAACAACACCTGTAACTTGATCAACAGTAAACAAACACAGGAGAACAACAGCACCTGTAACTTGGTCAACAGTAAACAACCACAGGAGAACAACAGCAGCTGTAACTTGGTCAACAGTAAACAAACACAGGAGAACAACAGCACCTGTAACTTGGTCAACAGTAAACAAACACAGGAGAACAACAACACCTGTAACTTGGTCAACAGTAAACAACCACAGGAGAACAACAGCACCTGTAACTTGGTCAACAGTAAACAAACACAGGAGAACAACAGCACCTGTAACTTGGTCAACAGTAAACAACCACAGGAGAACAACAGCACCTGTAACTTGGTCAACAGTAAACAAACACAGGAGAACAACAACACCTGTAACTTGGTCAACAGTAAACAACCACAGGAGAACAACAGCACCTGTAACTTGGTCAACAGTAAACAACCACAGGAGAACAACAGCACCTGTAACTTGGTCAACAGTAAACAAACACAGGAGAACAACAACACCTGTAACTTGGTCAACAGTAAACAAACACAGGAGAACAACAACACCTGTAACTTGGTCAACAGTAAACAAACACAGGAGAACAACAACACCTGTAACTTGGTCAACAGTAAACAAACACAGGAGAACAACAGCACCTGTAACTTGGTCAACAGTAAACAAACACAGGAGAACAACAACACCTGTAACTTGGTCAACAGTAAACAAACACAGGAGAACAACAACACCTGTAACTTGATCAACAGGAAACAAACACAGGAGAACAACAACACCTGTAACTTGGTCAACAGTAAACAACCACAGGAGAACAACAACACCTGTAACTTGGTCAATAGTAAACAAACACAGGAGAACAACAGCACCTGTAACTTGGTCAACAGTAAACAACCACAGGAGAACAACAACACCTGTAACTTGGTCAACAGTAAACAAACACAGGAGAACAACAACACCTGTAACTTGGTCAACAATAAACAACCACAGGAGAACAACAACACCTGTAACTTGGTCAACAATAAACAACCACAGGAGAACAACAGCACCTGTAAATGGTACAGAGGTAGCTGTTTGTTTGTGCCGTGTCCTATAGGAGTTAGATTTCCACCACAATCCAAATGGTATATTCGTGGAACAGTTACTCATGTTGGGTTTGGTAAGCCACAGAATGATATGAACCTTCTTGTTTCAGAAATATCAGTTCAGATATGAGGTTAGATTTACTTTATTGTCTGTTGTTCACAGACATATGAACAATTCATGAAGACGACTATATATTAATATAGCCACAGAAAATATGTAGGTTCTTGGAAGGGAACTGAAAGAGTTTCACCAGACCAGTTGGAATGCTCAGTTCACTTGAAATTCACTTCTCATGCTCGCTTAAAAAAGGAGACTGCTGCCAAGAATAATATTTATCTTTGTCATGTTCAGTGTGTATGTGTGTGCACGCATGTGTGTGTGTGTGTGTTTCTGTGTGTGTGTGTGTGTGTGTGTGTTTCTGTGTGTGTGTGTGTGTTTCTGTGTGTGTGTGTTTCTGTGTGTTTTTCTGTGTGTGTGTGTGTTTCTGTGTGTGTGTGTGTTTCTGTGTGTGTTTCTGTGTGTGTGTGTGTTTCTGTGTGTGTGTGTGTTTCTGTGTGTGTTTCTGTGTGTGTGTGTGTGTTTCTGTGTGGGTGTGTGTTTCTGTGTGTGTTTCTGTGTGTGTGTGTGTGTTTCTGTGTGTGTTTCTGTGTGTGTGTGTGTGTGTGTTTCTGTGTGTGTGTGTGTTTCTGTGTGTGTGTGTGTTTCTGTGTGGGTGCTCTGTTAGTAGCCTTTCCATTCATACATTCCTTGCGTTGTGTGGTTGCCATGGCGATTCCCCAGCTGTTAGGCTTGTAGCATAGCACATGCTGCTGCCCTGTTACGTGCCAGGAGACACACAACACCCAAGTGCATGTTTGGAGCACGGCATGCTGCAATCCTGGGCATAAACCCTGCAACAAAACACACAACAGGCACAGCACTCTGACAACAAACGTAGCATTGTTTAACCAACTGCTGGAAGATGACATAGATAGGCACACACACACACTCACACACACACACACACTCACACACACACACACACACACACACACACACACACACACACACACACACACACACACACACACACACACACACACACACACACACACACACACACACACACACACACACACACACACACACACACACACACACACACTGCCACCATCAACACAGCAGAGAGAGCAGCCTTACTCCTGGTGAGAAAACTAGGACACAAGCATTTTTTGTGTTCTTTACCCATCAGTGAACATGTTCATATTGACCTCAGGTTGAGAGGTCAAGCGATGACTCATAGGTCCTGGGCTGCGTCCCTATATAGTGCACTACTAGCCGAAACAAGGGCACTATATAGGGATCAGTTTGCATACCAGCGCAACATCGGGGTGGATGATGCAATCATCTACCTTCTGCAGAGGGCCTACTCTCACCTGGACAACGCAGGTTGCACTGTGAGGGTCATGTTTTTTTACTTCTCCAGTGCCTTCAATACCATTCAGCCCCTGCTACTGGGTGAGAAGACGAGGAGGATGAAGGTGAAAGCACCCTTAGTCTCCTGGGTCACGGACTACCTGACCGGTAGGCCACGATTTGTGCGACTACAGAGCTGTGTGGCAGAACGGGCAGTTAGCAACACAGGGGCCCCCCAGGGAACGGTCCTGTCCCCCTTCCTGTTCACCCTCTACACCTCAGACTTCAGATATAACTCTGAAACATGCCACCTACAGAAGTTCTCGGATGACTCTGCTATTGTAGGGTGCATCAGGGGTGGGCAGGAGGAGGAGTACAGGAGCACAATCAGTGACTTTGTGTTGTGGTGTGAGCAGAACCACCTTCAGCTCAACATCAGTAAAACAAAGGAGATGGTGGTGGACTTCAGGAGAACCAAGGCACAACTGACTGCAGTCCCTATAAAGGGGATGGATGTGGAAATGGTTGGGTCATACAAGTTCCTGGGAGTCCATATGGACAACAGGCTGGAATGGGCCGGTAACACTGGGGCCCTGTACAAAAAGGGCCAGAGCCGACTCTACTTTCTGAGGAGGCTCAGGTCCTTCAACGTGTGCAGTAAGCTACTGCATACCTTCTACCAGTCTGTGGTGGCCAGTGCCATCTTTTTTGCAGTGGTGTGCTGGGGAGCAAACATCAAAGCCGGTGATGCTTCTCGGGTAAATAAGCTGATCAGGAAGGCTAGCTCTGTCCTGGGGATGAGCCTTGACACTCTTGAGGAGGTGGCGGAGAGACGGATCCTGGCCAAACTGCTGGCCATCAAGGACAACGTCACCCACCCTCTGCACGCTATGGTTATGACGCAGAGGAGCACTTTCAGTCACAGACTGATCCCACCACGGTGTGCCAGAGAGCGCTACAGGAGGTCCTTCCTGCCTGCGGCTATTAGACTATATAATGCCTCACTGGGGTGCCGTGCCGTCGGCAACATAGATCTGGAACTGTTGGGGTGCTAGGACCTAGTTTAACAATTATGCATCCATCCGTGAGTAACTCTGGTCCGTCAGCACTCATCCACTCAGGACCTATTTATTCATACAGGTCTGTATATACATACTCATGTACAGTTGTTATATCATATCACATGCAATATTGTAAGTAATTATTGGACTTAACTTAAGTAGGCATTCACTCAGGAATGCATATTAGTATCCTGCCAGTTGCACCTTTTCTCATTGCTTTTAGTATATCGAATGTGCAATACGTGCAGTTGTCTGTAATTAAACCCTGCGCACTAAGGACTGTATTTAAGGGAATTACTATTATTACCCCAAATGATATCATACACACATTTAGCTATTAAAGTATCTCTTCCTGTCATTTACCTTTACAGTTTGTGTAACCATGCAAGTATTCACTTATCTGTAAATATAACTGTATACCTAACTGTACAGCTAATTTAACCATGCAAAATGTTCACTTACCTGTTCATTTAACCAGTCTGTCTATTAAGTAAACTATTATTACCCTCGCTCATATCATACGCATTTTTAGCTACTGAAGTATTTCTCTGCCATCAACCTGTATAGTATAGTTAACCATCCAACATCCACCCATGTATAGTGTACATATTCAGCCAACCACCCATACTATGCAATGTCTTTTTTATAGCTTTTATTTTTTTTTTGCACTCCAGATATCTTGTATTTCTATACTTTTTCATACTGCCGCTCTATGTATCATGTACCGTGTATCTGTCTTTTGTGTACTTTCGTTGTGGCATTTTGCACCTGCCCTGTGTTTTGTTGTAGCTGCTTGACAATGAAATTTCCCCCCCGGGGGATCAATAAAGTACCTATCTATCTATCTATCTATCTATCTATCTATCTATCTATCTATCTATCTATCTATCTATCTATCTATCTATCTATCTATCTATCTATCTATCTATCTATCTATCTATCTATCTATCTATCTATCTATCTATCTATCTATCTATCTATCTATCTATCTATCTATCTATCTATCTATCTATCTATCTATCTATCTATCTATCTATCTATCTATCTATCTATCTATCTATCTATCTATCTATCTATCTATCTATCTATCTATCTATCTATCTATCTATCTATCTATCTATCTATCTATCTATCTATCTATCTATCTATCTATCTATCTATCTATCTATCTATCTATCTATCTATCTATCTATCTATCTATCTATCTATCTATCTATCTATCTATCTATCTATCTATCTATCTATCTATCTATCTATCTATCTATCTATCTGCTAAGGTCTCGTCCATGTATTGTGCTATAGGTCTTGAGACTGGTTGAGCTTGATAGTGAAATTCATATCAGACACACTCTGAAGAATTTATAACACGATTTGTAATGCCGATTCCCTGTCTTTCTTTATTCCTCTCTCTCTCTCTCTCTCTCTCTCTCTCTCTCTCTCTCTCTCTCTCTCTCTCTCTCTCTCTCTCTCTCTCTCTCTCTCTCTCTCTCTCTCTCTCTCTCTCTCTCGTCCTCCTCCCTCTCTCTCTCTCTCTCTCTCTCGTCCTCCTCCCTCTCTCTCTCTCTCTCTCTCTCTCTCTCTCTCTCTCTCTCTCTCTCTCTCTCGTCCTCCTCCCCCTCTCTCTCTCTCTCTCTCCCTCTCTCCCTCTCTCTCTTTTACTCCACCTTCTTCCTAACTCTCTCTCTCTATCCTTTCCTCGCTCCATCCTCCTCCATCTCCCCGTTTCTTCCAGAATGCTCAGCGGGTCAACAACCCTACCTCCCATGGGGATGGCATCAAGCACACCAAGGAGACCGTGGCTGCACTCAGCGAGGTGGGCTGGATGACCTCCGTCAAAGACTGGGCTGGGGTCATGATATCAGCCCAGACACTGACGGGCAGAGTTCTGGTGAGTCCATGTTGCATAGTCACCTGTATGGTGTCCATGTGTCCTGGTGAGTCTGTCTCATGTTGTTCTGGGTTGAGCCTATTAAAGGTGGTATCCTCAGAGCCTATTGAAAGGTGGTATCCCCAGAGCCTATTAAAAGGTGGTATCCCCAGAGCCTATTAAAAGGTGGTATCCCCAGAGCCTATTAAAAGGTGGTATCCCCAGAGCCTATTAAAAGGTGGTATCCCCAGAGCCTATTAAAAGGTGGTATCCCCAGAGCCTATTAAAAGGTGATATCCCCAGAGCCTATTAATAGGTGGTATCCCCAGAGCCTATTAAAAGGTGGTATCCCCAGAGCCTATTAAAAGGTGGTATCCCCAGAGCCTATTAAAAGGTGGTATCCCCAGAGCCTATTAAAAGGTGGTATCCCCAGAGCCTATTAAAAGGTGGTATCCCCAGAGCCTATTAAAAGGTGGTATCCCCAGAGCCTATTAAAAGGTGGTATCCCCAGAGCCTATTGAAAGGTGGTATCCCCAGAGCCTATTAAAAGGTGGTATCCCCAGAGCCTATTAAAAGGTGGTATCCCCAGAGCCTATTAAAAGGTGGTATCCCCAGAGCCTATTGAAAGGTGGTATCCCCAGAGCCTATTAAAAGGTGGTATCCCCAGAGCCTATTAAAAGGTGGTATCCCCAGAGCCTATTAAAAGGTGGTATCCCCAGAGCCTATTGAAAGGTGGTATCCCCAGAGCCTATTAAAAGGTGGTATCCCCAGAGCCTATTAAAAGGTGGTATCCCCAGAGCCTATTGAAAGGTGGTATCCCCAGAGCCTATTAAAAGGTGGTATCCCCAGAGCCTATTAAAAGGGAAACACCAGCATACATACAGAGCCTATATTTTTCTGAATATTCTCATGCACAGTGATGAAATATGCCATTTATTCTGAGGCCAGTTCGTTTGCTGCATTAGTTGATTGAATGAATTTGTCAGGTTATATAAGCTCACTCTTAGATAAAATACTTGATGTATTTTAGTCTATACAAATGAAAAGGGAAAGTTGCACACTCATGTCTGTTTACTGTGGATTTATTTGACCAACCTTTAGGCTAAATAATAATATGATATTATTATAATAATAAAGAGCCTTTATCGAGGGCCACCATTTACAGTATGTCTCCTTCAGTCTGATATGATGATTCTACAGCAGTGTTGTGGGTCCGGGGGTCAGTCTCTCCCAGTGTTGTGGGTCCGGGGGTCAGCCTCTCCCAGTGTTGTGGGTCCGGGGGTCAGCCTCTCCCAGTGTTGTGGGTCCGGGGGTCAGCCTCTCCCAGTGTTGTGGGTCCGGGGGTCAGCCTCTCCCAGTGTTGTGGGTCCGGGGGTCAGCCTCTCCCAGTGTTGTGGGTCCGGGGGCCAGCCTCTCCCAGTGTTATGGGTCCGGGGGTCAACCTCTCCCAGTGTTGTGGGTCCGGGGGTCAGCCTCTCCCAGTGTTGTGGGTCCGGGGGTCAGCCTCTCCCAGTGTTGTGGGTCCGGGGGTCAGCCTCTCCCAATGTTATGGGTCCGTGGGTCAACCTCTCCCAGTGTTGTGGGTCCGGGGGTCAGCCTCTCCCAGTGTTGTGGGTCCGGGGGTCAGCCTCTCCCAGTGTTGTGGGTCCGGGGGTCAGCCTCTCCCAGTGATGTGGGTCCGGGGGTCAGCCTCTCCCAGGATTTTTGTTGTTGTAGAATAACTGTGAAAAGGTCAGCTCTAGTGACTTTTTAAAAGGATATTTATTCTAAAATGAAATCAAGTGTTTTTTTTCTTCGTCAATCTACACACAATACCACATAATGACAAAGCAAAACAAGGATTTATGAAATTTTTGCAAATGTATATAAAACAAACACTGAAATACCACATTTACATACTCAACTATTTGTTGAAGCACCTTTGGCAGTGATTACAGCCTCAAATTTTCTTGGGTATGACACTACAAGCTTGGCACACCTGTATTTGGGGAGTTTCTCCCATTCTTCTCTGCAGATCCTCTCAATCTCTGTCAGGTTGGATAGGGAGCGTTGCTGCACAGCTATTTTCAGTTCTGTCCAGAGATGTTTGATTGGGTTCAAGTCCGGGCTCTAGCTGGGCCACTCAAGGACATTCAGAGACTTGTCCCGAAGCCACTCCTGCGTTGTCTTGACTGTGTGCTTAGGGTCGTTCACCTGTTGGAAGGTGACCTTCACCCCAGTCTGAGGTCCTGAGCTCTCTGGAGCAGGTTTTCATCAAGGATCTCTCAGTACTTTGCTCCTCAATCCTGACTATTCTCAGAGTCCCTGCCACTGAAAAACATCCCCACAGCATGATGCTGCCACCACCATGCTTCACCGTAGGGATGGTGCCAGGTTTCCTCCAGACGTGACGCTTGGCATTCAGGCCAAAGAGTTCAATCTTGGTTTCATCAGAGAATCTTGTTTCTCATGGTCTGAGAGTCCTTTTTGTGCCTTTTGGCAAACTCCAAGCGCCCTGTCATGTGCCTTTTACTGAGGAGTAGCTTCTGTCTGGCCACTCTACCATAAAGGCCTGATTGGTGGAGTGCTGCAAAGATGGTTGGCCTTCTGGAAGGTTATTTCATCTCCACAGAGGAACTCTGGAGCTCTGTTAGAGTGACCATCAGGTTCTTGGTCACCTCCCTGGCCAAGGCCCTTCTCCCCCGATTGCTCAGTTTGGCCGGGCGGCCAGCTCAAGAAAGAGTCTTGGTGGTTCCAAACTTCTTGCATTTAAGAATGATGGAGGCTGTGTTCAATGCTGCAGAGGGTTTTTGGTACCCTTCCCCAGATCTGTGCTTCGACACAATCCTGTGTTGGAGCTCTACGGAAAATACCTTCGACCTCATGGCTTGGTTTATTCTCTGACATGCACTGTCAACTGTGGGACCTTATATAGACAGGTGTCTGCTTTTCCAAATCATGTCCAATCAATTTAATTTACCACATGTGGACTCCAATCAAGTTGTAGAAACCTCTCAAGGATGATTAATGGGAAACAGGATGCACCTGAGCTCAATTCCGAGGCAAATGGTCTGAATACTTAATAAAATAAAAACCTGTTTTTGCTTTGTCATTAGGGGGTATTGTGTGTAGCTTGACGAGAAAAACTATTAATTTAATACATTTTAGAATAAGTCTGTAACGTAACAAAATGTGGAAAAAGGGAAGGGGTCTGAATACTTTCCAGATGGGATTGTTTTGCAGTATTTTAACTACTTTATATGTCCATCAAGCCAGGCTAGCTCAAATGAGCACATTTAAAGTATTTTAAATGATTTTGAATAGTTTTTTAACCTAGATCTGGTCAGCCGGCCTGGTCGAAGTAGTCACCATTCATGCTGTGTATTCTGCCAACCCAGGGGACCATAATCAAGGACTCTGTATTAAAGCCCTCTCCTCTGCAAGCTACTATATCAGGTTGACATCTGACTGGTCGTGGTTGCTAGTACATCTGTTCCTTAAAAGGGTTGATGCCATCATTGATGATTCAGCTATAAGTGCTTAGCAAAGCTAGTTTATGGACGGGGGGATGACGGGGGAGGATGGGGGAGGACTGTGGAGGAGGGTGTAATGAAATGGCGTGAGTACGTGGGAGTGGCGTGCCAAGGCTTGCTGCAGGTTTAAATGGCATTATCCAGCCCCCCTCCAACCCCTCCCTGCCCCCCAATCCCAAATGTAGTCCAACATCTCCAGCTGTCTTGGGCCACTGTACTGCCTGCATAGATGGAGGGAGGGAAGCTGTAAATTGTGGTTGTTGGACCAGGAAGGAACTCTCATTTCATTCATTGTCTGAATGGGGCAGTTTTCACTCTGTCTTAATGAAGCAGAACAGTCACCAGTCTCTCTTACTGTTTAAAATAGTGTGGCTGGTGGGAGTGTAAATTGGAGGACTGGCTCATAGTAATGGCTAGAACAGAATGAATGGAAAGGTATACAGTATATCAACCACATATTATTCCATTATTGTGAGCCATCCTCCCCTCACCAGCCTCCTCTGGTATAACGATGGTGGTTATTGAACCATTTCTAACACTTTTAACCTACAGATTGTAAACAATTTGAATTACAATTTTTTAATTCAAGTATAACTGACCAAATTATGAAAGACAAGCATTGTAATTTTGAATTCCGTAAAGTGAGTGTGGAAGAGGAGAAAAAACTATTGTTGTCTATCAATAATGACAAGCCACCGGGGTCTGACAATCTGGATGGAGAATTACTGAGGATGATAGGGGATCATATTGCCACTCCTATCTGCCATAACTTCAACCTAAGCCTAATATAAAGTGTGTTCCCTCAGGCCTGGAGGGAAGAAAAAGTCATTCCGTTACCTAAGAATAGTAAATCCCCCTTTACTGGCTCAAATAGCCAACCAATCAGCCTGCTACCAACCCTTAGTAAACTTTGGGAAAAAAATGTGTTTGACCAGATAAAATGCTATTTTACAGTAAACAAATTGACAACAGACTTTCAGCAGGTTTATAGGGAAGGACATTCAACAAGAATTGATCTTAGACACATTTCTGATGATTTTCTAGAGAAATAGATGATTAAAAGATTGTGGGAGCTGTTTTGTTAGACTTCAGTGCGGCTTTTGACATTATTGATCATAGTCTGCTGCTGGAAAAACGTGTGTGTTATGGCTTTACACCCCCTGCTATATTGTGGATAAAGAGTTACCTGTCTAACAGAACACAGAGGGTGTTCTTTAATAGAAGCCTCTCCAACATAAGAATCAGAAATTCCCCAGGGCAGCTGTCTAGGCCCCTTACTTTTTTCAATCTTTACTAATGACATGCCACTGGCTTTGAGTAAAGACGTCACTATACACGTCAGCTACTACAGCGAGTGAAATGACTGCAACACTTAACAAAGAGCTGCAGTTAGTTTCAGAGTGGGTGGCAAGGAATAAGTTAGTTCTAAATAATTAAAAATCTTAAAGCATTGTATTTGGGACCAATCATTCACTAAACCCTAAACCTCAACTAAATCTTGTAATAAATAATGTGGAAATTGATCAAGTAGAGGTGACTAAACTGCTTGGAGTAACAGTGGATTGTAAACGGTCATGGTCAAAACATATTGATACAACAGTAGTTAAGTCTGTCCTTATTAAAGCTGCTCTGCCTTCTTATCAACAAGGCAGGTCCTACAGGCCCTAGTTTAATCACACCTGGACTACTGTTCAGTCGTTTGGCAGACGCACAGACACACACGCACAGACATACACGCACAGACACACACGCACAGACACACACGCACAGACACACACGCACAGACACACACGCACAGACACACACGCACAGACACACACACACACACATGATAAGACACACATTGCACAGATGTACACATGGATTTTGTTTTCTAGATATGTGATGGTAAAGTAGTGGCATGAGGGCACACACTTAATGTGTTGTGAAAAGTGTTATGAAATGAAATTGTATATAACTGCCTTAATGTTGCTGGACCCCAGGAAAGTAACTGCTGCCTTGACAGGAACTAATGGGGATCCTTAATAAACCCCAGGAGGAGTAGCTGCTGCCTTGGCAGGAACTAATGGGGATCCTTAATAAACCCCAGGAGGAGTAGCTGCTGCCTTGGCAGGAACTAATGGGGATCCTTAATAAACCCCAGGAGGAGTAGCTGCTGCCTTGACAGGAACTAATGGGGATCCTTAATAAACCCCAGGAGGAGTAGCTGCTGCCTTGGCAGGAACTAATGGGGATCCTTAATAAACCCCAGGAAAGTAACTGCTGCCTTGACAGGAACTAATGGGGATCCTTAATAAACCCCAGGAAGAGTATCTACTGCCTTGGCAGGAACTAATGGGGATCCTTAATAAACCCCAGGAAGAGTAGCTGCTGCCTTGGCAGGAACTAATGGGGATCCATAATAAACCCCAGGAAGAGTAGCTGCTGCCATGGCAGGAACTAATGGGGATCCATAATAAACCCCAGGAAGAGTAGCTGCTGCCATGGCAGGAACTAATGGGGATCCATAATAAACCCCAGGAAGAGTAGCTGCTGCCTTGGCAGGAACTAATGGGGATCCATAATAAATCCCAGGAAGAGTAGATGCTGCCTTGGCAGGAACTAATGGGGATCCTTAATAAACCCCAGGAAGAGTAGCTGCTGCCTTGGCAGGAACTAATGGGGATCCATAATAAACCCCAGGAAGAGTAGCTGCTGCCATGGCAGGAACTAATGGGGATCCATAATAAACCCCAGGAAGAGTAGCTGCTGCCTTGGCAGGAACTAATGGGGATCCATAATAAACCCCAGGAAGAGTAGCTGCTGCCTTGGCAGGAACTAATGGGGATCCATAATAAACCCCAGGAAGAGTAGCTGCTGCCATGGCAGGAACTAACGGGGATCCATAATAAACCCCAGGAAGAGTAGCTGCTGCCTTGGCAGGAACTAATGGGGATCCACAATATACCCCAGGAAGAGTAGCTGCTGCCTTGGCAGGAACTAATGGGGATCCATAATAAACCCCAGGAAGAATAGCTCCTGCCTTGGCAGGAACTAATGGGGATCCATAATAAACCCCAGGAAGAGTAGCTGCTGCCTTGGCAGGAACTAATGGGGATCCATAATAAACCCCAGGAAGAATATCTGCTGCCATGGCAGGAACTAATGGGGATCCATAATAAACCCCAGGAAGAGTAGCTGCTGCCTTGGCAGGAACTAATGGGGATCCTTAATAAACCCCAGGAAGAATAGCTGCTGCCATGGCAGGAACTAATGGGGATCCATAATAAACCCCAGGAAGAGTATCTACTGCCTTGGCAGGAACTAATGGGGATCCATAATAAATCCCAGGAAGAGTAACTGCTGCCTTGGTAGGAACTAATGGGGATCCATAATAAACCCCAGAAAGAGTAGCTGCTGCCATGGCAGGAACTAATGGGGATCCATAATAAATCCCAGGAAGAGTAGCTGCTGCCATGGCAGGAACTAATGGGGATCCATAATAAACCCCAGGAAGAGTAACTGCTGCCTTGGTAGGAACTAATGGGGATCCTTAATAAACCCCAGGAAGAGTATCTACTGCCTTGGTAGGAACTAATGGGGATCCTTAATAAACCCCGGGAAGAGTAGCTGCTGCCTTCGTAGGAACTAATGTGGATCCTTAATAAACCCCAGGAAGAGTAACTGCTGCCTTGGTAGGAACTAATGGGGATCCTTAATAAACCCCAGGAAGAGTATCTACTGCCTTCGTAGGAACTAATGTGGATCCATAATAAACCCCAGGAAGAGTATCTGCTGCCTTGGCAGGAACTAATGGGGATCCATAATAAACCCCAGGAGGAGTATCTACTGCCTTGGTAGGAACTAATGGGGATCCATAATAAACCCCAGGAAGAGTAGCTGCTGCCATAAATAAATATAGTGCACTACTTTTGACCAGAGCCCTAATGGACTATAGGGTACCATTTGGGAAACAACCTAGTTCTCAGGTCATGCTGGTGCTGTGTGTGTCCTGTCCTCTAGTCTGTCCTGTCCTCTAGTCTGTCCTGTCCTCTAGTCTCTCCTGTCCTCTAGTCTGTCCTGTCCTCTAGTCTGTCCTCTAGTCTGTCCTGTCCTCTAGTCTGTCCTGTCCTCTAGTCTGTCCTGTCCTCTAGTCTGTGGATAGTGGATGTGTGTATCAGTGGATGTTTGTATCAGTGTGTGTATCAGTGGATGTTTATAATATATATACAGTGGGGAGAACAAGTATTTGATACACTGCCGATTTTGCAGGTTTTCCTACTTACAAAGCATGTAGAGGTCTGTAATTTTTATCATAGGTACACTTCAACTGTGAGAGACAGAATCTAAAACAAAAATACAGAAAATCGCATTGTATGAATTTTAAATAATTAATTTGCATTTTATTGCATTTATTTGCATTTATTTATGAAATTTCCCCCCCGGGGGATCAATAAAGTACCTATCTATCTATCTATCTATCTATCTATCTATCTATCTATCTATCTATCTATCTATCTATCTATCTATCTATCTATCTATCTATCTATCTATCTATCTATCTATCTATCTATCTATCTATCTATCTATCTATCTATCTATCTATCTATCTATCTATCTATCTATCTATCTATCTATCTATCTATCTATCTATGACATAAGTATTTGATCACCTACCAACCAGTAAGAATTCCGGCTCTCACAGACCTGTTAGTTTTTCTTTAAGAAGCCCTCCTGTTCTCCACTCATTACCTATATTAACTGCAACTGTTTGAACTCGTTACCTGTATAAAAGACACCTGTCCACACACTCAATCAAACAGACTCCAACCTCTCCACAATGGCCAAGACCAGAGAGCTGTGTAAGGACATCAGGGATAAAATTGTAGACCTGCACAAGGCTGGGATGGGCTACAGGACCCCTGCTCAAGCCAGCGCATGTCCAGGCCCGTCTGAAGTTTGCCAATGACCATCTGGATGATCCAGAGGAGGAATGGGAGAAGTTCATGTGGTCTGATGAGACAAAAATAGAGCTTTTTGGTCTAAACTCCACTTGCCGTGTTTGGAGGAAGAAGAAGGATGAGTACAACCCCAAGAACACCATCCCAACCGTGAAGCATGGAGGTGGAAACATCATTCTTTGGGGATGCTTTTCTGCAAAGGGGACAGGACGACTGCACCGTATTGAGGGGAGGATGGATGGGGCCATGTATCGCGAGATCTTGGCCAACAACCTCCTTCCCTCAGTAAGAGCATTGAAGATGGGTCGTGGCTGGGTCTTCCAGCATGACAACGACCCGAAACACACAGCCAGGGCAACTAAGGAGTGGCTCCGTAAGAAGCATCTCAAGGTCCTGGAGTGGCCTAGCCAGTCTCCAGACCTGAACCCAATAGAAAATCTTTGGAGGGAGCTGAAAGTCCGTATTGCCCAGCGACAGCCCCGAAATCTGAAGGATCTGGATGGAGGAGTTGGCCAAAATCCCTGCTGCAGTGTGTGCAAACCTGGTCAAGAACTACAGGAAACATATGATCTCTGTAATTGCAAACAAAGGTTTCTGTACCAAATATTAAGTTCTGCTTTTCTGATGTATCAAATACTTATGTCATGCAATAAAATGCAAATTAATTACTTAAAAATCATACAATGTTATTTTCTGTATTTTTGTTTTAGATTCCGTCACTCACAGTTGAAGAGTACCTATGATAAAAATTACAGACTTTTACATGCTTTGTAAGTGGGGAAACCTGCAAAATCGGCAGTGTATCAAATACTTGTTCTCCCCACTGTATATATATATATATATAAGAACTAGTGTGGTCTCTCTATGAGGCTTAGCAGTGCAGCTTATCAATAATGGCAGTGGAGCCGACCGCCACTGTTTGGTGAGTCCCCGGCCGTCACCATGGCAACAGCAGCTTACATAAGAACACGCCAGATGTGTGTATTCTATGTCAGCTTGTTTAGGGGGCAAATTAAAACCTATTTCTGGGCCATCTGAGGGTTTCTTTTGGGTCTTGGGTCTATGAGAGAATAGAATCGGATATTGTCTGTCTGCCCCTCATACAGAAACAAAATTGTGTGTTTACATTTGAGACAGCAGGATAATGACTGACAGACTGACAGACAGGGAGCCTCTCACCTCAGAATGCCAGCTTCAATAAACAGTATTTGTTCTTTTGCAGCCTTAGATTTATGCTCTTCTCTATCTATAAAAAGTGTGAGATCAGCAGTGTCTCCCTGACATAAGAGAAGAGGCCCAGTAATCTCTCTGTCTCTCTCTCTCAATTCAATTAAATTAAATTCACTTTATTGGCATGACGCAACAATGTACATATTGCCAAAGTATCATACATCATAGGGAAAAAAAAGGCATTAAATATGTCAGGTACTGTCCCTCAACTTGTGGCAGGCAGCAACATAGCATGCTGCCAGCGCACAGCTGTCCATGTCTTCCCCAAAAAGGATTGGCAGCCTTTCTATTTCAGAGAGGTCCTCAAAGCCCTGGACTACTTGTTCAAATTTGGGGAAGTGACTCTCTCTGATAGCTTTATATTTTTGACATTTTGTCAGGAAATGCAGCTCTGTCTCTGGTTCTGCTGTGGTGCAGTGGTTGCACAGCCTTTCCTCTACAGGGAGCCAGGTTTTCCTTTGTCTACCCTTCTCAATAGCAAGGCTGTGCTCGCTGAGCCTGTACTTTGTCAAGGTTTTCCTGAGGTTTTGATCAGTCACCATGGTCAGATAGTTTGCCATGGTGTACTGTCGATTTAGGGCCAAATAGCACTGCATTTTGCTTTGTGCTTGTGTTTTCCAATAGGTAATGTAGTTTTGTTTTAGATGTTTTGTAATTTGGTTAATTCTGATTGATTGGATGTTCTGGTCCTGAGGCTTCAGTGTGTTAGTGGAACAAGTTTGTGAACTCAGCCCCTGGACCAGTTGTATGAAGGGACTCTTATCTTTGCTCAACTCTTGGTATTGCAGGGCTTGGTGTTTCCAAAACTTAATGACTCTTTTTTGAGTTTTTAATATTAGTGGATATCGGCCTAATTCTGCCCTGCATGCCTTGTTTGTAGTTGTAATTGTAATAGGTATTTCAATTTGGATTTGTTTTTTAATGGCGTAGAATGCCCTGCGTGCTTTGTCTCTCAGTTCATTCACTGCATTATTTAGGTGTCCAGTCGAACTTATTTTTAAACCTAAATAGTTGTATTGTGTGCAATACTCTATATGTTTTGCACCAATTGAGAACTTTTGTTTTATTCCCTGGGATCTGGAATTTGTCTGGAAAATCATTATTTTGGTCTTTTTGGGGTTTACTGTCAGGGCCCAGGTCTGACAGTACTGCTCTAGCAGGTCCAAGCTCTGCTGTAGGCCATGTGCTGTGGGTGAAAGCAGGCACAGGTCATCTGCAAAGAGCAGGCATCTAACTTCCGAATTGTGGAGACTAACACCAGGGGCTGAGGACTTTTCTAGAATATTGGCCAATTCATTGATGTAAATGTTAAATAGCACAGGGCTGAGATTGCAACCCTGGCGGAGGCCCCGCCCTTGGTTAAATGATTCAGTTTGTTTCTTGCCAATTTCTATGCTACACATGTTGCCTGTATACATTGATTTTATAATGTCATATGTTTTACCCCCTACACCACTTTCAAAGACTTTGTAGAACAGTCCTGTATGTCAGATAGAATCAAATGCTTTATGGAAGTCAATAAAGCAAGAATAGAGTTTTGTCTTATTTTTGTGTACGTGTTTATCTATTAGGGTGTGTAGGGTGTAAATATGATCTGTTGTTCTATGTTTTGGTATAAATCCAATTTGGCTTTTACTCAGGATATTGTGCTTATTAAGGAATTTTAGGACTCTTACATTTATAATACTACAGAAAACCTTCCCCAGGTTACTGTTCACACAAATCCCTCTGTAATTGTTAGGGTCAGATTTGTCTCAGTTTTTAAAGATTGGTGTTATGAGTCCTTGGTTCCAGATGTCAGGGAAGTAAGGATCAAGTTAAACAATTTTAATATAGCCAATTGATATTTTTCACTAGTGAATTTGAGCATCTCATTTAGGATCCCATCAGGTCTGCATGCTTTTTTTGATTTGAGGGCTTGAAGTTTTTTAAGGAGCTCCTGCTCAGTAATTGGGGAGTCTAAAGGATTTTGGTAGTCCTTTATAGATTTTTCCAGTTTGTTCAACTTTTCATAAATTTGGCACTGTTCAGTATTATCCTGAGTGTCAACAGTGTTGTAGAGTGCTTTAAAGTGATTTGTCCAAATGTAACCATTTTGTATCGCTAATTCCTGTTGTTTGGGTTTGTTTAGGTTTTTCCAATTTTGCCAGAAGTTGTTTTTATTGATGGACTCCTCAATTAGTGTCAGTTGCTTTCTGTTGTACTGGGATTTCTGGATTCTGAGTGTACGTTTATATGATTTTAATGTCTCACAGTACTGAAGGCGTAGTTCTCCGTTGTTTGGGTCTCTGTGTTTTTTGTTCGATAGTGTTCTAAGTCTATATCAAACCATTTGTCTTCTGTATTTCTGTTTGGTTTGTTTGATCCCAGCTTTAATTGTGCTGCTTTTGCTGTTTGCCTAAATATATGATTGATGTTATTTACAGCTAGATTGACGCCTTCTTTACTGTGAGCGTACATTGTATCCAGAAAGTGGATTTTTTGGTTACTGGTTGCTTTCTGGTATTCCTCTGTGCTGTTTTGAGCCCATCTGTATGAATGTTTGATGTTGTACAGCTTATTGGGCCGTGAATTTGTGGTTACTTCTATGTCTGATCTTTTGAGAACAGGGTAATTTGGCTGTGATCAGACAGAGGTGTTAGTGGCTTAACAGTGAATGAGCTGAGAGAGAAAGGGTCCATATCTGTTATCATGTAGTCTACTGTGCTTTGGCCAAGAGGAAAGCAATAGGTGAATCTTCCTAAAGAGTCCCGCTGCAACCTACCATTGATAAAGTACAGACCCAGGCTTATCTCTCTCTCTCTCTCTCTCTCTCTCTCTCTCTCTCTCTCTCTCTCTCTCTCTCTCTCTCTCTCTCTCTCTCTCTCTCTCTCTCTCTCTCTCTCACACTCTCTTTCTCTCTCTCTCCTTCTCTCTCTCTCTCTCTCTCTCTCTCTCTATACTGTATATTTCGCTATCACTCTCAATTAAATTTCAATTTAAGTGCTTTATTGGCATGGGAAACATATGTTAACGTTGCCAAAGCAAGTGAAATAGATAATAGACAAAGTGGAAGAAACAATACAAATGAACAGTAAACATTACACTCACAAAATACATTTCAAATGTCATATTATGTCTATATACAGTGTTGCCTAGTTAAATAAAGGTTAAATAAGAATAAAAAAATAAAAATATATATACAGTGTTGTAATGATGTGCAAATAGTTAAAGGACAAAAGGGAAAATAAATAAACATAAATATGGGTTGTATTTACAATGGTGTTTGTTCTTCACTGGTTGCTATTTTCTTGTGGCAACAGGTCACACATCTTGCTGCTGTGATGAACACTGTGGTATTTCACCCAATAGATATGGGAGTTTATTAAAATTTGATTTGTTTACAAATTCTTTGTGGATCTGTGTAATCTGAGGAAAATATGTTTCTCTAATATGGTCATACATTTGGCAGGAGGTTAGGAAGTGCAGCTCAGTTTCCACCTCATTTTGTGGGCAGTGTGCACATAGCCTGCCTTCTCTTGAGAGCCAGGTCTACCTACGGTGTCCTTTCTCAATAGCAAGGCTATTCTCACTGAGTCTGTACATAGTCAAAGGTTTCCTTAAGTTTTGGTCAGTTACAGTGGTCAGGTATTCTGCCACTGTGTACTCTCTGTTTAGGGCCAAATAGCATTATAGTTTGCTAATTTGTTTTGTAAATTCTTTCCAATGTGTCAAGTAATTATATATTTTTTTCTTAATGATTTGGTTGGGTCTAATTGTGTTGCTGTCCTGGGGCTCTCTGGGGTCTGTTTGTGTTTGTGAACAGAGACCCAGGACCAGCTTGCTTAATAAGCTTTTTTTCAGATTCATTTCTCTGTAGGTGATGGTATTGTTATGGAAGGTTTTGGAATCGCTTCCTTTTAGGTGGTTGTAGAATTGAACAGCTCTTTTATGGATTTTGATAATTAGTTGGTAAAGGGCTAATTCTTCTCTGCGTGCATTATTTGGTGTTTTACATTGTACACTGAGGATATTTTTGCAGAATTCTGCATGAAGAGTCTCAATTTGGTGTTTGTCCCATTTTGTGAATTCTTGGTTGGTGAGCGAACCCAAGGCCTCACAACCATAAAGGGCAATGGGTTCTATAACTGATTCAAGTATTTTTTGCCAGATCCTAACCGGTATGTCGAATTTTATGTTCCTTTTGATGGCATAGAAGCCCTTCTTGTCTTGTCTTTCAGATCGTTCACAGCTTTGTGGAAGTTACCTGTGGCGCTGATGTTTAGGCCGAGATATGTATAGTTTTTTGTGTTCTCTAGAGCAACAGTGTCTAGATGGAATTTGTATTCGTGGTCCTGGCAACTGGACCTTTTTTGGAGCACCATTATTTTTGTCTTACTGAGATTTACTGTCAGGGCCCAGGTCTGACAGAATCTGTGCAGAAGATCTAGGTGCTGCTGTAGGGCCTCCTTAGTTGGTGACAGAAGCACCAGATCATCAGCAAACAGTAGACATTTGACTAGATTCTAGTAGGGTGAGGCCAGGTGCTGCAGACTGTTCTCGTGCCCTCGCCAATTCGTTGATATTTGTGATGAAGAGGGTGGGGCTTGAGCTGCATCCCTGTCTCATCCCACGGCGCTGTGGAAAGAAATGTGTGTGTTTTTTGCCAATTTTAACCGCATACTTGTTGTTTGTGTACATGTATTTTATGTCATATGTTTTTCCCCCAACACCACTTTCCATCAATTTGTATAGCAGACCCTCATGCCAAATTGAGTCAAAAGCTTTTTTGAAATCAACAATGAGAGGACTTTGCCTTTGTTGTGGTTTGTTTGTTTGTCAATTAGGGTGTGCAGGGTGAATACATGGTCTGTCGTATGGTAATTTGGTAAAAATCCAATTTGACATTTGCTCAGTACATTGTTTTCACTGAGGAAATGGAGTCTGCTGTTAATGATAATGCAGAGGATTTTCCCAATGTTGCTTTTGACACATATCCCACGCTAGTTATTGGGGTCAAATGTGTCTCCACTTTTGTGGATTGGGGTGATCAGTCCTTGGTTCCAAATATTGGGGAAGATACCAGAGCAGAGGATGATGTTAAATAGTTTAAGTATAGGCCATTTTAATTTGTGGTATTTATATTTTATAATTTCATTTAGGAAACCATCAACACCACAGACCTTTTTCGGTTGGAGGGTTTGTATTTTGTCCTGTAGTTCATTCAATGTAATTGAGAATCCAGTGGGTTCTGGTCTTTAATAGTAGATTCTAAGATTTGTATTGGATCATGTACTTATATGTTTTTTGCTGTTTGTTCTTTGTTATAGGGCCAAAAAGATTGGAGAAGTGGTTTACCCAGACATCTCCATTCTGGATAGATAACTCTTTGTTTGTTTAGAGTTTTCCAATTTTTCCAGAAGTGGTTAGAGTCTATGGATTCTTCAAATATATTGATCTGGTTTCTGACGTGCTGTTCCTTCTTTTTCCGTAGTGTATTTCTGTATTGTTTTAGTGATTCACCATAGGCAAGGTGTATTTCTGTATTGTTTTAGTGATTCACCATAGTGAAGGCGTATTTCTGTATTGTTTTAGTGATTCACCATAGTGAAGGCGTATTTCTGTATTGTTTTAGTGATTCACCATAGTGAAGGTGTATTTCTGTATTGTTTTAGTGATTCACCATAGTGAAGGTGTATTTCTGTATTGTTTTAGTAATTCACCATAGTGAAGGTGTATTTCTGTATTGTTTTAGTGATTCACCATAGTGAAGGTGTATTTCTGTATTGTTTTAGTGATTCACCATAGTGAAGGTGTATTTCTGTATTGTTTTAGTGATTCACCATAGTGAAGGTATATTTCTGTATTGTTTTAGTGATTCACCATAGTGAAGGTGTATTTCTGTAATGTTTTAGTGATTCACCATAGTGAAGGTGTAGACTCAGGTTTTCTGGGTCTCTATGTTCTGCTTGAAATGTTTAAATTTCATAGGGAAGCTGAGAGGTCAAATATACTGTTAAGGTTTTCTACTGCCAAGTTTACACCTTTTGTCCAGGAAAAATTGCCTTCCATCCATAGCATGTCTTAATGGATGGTTATGGTTATGGTTATGGTTATGACGCAGAGGAGCACTTTCAGTCACAGACTGATCCCACCACGGTGTGCCAGAGAGCGCTACAGGAGGTCCTTCCTGCCGGCGGCTATTAGACTATATAATGCCTCACCGGGGTGCCGTGCCGTCGGCAACATAGATCTGGAACTGTTGGGGTGCTAGGACCTAGTTTAACAATTATGCATCCATCCGTGAGTAACTCTGGTCCGTCAGCACTCATCCACTCAGGACCTATTTATTCATACAGGTCTGTATATACATACTCATGTACAGTTGTTATATTATATCATATGCAATATTGTAAGTAATTATTGGACTTAACCTACGTAGGCATTCACTCAGGAATGCATATTAGTATCCTGCCAGTTGCACCTTTTCTCATTGCTTTTAGTATATCGAATGTGCAATACGTGCAGTTGTCTGTAATTAAACCCTGCGCACTAAGGACTGTATTTTAAGGGAATTACTATTATTACCCCAAATGATATCATACACACATTTAGCTATTAAAGTATCTCTTCCTGTCATTTACCTGTACAGTTTGTGTAAACATGCAAGTATTCACTTATCTGTAAATATAACTGTATATTTAACTGTACAGCTAATTTAACCATGCAAAATTTTCACTTACCTGTTCATTTACCCAGTCTGTCTATTAAGTAAACTATTATTACCTGCTGTTAATGATAATGCAGAGGATTTTCCCAATGTTGCTTTTGACACATATCCCACGCTAGTTATTGGGGTCAAATGTGTCTCCACTTTTGTGGATTGGGGTGATCAGTCCTTGGTTCCAAATATTGGGGAAGATACCAGAGCAGAGGATGATGTTAAATAGTTTAAGTATAGGCCATTTTAATTTGTGGTATTTATATTTTATAATTTCATTTAGGAAACCATCAACACCACAGACCTTTTTCGGTTGGAGGGTTTGTATTTTGTCCTGTAGTTCATTCAATGTAATTGAGAATCCAGTGGGTTCTGGTCTTTAATAGTAGATTCTAAGATTTGTATTGGATCATGTACTTATATGTTTTTTGCTGTTTGTTCTTTGTTATAGGGCCAAAAAGATTGGAGAAGTGGTTTACCCAGACATCTCCATTCTGGATAGATAACTCTTTGTTTGTTTAGAGTTTTCCAATTTTTCCAGAAGTGGTTAGAGTCTATGGATTCTTCAAATATATTGATCTGGTTTCTGACGTGCTGTTCCTTCTTTTTCCGTAGTGTATTTCTGTATTGTTTTAGTGATTCACCATAGGCAAGGTGTATTTCTGTATTGTTTTAGTGATTCACCATAGTGAAGGCGTATTTCTGTATTGTTTTAGTGATTCACCATAGTGAAGGCGTATTTCTGTATTGTTTTAGTGATTCACCATAGTGAAGGTGTATTTCTGTATTGTTTTAGTGATTCACCATAGTGAAGGTGTATTTCTGTATTGTTTTAGTAATTCACCATAGTGAAGGTGTATTTCTGTATTGTTTTAGTGATTCACCATAGTGAAGGTGTATTTCTGTATTGTTTTAGTGATTCACCATAGTGAAGGTGTATTTCTGTATTGTTTTAGTGATTCACCATAGTGAAGGTATATTTCTGTATTGTTTTAGTGATTCACCATAGTGAAGGTGTATTTCTGTAATGTTTTAGTGATTCACCATAGTGAAGGTGTAGACTCAGGTTTTCTGGGTCTCTATGTTCTGCTTGAAATGTTTAAATTTCATAGGGAAGCTGAGAGGTCAAATATACTGTTAAGGTTTTCTACTGCCAAGTTTACACCTTTTGTCCAGGAAAAATTGCCTTCCATCCATAGCATGTCTTAATGGATGGTTATGGTTATGGTTATGGTTATGACGCAGAGGAGCACTTTCAGTCACAGACTGATCCCACCACGGTGTGCCAGAGAGCGCTACAGGAGGTCCTTCCTGCCGGCGGCTATTAGACTATATAATGCCTCACCGGGGTGCCGTGCCGTCGGCAACATAGATCTGGAACTGTTGGGGTGCTAGGACCTAGTTTAACAATTATGCATCCATCCGTGAGTAACTCTGGTCCGTCAGCACTCATCCACTCAGGACCTATTTATTCATACAGGTCTGTATATACATACTCATGTACAGTTGTTATATTATATCATATGCAATATTGTAAGTAATTATTGGACTTAACCTACGTAGGCATTCACTCAGGAATGCATATTAGTATCCTGCCAGTTGCACCTTTTCTCATTGCTTTTAGTATATCGAATGTGCAATACGTGCAGTTGTCTGTAATTAAACCCTGCGCACTAAGGACTGTATTTTAAGGGAATTACTATTATTACCCCAAATGATATCATACACACATTTAGCTATTAAAGTATCTCTTCCTGTCATTTACCTGTACAGTTTGTGTAAACATGCAAGTATTCACTTATCTGTAAATATAACTGTATATTTAACTGTACAGCTAATTTAACCATGCAAAATTTTCACTTACCTGTTCATTTACCCAGTCTGTCTATTAAGTAAACTATTATTACCCTCGCTCATATCATACGCATTTTTAGCTACTGAAGTATTTCTCTGCCATCGACCTGTATAGTATAGTTAACCATCCAACATCCACCAATGTATAATGTACATATTCAGCCAACCACCCATACTATGCAATGTCTTTTTATAGCTTTTTTTTGCACTCCAGATATCTTGTATTTCTATACTTTTTCATACTGCCGTTCTATGTATCATGTACCGTGTATCTGTCTTTTGTGTACTTTCGTTGTGGCATTTTGCACCTGCCCTGTGTTTTGTTGTAGCTGCTTGACAATGAAATTTCCCCCCCGGGGGATAAATAAAGTACCTATCTATCTATCTATCTATCTATCTATCTATCTATCTATCTATCTATCTATCTATCTATCTATCTATCTATCTATCTATCTATCTATCTATCTATCTATCTATCTATCTATCTATCTATCTATCTATCTATCTATCTATCTATCTATCTATCTATCTATCTATCTATCTATCTATCTATCTATCTATCTATCTATCTATCTATCTATCTATCTATCTATCTATCTATCTATCTATCTATCTATCTATCTATCTATCTATCTATCTATCTATCTATCTATCTATCTATCTATCTATATTATTCAGTTCCTTTATGCAGAGCTCTTTTAAAGTAGTGTGATTTTGCTGTGATCTGACAGGGGTGTCAGTGGACTGACTGTGAACTCTCTGAGAGACGCTGGGTTGATGTCAGTGATAAAGTAGTCTACAGTACTACTGCCAAGACATGAGCTATATGTTCCCAAGTGGCACAGCGGTCTAATTCACTGCATCTCAGTTCTAGAGGTGTCACTACAAACACCCTAGTTCGAATCCAGGCTGTATCACAACTGGCTGTGATTGGGAGTCCCATAGGGTGACGCACATGTCCGTGTTTGAGCTGCAGGAGGTGTGACCTGTTTTTGTTGGTTATGTTGTCATAGATGTGTCTAGGGGGGAATATGGGGGAGGGAATGCTGTCACCTCCAGGTAGGTGTTTGTCCCCCTTTTGTACTAAGAGTGTCAGGTTCTTGTCCAGTTCTGGCATTTAGGTCACCACAGACTCGTACATGTCCCTGGGCCTGGAAATGGTTAAACTCCCCCTCTAGGATGGAGAAGCTGTCATTGTTAAAGTATGGGGATTCTATTGGGTGGATATACAGTAGGCAACACACAGGAGGACATTTTGCTCTGAGATCATTTCCTTACTAATTTCTAGCCAGATGTAAAATGTTCCTGTTTTGATTAATTTAATAGAGTGAGTTACTGTAGGTCTGCTCTATACCAAATTAGCATACTTCCTGTTTCACACCTGGTAGTTTGGTGGATGGGACTACCAGCTCTCTGTAACCTAGAGGGCAACCAGTGGGTCCGTCTCCTCTATACCATGTTTCTTGTAGGATGACAATGTCTGTATTTCTGATTTCTTTGATGAAGTCCAGGTTCCTGCTCTTTAGGCCAAAGGCAGATGACCTCAGGCCTTGTATATTCCAGGATGAGATAAGCTTTGTGTTCCATAGTGTCTAGTGTTGCTTTTGTCTCACTCTCTATGACAGCCATATAACAGACAGGAATATTCCACAGTATATCTTATGTATAAATTATCTTTCCAGAACTTTGTGTTGAGAGGTTAGTCAAGGATTTAGTCGTCAAATATGTATTATTATTTGATTTAAATTGAACCTTTATTTAACTAGGCATGTCAGTTAAGAACAAATTCTTATTTACAATGACGGCCTACCTACAGGGTCAGCCCCTGGAACAAATTAGGGTTAAGTGCCTTGCTCAAGGACACATCGACAGGTTTTTTCACCTTGTCGGCTCGGGTATACAAACCAGCGACCTTTCGGTTACTGGCCCAACGCTCTGACCGCTAGGCTACCTGCTGCCCGTATTTAAACCTAGAGTTTAATAATAAAAGTCCTTATATCATGTAATAATCTACAATCTTGATTCATTGATGTAATTACTTCCATGTATATTCAACAAATTTCCAAGTATCATTCTCTGTTGTAAAATGGCCTCCCTATTGTTTTCTCATTATTTGGTTGGGTCTAATTGTGTTCTCTTTCTCTTTCTCTCTCTCTCTCTCTCTCTCTCTCTCTCTCTCTCTCTCTCTCTCTCTCTCTCTCTCTCTCTCTCTCTCTCTCTCTCTCTCTCTCTCTCTCTCTCTCTCTCTCTCTCTCTCTCTCTCTCTCTCTCTCTCTCTCTCTCTCTCTCTCTCTCTCTCTCTCTCTCTCTCTCTCTCTCTCTCTCTCTCTCTCTCTCTCTCTCTCTCTCTCTCTCTCTCTCTCTCACTCTCTCACTCTCTCACTCTCTCACTCTCTCTCTCTGCTCTGGCCTCTGTGCACTGGGCGCTGGGCTCTGTCCTCTGGGCTAAACAGGGTGTTTCTGTATTTCCAATGTAATATTATTTACAATGTTTGTCTTTGGAAGAAGAATTTGACTTTACTGGGTGATTTGGTTTACCAGTCGACCAGAAGGACGTTTTCATCAGCAGAGCTGACACTTCCTCAGAAAGCATGAATGAGCTGCAGTTGAGAGCAAAGCACTACAAGAAAAAGCTTTCAGTCTGATGAGCAACCATGGAGAAAGGGTGAGTGAGAGGAGGAGGGAGGGAGGGAGGGAGGTAGGGAGAGAGAGAGATTGTGTGGGTGTATGTGTGTGTGAGCAAGAGAGAGCGAGGGAGCAAGAGACTGATATATTATCTGAGGTGAGACTGAAAACAGCACTATATTGCAAAGAGGAACATCCTAGGTGTCATTGGAATGTGGTGGGAGGGGAAGTTCACCCTTGCCTGAAGAGACATAATAAATGATACAACTGAAAGGTGATTTATCATCAATCCATCTATGTTCCATCTCAGTACGAAGTCACTACAGCGCTAACCACAGGAAAACTCTCCTCTCCTCTCCTCTCCTCTCCTCTCCTCTCCTCTCCTCTCCTCTCCTCTCCTCTCCTCTCCTCTCCTCTCCTCTCCTCTCCTCTCCTCTCCTCTCCTCTCCTCTCCTCTCCTCCCCTCCTTTCTTCTACATTTCTGAAGCATGCCCAGTTGACTGTTGGCTCGATGGTAGAAGTGCTGCTGGCATTATGTGGTGGAGAGTGGAGCCCTCATTGGTGTAACACACAGTCACCGGCTTCAGTCACCAGCTTCAGTGGCCAGCATCAGTCTACAGCTTCAGTCACCAGCTTCAGTCACCAGCCTCAGTCAACAGCGTCAGTCACCAGCGTCAGTGCCCTTTGGCAGTGGAGATAGGGCAATGTGCCACCTGTGGCCTGTGATGCCAGCGGGATTAGGGAGGGTGTGTGTGTGTGTGTGTGACTTTCACCTCTCTATCTGCTCCCGGCAGTTAGAGAGGTGAAAGGGAGAGAGAGAGAGAGAGAGAGAGAGAGAGAGAGAGAGAGTGAGGGGAGAGAAAAAACGACAGACTGGACACAAGGCCAAGAGAATCTCTAGCCCCAATTATACCTGGTACTAAGATGCGTCCGTTTTTTCTGATCTTTTCCCATAGGGCCCACATTTGTGTAAACGATCAAAAGACTCATTGTGATCTGATTGTGATTAGATATTCCTGACCAGGTAGTCGAGGACGCATCCTGTATGGATATCCAAGTGTAAACTAATCTGGACAAGTGTGTACATTTGTAGTTAATACACCTGTATGTTGTGTCATTATTCCATTCAGGGCACATAACTGTCTTAGCTCTGTTCAAGGTTATATCAGACCATTTGGTTAATTGCAATTAAGATGGTTCCCATTAATTACAGCACTCTCATCTTATCAGGTAACTAAAGACTTTAGAATGAGTGGTACTTCTGTTGAGTTTGACGGAATCCGAAAGGATATAGGCTATATAAGTTGAAGATGTTTTCTATCTTGAAGTTTTTCCTTTTGAGATGCTTCATCTCTCAGACTGAGGGTGTTGAAATGTATTAGAACATTATACTGTAGCCTAACAGACAGGGTGGGTAGGACCACACAACTACGTATCTGTTTTCACACAGTAACTGAACATTATACTGTAGCCTAACAGACAGGGTGGGTAGGACCACACAACTACGTATCTGTTTTCACACAGTAACTGTGAAAGAGAAGGGTTTGGAAATGTTCCAGGATGTTCCAGGATGGCATCAAATCTGGGCTCAGTCGGCGGGGAATATGGAGTTGTTGCGGCAGGTCACAGAGCTGTTGTCTCCTATCAATCAAGGGCAGCAGCACTGCTGCCAGACCCTGAGCTCACCTGCATGAATTGTTTGTTTGTTTATAGTTATATAGTTCAATTTTGTTTCGTTTTGTCTAAATCCAAGTGCGTTGCAAGTTTGAAAGTGGATTGTAGGACCTTAATCCTAATCTCTGTAATATGTCAAATGTACCAGTCACTACCGGAAGTTGTATGGACTCAGTGAGTAAATTATCATCCTTCACTCCTGTCAGTTTCTGTCCTCTTTCCCAGAAAAAGCTCACACTCTCCATGAAAGTGATAACAAGCTAAGTTTTACAGAGAATACAGACTGTATTTTTAGAAAAGCATGCCACGCCTGTTTTTAATCAGGAAATTGAAAGGGTTTGGGGTCAGCCAGGATGTTCTGGAGAGGGTGTACAGCAGCTTGGTGGAGTGCATCCTCACGTTCAATATGACAGTCTGGTAATCTGAGCTGTTGGAGAACATCCTCACGACACATTGGTGCGGCTGGCTTCCGGGTTAAGCGGGCATTGTGTCAAGAAGCAGTGCTGCTTGGCGACGTCGTGTTTCGGAGGACGCATGGCTCTTGACCTTCGCCTCTCCCGAGTCCGTAGGGTAGTTGTCGTGATAGGACAAGACTGGAACTACCAATTGGGGAGAAAAAGGGGTTGAATAAAAAAATGTATTTAATTTGTTCCTTGTGCTGTTGGACTACTAAATGATAAGTCAATACAGTTGGGACAGTGGTTGGTTGTGAGTGAGAATACAGTACCAGTCAAAAGTTTGGGTTTTTCTTTATTTTTACTATTTTCTACAATGTAGTGAAGACTTCAAAACTATGAAATAACACATATGCAATCATGTAGTAACCAAAAAAGTGTCTTTGCCTAGATGACAGCTTTGCACACCCTTGGCATTCTCTCAACCAGCTTCATGAGGTAGTCACTTGGAATGCATTTTAATTAACAGGTGTGCCTTGATAAAAGTTTGAAAAAAAAGGGTTCGAAAAAGGTTATTTGAAGAGGGATAGGGTTCTACCAGGAACCGTTTTCATCTGAATAACTATTTTTGGAAGAAAAGGTTATTCGATGATTCTTCGGAAGGCAAGAAGGGTTCTGCAATGTTTTATTATTATATTTTTGAATTGTGCCAGAGCATTAGTGTTTCAACTTTAACATCAGGAGTTGAGTAATCTGGTCAGTTTAAAAATATTTTAAACTACCTATATGAGATTATTTTTGCATGTATCTGGTATTGCCTTAATCATTTTACATATACAGTACTGACATAGTTTTGCCATGATTTCTGTCTTTCAAATGAGTATTTTCTGTGATTTTATTGAGCAGAGAGCAGGAGAACAGAAGTGAGTATGAGTGAACCAGCAGTGTATTATATGGTCCACAGCACATTTGTGTCACGAACGTAGTGATTGTCAGACCAAGATGCAGCGCTGAAGTAGTGCGACATGATTTATTTAAATCAAAGGCACAAAATAACTAATGAGATAAAGACGAACGGAACACACAGTCGGCTTTACAGCAGTAAACCAAACAATGACCCACATGGCAGCTGGGAAAAGAAACACCCTAAATATGGTCCCCAGTTAGAGGTAACTCACTACAGCTGCCTCTAATTGGGAACCAACACAAAAACTCCATAGACTTCATTAGAAAACCTTTGTCACGCCTATTTTACCTTGTGTTGATTTTTCTTTGTAACAGTTCTAGTGTCGATTCAGAAGTTACATTAACTTAACACTCAGTGATGTAATAGAATCTCAGTGTTGGTGTTAATAACCAGAGTTGAGGGTGGTTGTGTCATTTTTACTCTGTGTAGAGTAAAACACTCACATCATTATCATATTTCCCAGCATGCTCTATTGCGGGTGGATTTTCAGAATTGTTTGTTTCAATATCTGTGTTTTTAAATTGGTTGGTTGATTAATATTATGCTACACAAAGATAAATAACATACATTTTTCTAAACTAATGCAATCTGTTAGTAGTTGGACTTGCAGATGTTTGTTATAATTTAGATGATTAAGGTAGTCTCGTTATGCATTTTCCCCTGCATTGGCAGTCATTCTGAATGTAGGTTGCTGTCAGGCTCTGGCCGTAGAGAAGCCTAATTGCTTCTCTCTGTAACCATGGTCAGAGTCTGACAGGTCTATTCTTTCTGTATCTGGTGGTGGTTTGTGCTGGATCCCTAATTAGAGGCAGCTGCTCCGCATTGTCTCTAATTAGGGATCCTACATAGGTTTGTAGGTTTCCCACCGGGGTGTGGGTCGTTATATTTCAAAAGTCACAGGGACAGTAAGTGTGCTTCAATAATTACGTTTGTTGTATCGTGTATTGTTTGTTCAGTGGTTCATCATTTGTGTTTATTTATACATAGTATATATAATTAAGTACATAGTATAATAAATATGTCGAGCCACTATCCCTGCGCTGCGCCTCGGTCTCTCGCTGCACCCTCTCGTGACCGTTGCAGGCGATTTAAAGCTCCAACTGCTGGCTGGATTCCAATACGAATTACACATTACTTTGCAAGCCAGCATAATTTGACTTGCAGGCCTGATGTGGCCTGTAAACCAGGAGTTTCCTAACACCACTGTGTTAGGGTATAACTAGACCCTCAAAGAAAGGCATGCATGTCATGTATTGTCAATAAGAGTCCAATTTGAAAGACTAATAAGGCTGGTGGAGCCATTCATAGAGGGTTCTAAGAAGAGCCATTCATAGAGGGTTCTAGGAAGAGCCATTCATAGGGTTCTAGGAAAAGCCATTCATAATGGGTTCTAGGAAGAACCATTCATAGAGGGTTCTAGGAAGAACTCTTCAACAATAAAAGTGTTCTCAGTAGAATCCCTTCATAGAGGGTTTTAGGAAGAACCTTTAGATGATAAAAGGGTTCTTGGTAGAAGCATTTATAGAGCGTTCTAGGAAGAGCCATGTACCCTCTGCAAAGGGTTCTACTTAGCACCAAAAAGGGTTCACCTACGAGGACAAATCGAAGAACCCTATGGTTCTACTTACTTATAGCACCTTTTTTTCTGTCACCACACTCGTAGTCAGCTCACTAACTGTACACAGCAGTGGAGGCTGCTGAGAGGAGGATGGCTCACTATGACTGTGATATGTGGGTGTCCCACCTAGCTATCTTAAGATGAATGCACTAACTGTAAGTTGCTTAACATTGTTTAAATGACTGTGATACCGAAGGATAGTATTGAATACAGTATATACAAATGGGATGAGTGATGCCAGATATGTAAACATTATAAACATTATTAAAGTGACTAGTGTTCCATACCTTAAAGTGACCAGTGATTTCTAGTCTGTGCCTCTAGGCAGCAGCCTCTAATGATAGTGGTGGCTGTCTGATGACCTTGAGATAGAAGCTGTTTTTCTGTCTCTCGGTCTCAGCTTTGATGCACCTGTACTGACCTCGCCTTCTGGATGACAGCGGGGTAAATAGGCAGTGGCTCGGGTGGTTGATGTCCTAACCTGAGTAGTTACAACCTGAGTAGTTACAGAATTACAGTGTTACACCACCACATGAAATACAACCTGAGTGGTTACAATGTTACACATGAAATACAACCAGAGAAGCTCAAGATAGTGTATCTGCCAAAGCTTTGATTTAGCGTCCAATTTCTAAGTGCTTCAACCTCTGGGGTTTATGCAGCACTTACTGTAAGTTAATGGCAATCTCCCATTGCTGTCAAAATCACTCACAAAATGTATTCAATGCCAAAGAATGAATAGGTTAGTTTTGTTGAATACATTTGGAAGGAGTCCAGTCAAGTAATGCTTTAATGTTCTGGGTGGGGTGTTGTATTTAGGCTGCACTTACCTGGAAAGGTATGTCATTTTATGCTATCGTAACTTCACAAGACCTTTAGAACAAACTTTAAACCAATCATTGCTGGGTGGGTGGGTAGATACAAATGTATCTGTGGGGCTTCATCTGAAATTATATATTTTTCTGATATAAAAAATCATAATCTGTCAGCTTGCTTGGCTGAGCACCGTCACTCTTATCTGTGTTGTTGGAGTCAGGATAGAATGACGTTGGAGTCAGGATAGAATGACGTTGGAGTCAGGATAGAATGACGTTGGAGTCAGGATAGAATGACGTTGGAGTCAGGATAGAATGACGTTGGAGTCAGGATAGAATGACGTTGGAGACGTTGGATCGCTAGTTACCCTTAGGCTAACAATTAGCTTTATACACCAAAGCACAGCAGAGATGCTAACAATTAGCTCTATACACCAAAGCACAGCAGAGATGCTAACACTTAGCTCTATACACCAAAGCACAGCAGAGATGCTAGGAACTAGTAGCATACCACTCATGGTGTTTGTCATTGTTTCAATCAGGAGCTGGTAGCCTCAGATACATATAAATAGTATGCATCTCTGTGGTAGGACTGGTGAGTGTCTGAGCGAGATTTTAGATGGTGTGAGTCTCTCAGGCCAAGCTGTTCCCTGTGGAGTGTTTGGTTGTTCCCTTTAATCAGTGGCTCGTCATGTAGGCAGGACTTTACCCACCAAGCTGGACTGTAATTGGTGCACCAGCTGTCAGGAAATGTGTGCCAGTTATTTTGGACTTACATCTTGTGATGAGTGGTTTAAATGTGTTTGGCCCATTCACAGTCTTGGATATGTAATATCAAAAGCTGTTCGAATACGAACCCTCTTTACCGGATGTGTTCCAGTTTTAGGATTTACAGTAAGTTTTTAGGATTTACAGTACATCCAATTTGTCTTGTTGTATTTTAGAGCTCTGTAACTATAAAGCTTGTGACATAACAGAATAGCCTGACGATCTGTTTGTTATCTCATTATGTATTGTTTGTTTTCTCATTCATACTTCTCTGTATTGTATTTCGGCTGATTGTGTTAACATGAATATGGGATCCTCTTGTTACAGAGGGATCTATGATTGTGTTAACATGAATATGGGATCCTCATCTTGTAGAGGGAGCTATGATTGTGTTAACATGAATATTGGATCCTCTTGTTACAGAGGGATCTATGATTGTGTTAACATGAATATGGGATCCTCTTGTTACAGAGGGATCTATGATTGTGTTAACATGAATATTAGATCCTCATCTTGTAGAGGGATCTATGATTGTGTTAACATTCAGAACAAAGAGAATGATGAGGCTCCATGGAATGAAAACACAGGCAGACAGAATGATAATCTTCCTTCATTGACAAGATGAGAGAGAAATCCCTCTTTCCTCAGCAGAGAGATTTTACCCCCACAGTGTCCTACGCATCACATCACAGACACAAAGAAAAACCTCTCCTAAACCATGCTTAGGATATTATACGGTCTGTCTGTCTGTCTGTCTGTCTGTCTGTCTGTCTGTCTGTCTGTCTGTCTGTCTGTCTGTCTGTCTGTCTGTCTGTCTGTCTGTCTGTCTGTCTGTCTGTTATAGAACCCATTGCCCTTTATGGTTGTGAGGTCTGGGGTCCGCTCACCAACCAAGAATTCACAAAACATATCCTCAGTGTACAACGTAAAACACCAAATAATGCATGCAGAGCAGAATTAGGCCAATACCCGCTAATGATCAAAATCCAGAAAAGAGCCGTTCAATTCTACAACCACCTAAAAGTAAGCGATGCCCAAACCTTCCAAAAGCCATCACCTACACTGGGGTCCAAAAGTTTGGAATATTACTCATTCAAGGGTTTTTCTTTATTTGCCATTTTTTTTACATTGTGGAATAAAAGTGAAGACATCAAACTATGTCATAACACATATGTAATCATGTAGTAACCAAAAAAGTGTTAAACAAATCAAAATATATGTTATATTTCAGATTCTTCAAAGTAGCCACCCTTTGCCTTGATGTCAGCTTTGCACACTCATGGCATTCTCTCAACCAGCTTCATGAGGACCGCCACAGGAATGGAAGAACCAATAATACCTCTGCTGCAGAGGATAAGTTCATTAGAGTTACCAGCCTCAGATTGGAGCCCAAATAAATAACAGACACATCTCAACATCAACTGATCAGAGGAGACTGTGTGAATCAGGCCTTCATGGTCGAATTTCTGCAAAGAAACCACTACTAAAGGACACCAATAAGAAGAAGAGACTTGCTTAGGCCAAGAAACACGAGCAGTGGACATTTGTCCTTTGGTCTGGAGTCCAAATTTAAGATTTTTGGTTCCAATCTCAACCAAATTTAGATGGTTTGGGATGAGTCGGACCGCAGTGAAGGAAAAGCAGACAACAAGTGCTCAGCATATGTGGGAACTCCTTCAAGACTGATGGAAAAGCATTCCAGGTGAAGCTGGTTGAGAGGATGCCAAGAGTGTGCAAAGCTGTCATCAAGGCAAAGGGTGGCTATTTGAAGGATCTCAAATATAAAATATATTTTGATTTGTTTAACACTTTTTTGGTTACTACATGATTCCATATGTGTTATGTCATAGTTTTGATGACTTCACTTTTATTCTACAATGTAAAAAAAAAGATAAAGTAAAGCCCTTGAATGAGTAATATTCCAAACTTTTGGCCCCCAGTGTACATAGAGACGAACCTGGAGAAGAGTCCCGTAAGCAAGCTTGTCCTGGGTCTCTGTTCACAAACACAAACAGACCCCACAGAGACCCAGGACAGCAACACAATTAGACCCAACCAATTCATGAGAAAACAAAAAGATAATTACTTGACACATTGGAAAGAATTAATGCTATTTGGCCCTAAACAGAGAATACACAGTGGCAGAATACCTGGCAACTGTGACTGGCCCAAACTTAAGGAAAGCTTTGACTATGTACAGACTCAGTGAGCATAGCCTTGCTATTGAGAAAGGCCACCGTAGGCAGATCTCAAGAGAAGACAGGCTATGTGCACACTGCCCACAAAATGAGGTGGAAACTGAGCTGTACTTCCTGCCAAATGTATGACCATATTAGAGAAACATATTTATCTCAGATTACACAGATCCACAAAGAATTTGAAAACAAATCCAATGTCTCCCATATCTATTAGGTGAAATACCACAGAGTGCATCACAGCAGCAAGATGTGTGACCTGTTGCCACAAGAAAAGGGCAACCAGTGAAGAACAAACACCATGTAAATACAACCCATATTTATGTTGATTTATTTTCCCTTTTGTACTTTAACTATTTGCACATCATTACAACACTGTATATATACATCATATGAAATCTGTCTGTCTGTCTGTCTGTATTATGTTGTCATCATGTTCCTGTAATACAGGGAGAGACATTGAGTATGTTGTCATCATGTTCCTGTAATACAGGGAGAGACATTGAGTATGTTGTCATCATGTTCCTGTAATACAGGGAGAGACATTGAGTATGTTGTCATCATGTTCCTGTAATACAGGGAGAGACATTGAGTATGTTGTCATCATGTTCCTGTAATACAGGGAGAGACATTGAGTATGTTGTCATCATGTTCCTGTAATACAGGGAGAGACATTGAGTATGTTGTCATCATGTTCCTGTAATACAGGGAGAGACATTGAGTATGTTGTCATCATGTTCCTGTAATACAGGGAGAGACATTGAGTATGTTGTCATCATGTTCCTGTAATACAGGGAGAGACATTGAGTATGTTGTCATCATGTTCCTGTAATACAGGGAGAGACATTGAGTATGTTGTCATCATGTTCCTGTAATGCAGGGAGAGACATTGAGTATGTTGTCATCATGTTCCTGTAATGCAGGGAGAGACATTGAGTATTAATTTCATCAATATTATCCAACATCACATAGCATCATATTGTAGATTTTAAAAGTGTTAAGTTAAGATTTGTCAACAGTATTCAGTTGCAGTCGTATGGTTTTAACTGAATGTGCCTAGAGTATATGAAGGAACACTTCATTTAGGGCTGACCACGTTTAGTAGACTGGTCCATTGTTGGGTTGATAGGCTGTTGTTCGACCAAGTTGTTTTTGGCAAATATATGTAAAATAATTATGACCTGTCTGATTGAGGCCTGTTTGAGTGGACGAATCCATTGCAGAGGTGGTAGGGATGGCACACCAGTATCACCAGTAGTATTATTACCGTTAATTACCATCATTTATAATCTACAATGTTTGTTTGGTTACGGTAATTATGTTAATGCATTCAATATATTATTATTACAGTTTTACCGTTGTCATTGTCGTAGTGGACACGTTGTTTACAGAGCGCACAACCTAGGCCACACTTGTGAGAAACTAGTTTGGGTTTATTTAATTCCATTTACCAGTCGTCAATTTATTCATTGTCTTTTGTTTGGAGCGCTCCTGTCGATGTTGAGTAAGGACACACACCTGATTACGCATATTGAAGTAAGACTAGTCTACAATAGTTCCTCAATATCATCTTTCCAGCTCTCTCACTTTTACCACTCAGCATGAAAGAGGGAAAACATGTCATGCTCTGATCAGGTGGAAACCTCATCAAATAGGCCTACCTGATTACTTCTTATCTCTTCCACAAAGAACATACAGCAGTGTCTGTCTGTCTGGCGCTCCCTGGCACGGAAACTCTGAGGGCCCAGAATATGTTACACATTGTTGCAAGTTTGCTAGCACTAGCTTTCTGCTGGACCAAGGTAATTTTTTTTTTTTTTTTTTTTTACCTTTATTTTACTAGGCAAGTCAGTTAAGAACATGATGATGCCGGGTTTTGCTAAGTATCTTTGTGTATATCTTTGTGCTTAGAGTATAACTTTGTATTGCTTTAGCTCCACTGTAGACAAGAGTCCTCTTTGACTGTCTGCATCCCAAATGGCATCCTATTCCCTATATACTGCACTACTTCTGAACAGACCTGTTTAAAACGAGTGCACTGTAAAGCAGTAGGGTACCATGGATAGAGGACTGGAGAAGAGGTGCTGGCTGTTTGAATGGGGTCAGAGTGTCATCATCGCATTGTGACAGGGTCAGGACAGAGAGCTGTGATTGGCAGACCCTGCAGGTCAGAGGGCTGTGGCACGGGTGACCCTGCCAATATGAGCCCACAAGGGCTACGTCCCAAATGACACCCTATTCCCTGTAAACTGTAGTGTACTACTTTTGACCAGAGCCCTATGGGACCTGTGGTGCACTATAAAGAGAAAAAGATACGATTTGGGACGCACCCTAGGTGGTACGTTAGAGGAGACTTCCTCCTGATACTGCACGGAGAGCACAGTAGAAACATGTTCAGTTTCTGCTAGCTTGTGTTCAAATCCCACAGTCAGTTACTTTCGTTAGTTGTGGTTACACCTTCCATTAACATGTGGTTGTGGTCATCAAGATGATCCGATCACTATCTGATCAAGCTTTGTTGAGTCTACACATGGTAATAAAATGTGTCTGTTATCTGCACACATTGTCCGTATTGTGACCAGATTCCCTGGTCCCTCCCTATATGCAAATGTATCCAACCTGCCTTGGACCTCCCGTTATGACACAAGCTGTATAAAATGACAGAAGACAGTATTATACTCTAATCATCACAGCCTACTTTTGTTATCCAACTATTTAAGACTGGGTGTAACAGTCTACTGTCCTGACAACCTGGACCTTAGAAAGAAATACTCAGAGTACAGTATCTCTCCCATCCATAAAAAAGTCACCACACAAACGAGCTGAGTATCTGGATGTATGTGGAAAATACAATTAATGTACTGAAATCAAAATGCCAATTTGGCCCTAATGACACAGCAGAAACAGGTTCTGTTACAAAGTGCATCTCCCAATGGTGCAACACATTATCCAGGCAGGTCTGGACAGGGTTGTTCTTAACACATGGATGTTTCCACATGTTGTCTTTATTTGATTGTAATCTTGTGTAGTAAATAACCTTACATATAGGTCTAAACAACAGCAACATGAGGGAGAACGACCGTGCTTTAATTTCCCCCACATTATTGATCAGTTAACGGAACCTCAACATAAACCTAATGCATGGATAAAAGCCTCTAGAAGTGGCCTATAGGGTCCATATTGAATATTATTGGACAGTGGCCTGGCTCATGCTTACAGTAATATATGCACCTTTACACATCACTTCAGACATATTCTGCACTTTATTGAGAGTTGGAAAATGCTCAAAAGATTCACAGAATATAATATAATATACAAAAATAAACACAACATGCAACGATTTTACTGAGTTACAGTTCATAATGAAATCAGTCAATGTAAATAAATTCATTAGGCCCTAATCTATGGATTTCACATGACTGTTGGTCACAGATACCTTTGTGCAACCCTAGAGGGCGGGACAACCTTGTGCAACCCTAGAGGGCGGGACAACCTTGTGCAACCCTAGAGGGCGGGACAACCTTGTGCAACCCTAGAGGGCGGGACAACCTTGTGCAACCCTAGAGGGCGGGACAACCTTGACGTTGGCCAAATGTACATGCTTTAGTTGTCCAGATTAGTTTACACTTGGATATCCATACAGGATGCGTCCTCGACTACCTGGTCAGGAATATCTAATCACAATCAGATCACAATGAGTCTTTTGATCGTTTACACAAATGTGGGCCCTATGGGAAAAGATCAGAAAAAACAGACGCATCTTAGTACCAGGTATAATTGGGGCTAGAGATTCTCTTGGCCTTGTGTCCAGCCTGTCGTCCCCCCCCCCCCCCCCTCTCTCTCTTCCTCTCTCTCTTCCTCTCTATCTTCCACTCACTCTCTCTCTCTCTCTCTCTCTCTCTCTCTGTCTCTCTCTCTCTCTCTCTCTCTCTCTCTCTCTCTCTCTCTCTCTCTCTCTCTCTCTCTCTCTCTCTCTCTGTCTCTCTGTCTCTCTCTCTCTCTCTGTCTCTCTCTCTCTCTCTCTCTCTCTCTCTCAGTTCTCTGTGTGGAAGATGAATGGAAAAGATAAATGGCATGCATCAAACTGACAGCAAACTCATTACCAGGGTTGCTGTGCATTAGGGAGGATATTGTTGTGGTGAACAACACAGCTCTCCTCCTAAGACAGGCTATGGTGGGGAAGGATGGGACTGAGGCAACATTTTATTATAGAAGTTCCATTCAGGATTTATTTATGGTAGCAATGGCACTTTGTATCAGAGTTACTTTTGTATTGGCATGGGTGTTTAAGAATATTAAGTATCTCATTTACTGAATTGGTATGTGCTTGCCAAGTTCCTGCCCTACCCTCCACTTTCTTTGTGTGATAATATAGATTCTAGACTCTAGATGAAGATTCTGAAGTGACTTGAATATCAGTGAACCTGTTCCCTTCTGTGTCCTATGTTCCCTCCTATGTGTCCTATGTTCCCTCCTATGTGTCCTATGTTCCCTCCTATGTGTCCTATGTTCCCTCCTATGTGTCCTATGTTCCCTTCTATGTTCCCTCCTATGTGTCCTATGTTCCCTCCTATGTTCCCTTCTATGTGTTCTATGTTCCCTCCTATGTGTCCTATGTTCCCTCCTATGTTCCCTCCTATGTGTCCTATGTTCCCGCCTATGTTCCCTATGTTCCCTCCTATGTGTCCTATGTTCCCTCCTATGTTCCCTCCTACGTGTCCTATGTTCCCTTCTATGTGTCCTTTGTTCCCTCCTATGTGTCCTATGTTCCCTCCTATGTGTCCTATGTTCCCTCCTATGTGTCCTATGTTCCCTCCTATGTTCCCTCCTATGTTCCCTTCTATGTGTCCTTTGTTCCCTCCTATGTGTCCTATGTTCCCTCCTATGTGTCCTATGTTCCCTCCTATGTGTCCTATGTTCCCTCCTATGTTCCCTTCTATGTGTCCTTTGTTCCCTCCTATGTGTCCTATGTTCCCTCCTATGTGTCCTATGTTCCCTCCTATGTTCCCTCCTATGTGTCCTATGTGTCCTATGTTCACTCCTATGTTCCCTATGTTCCCTCCTATGTGTCCTTTGTTCCCTCCTATGTCTGGGTGAAATAAGGTGTTTATGAAACACATGCTTTGCAGGTTATATAAAGACCATGTTTGAGGAATCCAGGGTTTGAGTCCCAAATGATGGAACTATAATGACTCAAAGAATTTTATGGTCAAGAAAAGGGTTCTTTCCTCTGTTAGTTATAGCTCAAATGTAGGGGTGGTGGCTCATTCGAATATTTTGGGGCGTGGGTTAAGCACAGTTCTTCTAGTGCAACCGTGAGTGAGAGTGTCATTTCAGTTTATTTAATCTGTTGTGTTATGATGTAACATATTATTTATGACAATGGCCAGTGATGGTGTCCATGGCCTTGTGTCAAATGAGAACAGTTGACTAAATCAGTGGTTTTTATCTTCAGTGAGCCCCAGTTGTTCCAGAGGTAGTTCACTTGATACATCTCGTCAGTTAACATTATAAAACCTATGGATTTTTAACAATATAATATGTTGAACCTGAATACAAAACCCTGTTTGGTTATTGAAAAGATTGAGGAAGGTAGTTGAGAGAACTGTTCTCCATAAAGGTTCTATAATTCTTAATAGCGCCATACAGATTCCATTTGTCAAGGCAGCACTTACTCTTCCGGGGTCCAGCAAAATTAAGGCAGGTATACATTTTAAAATACATTCATAACAGATTTCACAGATTTCACAAGATATTAAATATGTTCCCTCAGGCCTCTACTCTACTACCACATATCTATAACACAAAATCCATGTGTACGTGTGTATAGTGCGTATGTTATTGTGTGTTTGTATGCATGTGTCTGTGTCTATGTGTGTGTTGCTTCACAGTCCCCACTCTTCCATAAGGTGTATTTGTGTATTTTTAAATCTAATTTTACTGCTTGCATGAGTTACTTGATGTGGAATAGAGTTCCATGTAGTCATGTCATGGCTCTATGTAGTACTGTGCACCTCCTATAGTCTGTTCTGGACTTGGTCACTGTGAAGAGACCTCTGGTGGCATGTCTTGTGGGGTATGCATGGGTGTCTGAGCTGTGTGCTAGTCGTTTAAACAGACAGCTCGGTGCATTCAACATGTCTATACCTCTCACAAATTCAGGTAGTGATAAAGTCAACCTCTCCTCCACTATGAGCCATGAGAGATTTACACTCATATTATTAATATTAGCTCTCTGTGTGCATCCATCCAAGTCTCTCTTTGTGGCACCTGACCACTCGACTGAACAGTAGTCCGGGTAGCCATTTGATTAGCTGTTGGTTAAGGGCTTGTAAGTAAGCATTTCACTGTAAGGTCTAAACCTGTTGTATTCGGCGCACGTGACAAATACAATTTGATTTGATGTTGTTCTTCACATTACCGTCTCTGGTAAACACACACTATATCAAATAAAATCCATGTTTATTTTTCACATGCACAGGATACATAAGGTGTATGAACGGTACAGGAAATGGTTACTTGAATAGTGGAGTCTTTTGTTTAGACCCATAATCCCAACCCATACTAGCTAGCTAACATGATGCTAACTAGACCCATTATCCCAACCCATACTAGCTAGCTAACATGATGCTAACTAGACCCATTATCCCAACCCATACTAGCTAACATGATGCTAACTAGACCCATTATCCCAACCCATACTAGCTAGCTAACATGATGCTAACTAGACCCATTATCCCAACCCATACTAGCTAGCTAACATGATGCTAACTAGACCCATTATCCCAACCCATACTAGCTAGCTAACATGATGCTAACTAGACTAAATTAGAAATGTATAATATCTGAAAATGTAACTAGACTCTTACTCGTATACATGGATGTCCATAGTTTGAAGATGTAATTATGAAACAGATACAACAGCATTCTGTGTTCTCTTTTCGACTCCCTCTGCATTTGCTTGACCCTTTTTCCGTGACAACAACGGAAGACTCTACAATGTCTGGTTTAATGAGAGAGAGAGAGAGAGAGAGAGAGAGAGAGATCCCCAGCTCTGCTTTGAAAAAGGAAGCCAAGGGCAGGAAATATAAAATGTTTTCTCATTATGAGACATCAGTGGACACACTATCAATGCAATTTACATCACCATGGAATTGAATTGATTCTGAATGACTCTTTCAGGATGTCCTTTACTAAATAGACATAGACATCAACTGGCTTGGGCTGCTCCAAATGACAGCTGCATCTCTAGCTGTGTATAGCTATCGAAAAACGATATGAGGGGAAAAAGTCACTCACACACTCCTCCAATGGCATGGCATCCTCCTAGCAGCTAGCTATCTAGCTAACGTTAGGCTCCGTGTTTTCAGCGAACTGCTACATAAATAGATACGCTAGCCTATTATCCACGTTATGACTGACTGGTGGTCATTGCCCTGGTTAGTTTGATTGTATTGACATTCCCAGCCTTAGTTACATTTGTGAGTTTTTGACCAAAATATTGAGTCATTGAAACAGTGCATCTCGAACGGAGGCAACAAACAATGTACCAGACCATCTGTGGTTTACAACCTGATAGCAATATTTTTTGTACTACCAAGAAATGTATTGGTGAATTATATGAATCATGCATTGAAGGGCATCCATCTATTCTGCCAACAATGCCTTAGTGAACGTCATGGAATGTTGAGTCAAATAGAACCTATTTTTAAAACCTATAAAGTTGGTTTTGTAGCATAAACTGGGAATTTGATGTTTTTGACTGATATTATGATTGTCTGTTTGTTTCATATCTGCAAAGTAGTTAAAACGCTGTCAGTTCCACTTTAAGTAAACGCTCAAAAGTGTTAGAAAAGTTTGGAATATCATTTGAACCCAGGTGTGAATGCTGCCTCTGTGAGAGGAGCTAACCTCTGATGCTATCTCATCTGTGCTTTTCAGGATTACAGTACTGTGGCATACTGGCCCGACCACATTACATGCACTGGGGTTTTAATTTTGAGGGATTTGGGTCATTCATTTTGTAACAATTATAATATTCTTAGTATTGTGGACTGGTGAGCTAAGCTGCTGCCTTCAGAGTACATGTAGCCTACCTGTCCTGTGCGAGCGTGGGTTTGAATCCAACCCACTGCTATTCCACCACACACCTCATACCTTTCCTGTTCTAGTATCTAATAAACTGTGGAACTGCCGTACTGCTTTTTTTTTTAAGAAGAACAACAAAGATGAGTATTATTGTCCCTAATGGGCTTGTTAATAACGTTTGATGTTGTGTGGAGCATTTCATTCTTTTGGGAACAAAAGTTATAAAAGTTATTATAAATATAAAAGCTGCAGTCTCAATGAGTTGATTTCCTTCTTCCCTGTTGTCCTGCCAACGGAATACCTAATAAAGAAGAGAGTGCCCTAAAATCATATCCATAGGCTGCATCCCTAATGGCAACCTATTCCCTATATAGTGCACTAAAGTGTGGTTAAAGGTATGTAGTATAGGAAATAGGGTGCCTTTTTGGGACCCCAGGCCACTAAGTTTCAGACAGTACAGCTATGGTATCAGGGTTGTCACTTAACAACTAATGTTATCTAACGCTACTGGGTCTGCATGTGTCATTTAACCTCTAGTCAGTGTATACTGTAGATAGACTAGCCTGGTGTTCTCATGGTCATTAATGCTGAACATTAGCCATTACATTAGCCATTACATCAACCATACAAGTTGGCTATACAGTACAAACATCTGGGACCAGGCTATAGATAGATTGCATGTTCTATTTTATTCAGAAGGCCTCCCCTATTAGAGAGAGAGAGAGAGAGAGAGAGAGAGACTGTCAATGACCTTGTTATGTTCAGAAGGCCTCCCCTATTAGACAGACAGACAGACAGACAGACAGACAGACAGACAGACAGAGAGGGAGGGTGTCACTGTCAATTGTTTTGTTGTGATATCTCTACGACTAGTCTCAGGGCTTTCCTGCATCTCAGTTTCTCCTCTCCCTCTCTTCCTGTAGAAACTCTAGTGAGCTACATTGTCACCTCTCCTTGTCTCACTCCTGTTACTGTCTCCTCTCCTTGTCTCACTGCCTGTTACTGTCACCTCTCCTTGTCTCACTCCTGTTACTGTCTCCTCTCCTTGTCTCACTCCTGTTACTGTCTCCTCTCCTTGTCTCACTGCCTATTACTGTCTCCTCTCCTTGTCTCACTGCCTATTACTGTCTCCTTGTCTCACTGCCTGTTACTGTCTCCTCTCCTTGTCTCACTGCCTGATACTGTCTCCTCTCCTTGTCTCACTGCCTGTTACTGTCACCTCTCCTTGTCTCACTCCTGTTACTGTCTCCTCTCCTTGTCTCACTGCCTGTTACTGTCTCCTCTCCTTGTCTCACTGCCTATTACTGTCTCCTTGTCTCACTCCTGTTACTGTCTCCTCTCCTTGTCTCACTCCTGTTACTGTCTCCTCTCCTTGTCTCACTGCCTATTACTGTCTCCTTGTCTCACTGCCTGTTACTGTCTCCTCTTCTTGTCTCACTGCCTGTTACTGTCTCCTTGTCTCATTGCATTTTACTGTCACCTCTCCTCGACTATTGACATGATGAGCTTAGTTCTTGTTTACAGTTCTTTATGTGGTGTAGTTTACAGTTAGTTCTTGTTTACAGTTCTTTATGTGGTGTAGTTTACAGTTAGTTCTTGTTTACAGTTCTTTATGTGGTGTAGTTTACAGTTAGTCTTGTTTACAGTTCTTTATGTGGTGTAGTTTACAGTTAGTTCTTGTTTACAGTTCTTTATGTGGTGTAGTTTACAGTTAGTTCTTGTTTACAGTTCTTTATGTGATGTATTCCCTTTCAGATAGTGTGTGTGTGTGTTCCCAGGTGTAGCTGTAGCCTAGTGCTCTCTTTATTAACTGTCAGTATGAGCTCATGTGATGTGTAACTACTACCTGTACTCTGACTGTGCCAGTTATTAATTATTTATCCTTGGCCTTAATAAACATGTTATCTACCTAAGTAAATGTGATATCCCCAGAGCCGGCTAATTCCTGGGACTTTATATTACATATCTTGGACTTTTATATTGCAGGTTACCTGTCAGTGTGCTACTTAATAACACCAGCCCCCCCCACTGCACATCTGATTCAAGTCATCGTCCAGCTTTTGCTATTTGAATTAACTGTGTAGTGCTAGGGAAAAAATGTAGAAGTGCATCCAGAGTTGGCCCCCAGAACCAAATTTGTGAAACCCTGCCTTTATTTTTTTGGTGCAAAGCTTAGAGACCAACTTTTCCCCTCTCTCTCCTTTTCAGGTGGTGCTTGTCTTTGCCCTCAGCATCGGAGCCCTTGTAATATACTTCATAGATTCCTCAGAGTAAGTATTCATTACAGTTAGGACCTAAACCTTAAAGTTATATCATGCTTTTTGTTTGATAATCTACCAGAAGGTTTTACACTGTGACAGCGCTTCGAATCAAATCAAATGTTATTTGTCACATACACATATTTAGCAGATGTTATTGCGGGTGCAGCGAAATGCTTTCCTTTCTGTCTTGTCCTGTCCTGTCTTGTCCGCTCCTGTCCTGTCCTGTCCTGTCTTGTCCGCTCCTGTCCTGTCCTGTCTTGTCCGCTCCTGTCCTGTCCTGTCTTGTCCTCTCCTGTCTTGTCCGCTCCTGTCCTGTCCTGTCCTGTCTTGTCCTGTCCTGTCTTGTCCGCTCCTGTCCTGTCCTGTCTTGTCCTGTCCTGTCTTGTCCGCTCCTGTCTTGTCCTGTCTTGTCCGCTCCTGTCCTGTCCTGTCCTGTCTTGTCCTGTCCTGTCTTGTCCGCTCCTGTCCTGTCCTGTCTTGTCCTGTCCTGTCTTGTCCGCTCCTGTCTTGTCCTGTCTTGTCCGCTCCTGTCCTGTCCTGTCCTGTCCTGTCTTGTCCGCTCCTGTCTTGTCCTTTCCTTCCATATCTTCATTTAAAAGAAAAATCCTTTACTCCTCAACCATGAAATTCTCTTTTTGTCAATGGGATCCAAATCTGATCTGGTGAAAGATGTGGTAAAGGTGGAACAGAGGAGTAATGTGTTTATAAGGTTGTAACCTGGTTTATAAAGATGATTTAATATGAGATCTGAAATAAAATAAATGCTCCTTACACATATTAAACATTTTGATGACCTGCAAAGTAGATAATAGAACTGTAACTGTAGATGTACTGTCAAGCAGTTATGGCTGTGGTGATGCCGTGTTGGTTTCCTGTCAATTCTAAACCATCTATACCTTTGGATGGGCATTGTGGGTAATTGGCCAAAATGCACTGTACAGTATGTATTGTTACTTATTACCCTGAGACGTCATACACCTGTATACTGTACTGTATCATTCATCCTCAGCACATGCTGTAGTTATAACCCTGATAGCAGCTGTACATCTGAGCACACGTCCTGTCTCCTGTCCTTTATGTCATTCCCTGTCCTTTCTGTCGTTCCCTGTCCTATCATTTCTGTCCTTTCTGGCCTGTCCTTCCTGTCCTGTCATTTCTGTCCTGTTCCCTGGCCTACCCTGTCCTTTCTGTCCTGTCCTGTCCTGTCTCTTGTCCTGTCCCTCTGTTTTATCCCGTCTTTCCTTTCTGTCCTGTCCTGTCATCTCTTCATTTGAGAGATAAATCCTTTCCAGGTAACTGGGCTTACAATACATTTCAACGATGCAGAGCACCCCACCGCCGACAATCCTTTACTCACAGATGAAATTGCTTAATCTCTGTAATGCAAAGATCAGAGGCTCTCAGACGGATCATAACAGAACAGAACAGACAGGAAAGACCAAAGTTCCTGCTCTAGAACAACCAGCATTATTCATCATTCAAGTTCTAGGAAACTCCAACGGAATGCCCTATCAGATTATTTTGCTGTGTTTTGCGTTAAAAGGGCTATATATACACTACCGTTCAAAAGTTTGGGGTCACTTAGAAATGTCCTTGTTTTTGAAAGAAAAGCTAATTTTTGGTCCATTAAAACATCAAATTGATCAGAAATACAGTGTAGACATTGTTAATGTTGTTAACTGGGTCACCATTTTCCACTTTTTCGGGGAGATTACACATTCTAAAATTTTACCTCCTGTGGTGGTTCTGGAGTGAGGTTAGTTTTTAAATAAGGTCCGCCACGTGTTTTTCCAACTTCTTGTTCGTTGTTTTGACAGTGATGACAGTATCTTCCACCATGCTAATGCGTTCCTCTGCTTCGTCCAAGCGCGTGGAGTAGGCTTGAAGGTCACTTTTAACCTCATTAATCTCTGTTAGGACACCTTCGAGTTTGGTGGAAAGGTCCGCTTCCAAGACCCTTTGCTCTGGTTCTGGTTTAGGTCGTCGACAGGGAGGTAGTGATGGCCGTACTTCATAGAGAACAGGAAGTGGTGGTCATACTTCATAGAGAACAGGAAGTTGTGGTCATACTTCATAGAGAACAGGAAGTGGTGGCCAAACATCATAGAGAACAGGAAGTGGTGGTCATACTTAATAGAAAACAGGAAGTGGTGGCCATACTTCATAGAGAGAAGTTATTATTATTGGAGTATTGGCTTATTATTTAATTACTCAAAATGTTACTTTAAGGGCTAGTTCAGTGGTTCCTCAACCTTTCTGCTCTGCCTGAAGTACTGCCTCTGTGGAATGGATCATTAGGCTTATGTTCCTTTGAGTCTTCCCTCTGTGGATGGGACCCCTAGGGTACTAGAAGCCTAGGTTGAGAACCACTAGAACCCTAGGTTGAGAACCACTTGAACCCTAGGTTGAGAACCACTAGAACACTAGGTTGAGAACCACTAGAACACTAGGTTGAGAACCACTAGAACACTAGGTTGAGAACCACTAGAACCCTAGCTTGAGAACCACTAGAACTCTAGGTTGAGAACCACTAGAACACTAGGTTGAGAACCACTAGAACACTAGGTTGAGAACCACTAGAACTCTAGGTTGAGAACCACTAGAACACTAGGTTGAGAACCACTAGAACACTAGGTTGAGAACCACTAGAACCCTAGATTGAGAACCACTAGAACTCTAGGTTGAGAACCACTAGAACTCTAGGTTGAGAACCACTAGAACACAAGGTTGAGAACCACTAGAACACTAGATTGAGAACCACTAGAACACTAGGTTGAGAACCACTAGAACACTAGGTTGAGAACCACTAGAACACTAGGTTGAGAACCACTAGAACTCTAGGTTGAGAACCACTAGAACACTAGGTTGAGAACCACTAGAACACTAGGTTGAGAACCACTAGAACACTAGGTTGAGAACCACTAGAACACTAGGTTGAGAACCACTAGAACTCTAGGTTGAGAACCACTAGAACACTAGGTTGAGAACCACTAGAACTCTAGGTTGAGAACCACTAGAACACTAGGTTGAGAACCACTAGAACACTAGGTTGAGAACCACTAGAACACTAGGTTGAGAACCACTAGAACACTAGGTTGAGAACCACTAGAACTCTAGGTTGAGAACCACTGCTCTAGGGTGCTATGGTTAGCTCTGTCTATCGTGTTTTGTGAGTGATGGTTCATTTCATTATCTAAAGGAGTGCAGATAGAGTTACGTACTCTGCAATACCATCACTGTACTCCCATCCTGTCATCCAGGTGTACTCCCACCCTGTCATCCAGGTGTACTCCCTCCCTGTCATCCAGGTGTACTCCCTCCCTGTCATCCAGGTGTACTCCCATCCTGTCATCCAGGTGTACTCCCACCCTGTCATCCAGGTGTATTCCCACCCTGTCATCCAGGTGTACTCCCAACCTGTCATCCAGGTGTACTCCCACCCTGTCATCCAGGTGTACTCCCACCCTGTCATCCAGGTGTACTCCCTCCCTGTCATCCAGGTGTACTCCCACCCTGTCATCCAGGTGTACTCCCTCCCATCATAAAGGTTACGACCTAACATGCCTTTTTACTGAATGAAAAACATATGACCTTTGACCTGACCTTTTAACCTTTTGTCTTGACCCAATGTCATTATCTGACCCAATGTCATTATCTGACCCAATGTCATTAACTGACCCAATGTCATTATCTGACCCAATGTCATATCTGACCCAATGTCATTATCTGACCCAATGTCATTATCTGACCCAATGTAATTATCTGACCCAATGTCATTATCTGACCCAATGTCATTATCTGACCCAATGTCATTAACTGACCCAATGTCATTATCTGACCCAATGTCATTATCTGACCCAATGTCATTATCTGACCCAATGTCATTAACTGACCCAATGTCATTATGTGACCCAATGTCATTATGTGACCCAATGTCATTATCTGACCCAATGTAATTATCTAACCCAATGTCATTAACTGACCCAATGTCATTATCTGACCCAATGTCATTATCTGACCCAATGTCATTACCTGACCCAATGTCATTAACTGACCCAATGTCATTATGTGACCCAATGTCATTATGTGACCCAATGTAATTATCTGACCCTGTCATTATCTGACCCAATGTCATTATCTGACCCAATGTCCTTATCTGACCCAAAGTCATTATCTGACCCAATGTCATTAACTGACCCAATGTCATTATCTGACCCAATGTCATTATCTAACCCAATGTCATTATCTGACCCAATGTCATTATCTAACCCAATGTCATTATCTAACCCAATGTAATTATCTGACCCAATGTCATTATGTGACCCAATGTCATTATCTGACCCAATGTAATTATCTGACCCAATGTCATTATCTGACCCAATGTCATTATCTGATCCAAAGTCATTAACTGACCCAATATCATTAACTTACCCAATATCATTAACTGAGCCAATGTCAACATCAAGGCTCTCAGCTTGCCTCAGTCACACTTTGGCAAACACAGCAGCAGCAACTTGTCATGTGTTCAGTGACAGCAGGTTGTAACAGATATGGGCCCTTCCTGTAATTATCCTTGTAGGTCTACTGAAACAGTCTTTTAGACAGACAGAATGTACGGTGTACATTTTAGGACACCCTTAGCCTCAAGCCTCAAATATCCTTAAGTGAATCGTCAACCTCTCAAAGCTGAGGATGTCCTAACATGTACACCGTAGTGGGGTGATTTAGAGCTCACTGCAGGAAACACCAGGAAGCAACTTCTTTCCTCATAAATAAAACCATTAACTACAGAAAGAGAGGGGTGTCTATCCAGCTGGCAGGCTGGCCTGTGGACGCTTGACCTAGAACAAGTGTAGTTTTATAACAGAACCAAGTCAGAACCAAGCGTGACAGTGCTCTCTCTCTCTCTCTCTCTCTCTAGAGTTAGCGTGTTGTTGTTTTTTACATTATCTCAAGAAAACATTATTATTTTTCGGTCCAAATAAGAGTTTACCCTGATCTTGGTTTTCATTCAATTACGTTGAATTACTGATATCCTCAGATTACGATTTGTGTACAACAGCGTTCTTTGTTTTAGATTTTGGAAATTAAAATGTATCTGAGCCAATAACAATTCCACAGTTTGGCCAAAAAGCTACAACTCTCAGTGACTCATGCACGACCATGCCTCTGTGTGCCTGAAGGAAGTGGATAGAGGGTTTTTATATAGAGGGTTTTTATAAAGAGGGTTTTTATAAAGAGGGTTTTTATATAGAGGGTTTTTGAACAATAAAAGATAGAATTCCGTTGTTCTACCAAGAGTATCATTTTATATTGAGTCTGCTCCGCTGTTCATGCATCTTTGGGTAAAAGCAAGGTAGCCACTGTGTAAGGCTCCAGCTTGTAATGACTCTCCCGGCCTCTAGTTGGTGCTGAGCGGTAATGACTCTCCCTGCCGCTAGGCGGCCCCAGCTTCTGTAGAATGCATTGTTGCCACTCATTAGTATTTGATTTCTCCCACCTGTGGGGTTCATTAGCTTGTTTGTGTTGGCCTATTTAAGCATGCCTCTGTCTTTCAGTTGTGTTCAGTCTTCAGCCTACTATGCTTGTACGCTCCTTGCCAAGAAAGCTAAGTCTGTTGGATTTTTGGATTTGCCTTTTGCTCACCTTTTGTTTCTTTGATTTATTCTCTGGAAGCTCGGCTTCCTTTTTGTTGTACTTTTAAACTTGGACTCTTCAGTAAAGACACCTTTTGTTCATTCATCTAAGTCTGCAATTTTTCCTTCTGCCCTCGGGTCCATCTGCTGTTTGTCATCCACAATAGCTCAGTGGTAAAGAAGCAGTTCAGTTGACTTGAAGACCAGAGTTCAATCCCAGCATCAGACACCCATCACACACTGGCAGACTTTTCCCTCTGTGTTTTATGGCTCTTGTAGAGACAAAGCCGCTGCTTTCTGACCAGCCACTTAATGATTGAGAAGGCCAGATCTGGCCTCTCTATGGTCATTAATCCTCTCTGTCATCCAGCTACGTTGAGGATTTTCTCTGGGATGAGTCCTAAATGACATCCTATTCCCTTTAGGCTACATAGATAGGGCTCTGGTCAAAAGGTGTGCACTATATAGGGAACAGGGTTCCATTTGGGACACACGCTAGATATACTGTAGTTATTATCACCTGAAGTGAAGGGTTGAAATATTCCATCATGCTTGGACTATTGTTAGAATTGGCAGTTGCTGTTATTGGTCATGTGTAGTATAACTGACATCATAACCTTTTATGTGCATATTTATTGACACAATAATGTGCCTTATTGTATAAAGGATTAGACAAATATAACACAGCTAGGGAGGGAGGCTTGTTGCAAGTCAGTCACACTGTCCTGATCCAGATATTAGCAGAAAATAGCAGTGCTGCTACTGTATATGACAGGACATCAACGGAATTGCACGATATTAGATCTGGGTAGTTTAGTCTGTGTCCAGGGCTTCTATTTTAGGAGTGTATTTGGTGACTGTATGACTTTACGTAACAACAATAGCATCCTATCACGTCTAAGTTTGATGGGAGGCTGGCTGTCTCGTATTGTCCACTCTATTTGCCAGGGGATACACTGAAGGCTCTCTGATGTATTTTTAGGATATAGCCTACCTTGTTGTGTAGGTCATGATTGGCTACTTAGTGGTATAGCCTACCTTGTTGTGTAGGTCATGATAGGCTACTTACTGGTATAGCCTACCTAGTTGTGTAGGTCATGATAGCCTACTTACTGGTATAGCCTACCTAGTTGTGTAGGTCATGATAGCCTACTTACTGTTATAGCCTACCTAGTTGTGTAGGTCAGGCAGTACATGATGTTAACTCTGTAAGGCAGGCTGTATCCACGGGAGATGCAATATAGTCTGTACTGTCAACCAGCTACTGTAACAGCATGTTTACAGTCAGTTTAAACTGTCATTACACACCACTGGATTTGGTTCATCTGATGTATAGTGGTGACAGTAATCCCAACTCATAACATTTAATTGGTTATTTATTTCTCTTAATTTGAATTGTTAGTGCCAGATAAAAGCGTTGAGGGTGTGACTGCTACACTATATTGCTAGCGTCTGCTATGGCTGCTTGATCACATGAAAGACGTCTTAACCTCTGCATACTAATAACCCGTAAACTACTCCCACTGCACTGCACTGCACACACCTCTAGCATTACAGGTCTTAAACAGTCCTTCTGATTCCTGGGGTAAAATAGGCTTTTGATGGACTAAAGCTCCAAGCTACAACCCTTCTACTGCACACACTGAATCACTACATATTCCTTCTATGTCAAAGCGGTTTTCAGAAGTGTAATGTACACAGTTCTTTAAGGGGTTCATTCATCAGGG